>CP137682.1:28544475-28887587 GCA_037976565.1 Mesocentrotus franciscanus
TATGGCTTTGCTATATATTACAGGGCAATAATATCTGAGCACCATTATTAAAGCCATTATGATTATGCATTAAATTATGCACTATTAATGTGCACTATGTAGTAGAGGTGTTGTGGTGGAGTGGATAAGTAGATTATATACCAGACTGTGGTAAAACACATGGTAAAGGGTTCGAATCATTGACGAGGCATTAATCTACATTTGCCACACTTGACACATATGTAAGAAATGGTTATGTGGTAGGAATTATCCCTTGAATGGACGGTGCTATGGTTGCTGGAGCTAAACCGGGGGAAATAATATCCAAAGTCTTTTGGAAGCGCATATAGACATTATTATAATGTTATATTTGCTGTACAATTAATGTTACTGTTAGACTTAAAAACAGATTAGATTGCATATATCAATATTGATTCATACATTAGAATGTGTATATGTATGATTATATATTTCTCTCATTTCATTCTCATTTCAGTCTTCGATCTTGTGCACAAAATTGAAGTCTCTGACCTAGACATGGGTCGTGTGGTTGGGAAGGGGCAGTTTGGAGTGGTCCATCAAGCCTTCTGGAGGGGGACTCCAGTGGCAGTCAAAAAGATCTCCATCATGGGTAGCAGAAAAGATGAAATCGAGAAGGAAGTCGCAATACACAGGTATCCAGATATATTACCATTCCACATGTGTCGTTAGGATAGTCTTATGTCTAATTAAATTTTTCCAAGAAATTGACAGTCATGTGGCACATCACCAACAAAATGGCACAAATGAACTTAGGGAATCGTACAATCAATTAAAGTTAAAAATGGAAAATTTATAGTGTTAGTTTTTCTGGTTTTTATGCCTCCGCAATGAAGTATCAGGAGGCATTATGTTTTCGAGTTGTCTGTTCATCCTAACGTCCGGTTCTTGTGATCGCGTTATCTCCAGAACGAATTGATGGATTCCCGCCAAATTTGGATCATGTATGTATCTTGCAGAACTAATAAACTGATAAGATTTAGATAGATAGATATTCATATTTATTTCATTCATCATAAAAAACATTTACATAGAATAACAATACAATACCACATAAATATAAAGTCAAAATAACATACATTACAAAGATAATCACACAATATAATATACATCATAAAGGTTATCTGGACAAAATATACGGAAAAGTGAGTATTTACGAGAATGAGGAGACAGCTAGAAAGGAAATGCCTTATTTGTGCTGCCACCTACACAAAACTGAAAATTTGAAATTAGGATAAGATGAGAGTACAACAAGACCAGATTGAAGATTTACAGAATAAGCAAAAACAAAGACAAAAACAAGAAATGTTTTTGTTTCTTGTATTAACAAATACAAAGACAACAAACAAAACAAACAAACTAAAAAACTTAAAAAAAACAAAAGAAAAAAGACAAAAGCCTGATCAAACATTGCTAATATATTTACTGAGTAATAAGGTTTTATATCTCCTTTTAAAGACATTTAGTGATTGACTAGATTTAATATAAAATGGTAAACTGTTCCAGATTTTGGGCCCTTTGAAAAAAATACAATTTTTAGCTAGTGAGGTGTGTATTTTGGGTAAATGAAAGTTTGAAGATCCACGTGTATTATGGGAATGTATATCGGCATTATAACAAAAAATTTCTGAAATACTGTTTGGTATATAGTTTTTAAAACATAAGTACATAAAAATTGCAATTTCATAATCAGAAAAATCATATATATTCAACATATTCAGGTTATTAAATAACGGCTTTGTATTGGAAAGAAAATTGGCATGCGAAATGATTCTCACTGCCCTTTTTTGTAATCTGTATAAACGTAGCATTGAATATGTAGCCGAGGAATTCCAGGCAAGATTACAGTATTGAAAATAAGATGAAATAATGGAATTATAGATCATTTTGAGTATATTATGTGGAAAATGCTTTAACTTATTTAGAATACCTATACTTTTAGAAATTTTCGTGCAGTCATGAGGTCAAAGGTCGAAGGTCACAGGGCTCATTTTGTATGTAAAAATAGCTTGTGATCGCGTTATATCTCAAGAACTGATTGATGGATTCCCGCCAAACTTGGGTCATGTATGATACTTGCAGATACTTGCAGATACTGATTAGATTTCGGGGTCACGAGGTCCTCATTATGTATGCAAAATAGCTTGTGATCGCATTATCATTAGAACCGACTGATGGATTACTGTCAAACTCAGGACATGTATGTATCTTGCAGAGCCAATGAACTGATTAGATTTTAGGGTCATGAGATCAAAAGGTCATACATGTATATGGAAAATAGCTTGTAAACACGATATTCTGAGAACCTGTTGATGGACTACAATCAAACTTGAATTTTAGAAATTGCTTCTGGTTTGGTTTGTAAAATCACTCTATAGCAGAGCCATCATTTTCGAAGATCCATCTAGTTTTTAATTATCTGAGGTAAACAATTGTGGATTTCATGTAATTTCTTACTCTCCAGCCATTTATTAAAAGGTTATCTTGAAGATCAGAAAGTCATGGTGGTTGGTCAGCATTACACATGTCTGCTATGCTCCCCTGGAATCACAGAATGTACATCCATTATTCGGAAGCAAGCTTCAATTCGCTGACCGTGATAGAGACATGTCTACAAAGTGGGACACAAGTCACACAACCATTGATGTATTAAGCTATATGTAAATGCAGAATATTATTATTAAAATGTCATGCCTAACCTGGTAGGGTAGTGAGTATGTGTTTACTCAGGACTTAGCTTTGTTGACCAGAGATTTTTGGGATGAGAAATGATCCTCAAACCTTCTTTCTCCTCCATACTCTTCTCTCCATTAAGACGGGCATCTCATCCTAACATCGTTCAGATGATGGCTCTAGGATACCAGGGACGAGAGGCCTTCCTAGTAATGCAGTTCATTGAAGGACCAAGTTTACACACCGTCATCTTCCCTGATAGGGATGACATTAAGGTATTTAAATCAAGGGTTTCTAGGAAAATGTGGGGCTGAAGGAAGGGGGTGTTAAAGTAGGAAGCAGGGGTAATGGGCTACTGGCTGGAAAATTCATCACCAAGTTATTCCCTGATTGAAGGTGCAAGTTTACTCAGATAGGGGTAACTTTAAGTTAATGGTATGAAGGTTTCTGTGAAGATGCAGGGGGTGGTGGTAGTCTGCAAGCACAGACCCTAATTTGACACTTTATCAAAAAATCATTGTGCCTTGATAGAAGCCTAGCCCAGCTACCTACTATGGTAGTCTTATAGTGCAGACTCTCTTTTACGACTGACCAGGGTTTGTGCCTGCAAACTTGGGTGGTGGGGTGGCTAAGCAGGGGGCGTTTTTTAAATGAATACCAAACTTCGTCCTAATTAAATGGATAAGTTTGAGCATCATTATTATTGCCAAAGTAAGAGGATTCCCAAGTACAGTTTTGGTCTTCCCAAGCAAGATATGGAGGAGGAGAGGGGGAGAGGAGGAGGGAAGAGAACCATTTATTGATTGGTAGACTGCTTACCATTTAGTTCCCTGATTGCAAGTGCCAGTTCGGCCTCATTCATATGACGTGATAATTCTCAAAAAACAAAACTGCATCAATGAAATTACATGTCCCAGTGCCCTTCAAATTGGTCAAATTAACTCACTGGAACATTAATAGGGGCCACAGCTTCATACATCCTTTTTCACGTAAAATGCCATTCCATTTTCCTGACATGGATGTTCTTTTGCCGTGGAGATTTGTTGAAGGTAGTTTACCACGTCATGTGATGAGAACAGAGCTTTAGAAAACCATCATTTTTCCAGACATGGATGATGTCAAGATCATATCTTCAATTTTCCTCACCAAGTTTGTCATGTAATACATGCATATCATTTTGTACATTGTTTAAGTAGCCTATTTCTTATTGCTTATCAATAATCAACTTGCAGATTCCTCTAGACTGGGCTAAAAAGCTTCAGATATCTCGTGAGGTTCTCCAAGCCGTAACCTTCATGCATGCCTGTAACATCTTGCATCTTGATATTAAGCCTGCCAATATTCTAGTAAGTACATGGGTACAGCTAGCTTAAAAGTAATTCAAGTTTATTTATGTATTCAATTCCATTCTGGAAGGAGAATTAAACAATTGATGTACTTCTCACACAACTGTTCTTCTTAGGCTTCTACAGGGGAACTGTTAAATTCATACTGAATGAGTCTGCTAGGATTGACATGTATTTCTTGATATGCTTTGTGTGGTGATGATGCCTGGTAGGCTAAATCTATGTAGGAAGAACAAATTCTCTCATACGTTGTGTGATACACACTGTACAAGGCTATACAAGAACAGAAGATATGTAACCCTTAATTTATATTCATGTTGTATATATTTGATCTCTAAAGTCACGTGTCCTATATTTTAAGTTCAATTTCATCTAAGGGAATTTACACATCATGAAATATAGCGGTTTTTATTCTGTTAGGTGGAATCTGCAACAGTTCGTCCCTACATCTGTGACTTGGGCCTGGCCCACATCAAGAACCGCAACCTCATGTCCCAATCCTCAGTCAACATGAGAGGCACACCGTGCTTCATGCCCCCAGAGGCACTTGGCACAACGAAACCCGGTTACAGGCACTCCAACAAACATGACATCTGGTCGGTTGCAGGAACATTAGTGGAGCTGCACTCCATGAAGCGGCTGTGGGGAGACTCGATGAATCCTCTGGTCCTGATGGCTCGTATTTTTACAGGCCAGATAGGTAAACCTGAGTCTTTGACAGCTGTAGATCCTAAGGTTCAGAAGATCCTTGAACCATGCTTCAAACAGAAGCCAGAGAAGAGGCCATCAGCTTCTGATCTCCTGGATCAGTTCAATGACCTCACTTAATGGTAGTGTACAGAGTTTGTAAAAGGGAAAAAGTAATAATACAAATTTTCTTAATTTTCAAAAAATTCACAGTTTTACCCATAAATCATATATTCTTCATATTTAATGTTCGTTTTCACTACATATATTCTTTAGACCATTTGGAATAATGATACAACAAATAAATTTGGAAGAGCCAGGTTTTTCCTAATGTTATCTATTGTTTTGATGATTTCTTATGTATTTCTTTGTTTTTTAAGTTATGTATTTCATTGTTTTTGTTGCTTTATTTCATTTCTAACTATAATTCAATAATTTTGACCCCCATAACAAACATCTTTACTATAAACAAGATCAAATAACCAATGATTTATCTCATTTTGGAAAAATGATATTTCCCTATGTTTTGTACACAAAACACGAAAATGAGTGATTTTCTGCTGACATGCAAAGACAAAAGGTCTTGTGACATTGTCAGGTCCAATTTTTGAAAAATTTGTTTCAAAAGATGCGCAAGACTCGAAGGAAAATAGTCACCGAGCGGGGCATCATCCTTACGCATTCCCGAATAATCAGAAAGTCACAGGTTGATTAGGGTTACTGGGTGAAGTGGAAAAAGTAGATTAAGGTCTTGCCAAAGGACACTAGTGCTGATCTGGGGTTTGAACCCAAGACCTTTAAATCTCCAGACAAATGTTGACTGGAGAATCATAGATACATAGATACAGGTGAGGTAAATGGGTACCTGGAGCGCTGTATTAAATTGCAGCTATAGGGTAAAGCCGGGGAATGCACCTCGGAATAGAATTTCTAGATAGACGGCGCTATAGAAATGCCTATAATTATTATTATTATTTACAACCATACAGGAAGATGCAGACCTCCAGAAAACTTCACTTTTCAATGCCTCCTGGAAAAAAGAAGTGTGAAAGAGAGATTTTTTTTGTAATAAACAGTGGCTCTCATAAAATGTTTTTGTAACAGCTGGTGGGATAATGAATATTTCAATGGTACACGTAAAATTGTTTTGAAATGTATTTTATCCTGTTGCAACTGCAAGTGATTTGGAACTTCCAAAGGAACAAAACTGTACATAGCACAAGCATTCATCAAATCATAAATATAACCAGACTGTCTAGAGGCTGGCCATCTCAAGAACATTGCAATAAGTTAAGTGACATCTCCATAGAGGCCGAGCGTATTCAAAATGCACCACACAGGGCGCACACTCAGGTATAGGCTTTTACACACACTCTCCATTTTGCGAGCTCATATCTCCCCGAATATATCTTTCTGTACAGAAAAACCTGGTTTTAATGAAAATTTAGGTTTTAGACTTGCTGTAGATGCCAAATTTGTCTACTTTTGTGAAAATTTTACATATGTACCTTTCGAGTTGAAAATTAGCTGACACGACACTCTCTAGGACGATTAGCCCTAATACGTACACGCATTTTTACATTTACGCGCGGGTGGAATATTTCCAACCGGATGGCCAACTTGGGCGTAATTCACTGATCACGTTGTTCATTCACAAAAAAACCTACATAGGTAGTTGCAACAGATCCTTATGCATATTCATGAGAAATTTCGATGAAATTTGCATAACTTCGCCATATGTACCTTGTCAATATTCATAACCCTTGCCAATCCGACTAGCTAGGCAAAGCTACTTTGCCCATGCCATAGGTGTACACACAATAGCATGCGCGTGCAACTATCTTGTAATACGCGATGCTGATTGGCTAACTGTCGTTAGAGTATGAGGTCGCATAAGGTCAACGCGTGATCACTTCATAAATATTCATTCCTTCTGACCTCTTAACGACTGGCGCACGCGCATATGCGAATTAGGTCAACATGATAGTTAAATGAATATTCATTACCATTACCATCAATGAGCTCTAATTGGCTGTATGTAAATGAAAAAAATTACGTCATACCTCATTAGGTTTTGTCCCCTGAAGCGTATTAACTTGTTGTAATGAGAACATCATGATTTTTTGCAACACAGTGATCTGTCTGCTTGAATGATTTAGTCTATTTTAATGTCAATATTTATTGTAAATAAGAAATGGTCAAATCAAGAGAGATTTAAAATAGAAATATATATCAGTGCATTTAATAGCTTTAAAAAAAGCATCTACAATATTTTCAAGGTCAAAATGCTATATATATATATATATAATAGAAAAAATATATTTTGAGTGCACTTCCCTATTCATATTTTGTCAATAATGAGCATACCAAACCCGATCAGATGTGTATTTGATATGTATATCTCTTGCTTGACCAATTGAGTAATATATGTCAAAATGGAAAGCCTGAGATAAAGGATCTACAACACATGACATGTGTTGTAGATCCTTTACAATGTATGCATTCATAATTCTTGATTATAATATCATGTTTATATAGACTACTTTTCACTTCATCTGGTACAAAGTGAACCCCAGTCGGGCCTCTAGATATTGCAAACATTCTGTAGTCTTTAGCATAAAATTGGACTTTTTGAAATTGGTCTGTAAGTGGTCATTTTGTAGCTATTCAAAATGTCCGCTTTATTGCATGCTGTTGTTCATAACAAAACAAACATTACTGCAAATGATGATTTTTCTTTTAATTATAACCTTAGATAACTGTGAGAGCCGCATTCTACAAGATATCAGTCCAGGGCCCCATCTTATAAAGAGTTGATATCAATCGCAACTTATTTGTGATTGATATCAATCGCAACTATGTACATAAGAGATAGGAGCCTGCAAACTTGCGATTGATATCAATCGCAACTATATGTACATAAGAGATAGGAGCCTGCAAACTTGCGATTGATATCAATCGCAACTATATGTACATAAGAGATAGGAGCCTGCAAACTTGCGATTGATTGGAGGACTTACGATTGATTTGGATAAATCGTAACTCTTTGTAAGATATGGGGCCCTGATTACTAAAGAATATCAACATCAAAATAATGATCATTATTACATGTATTTGTGATCGAACATCATTTCTTCATAACAATGTTTGTAGTTATGTATAATGTATGTACAGGATGTCTCACTTGTATTAATTTTTAATATTAAAAAAAGTTTTAGCCTGCATGAACAGCAAGATTTGTTTTGATGGTTCCACAATTCCCAGGCATTACTTGCCCATTCTATTTGTTTAGGTCAAGTCTGTGTATATTTCTGTCTCAAAATGTGAATTCTATGAATATTTTTAAACTGAAATGTCTATATTGCAAAATCGTGTTTTTGGTTATCTTGTAAATCTTAAAATGATTATTTCATTCTATTCATCCCACTTTATGTGTATGAAAATGTTTAAATATCTTGTTTTCAACCACCTCCAATTATTTTAAACATTACACCAAGATTACAGTTACTGTACTTCTTTGAGCAGACAAACAAGAGCTAGAAAATCATTGCTGCAAATCATGATGCCCATTATAAGATGAATATTAAAAAAGAAACATTCTTGACGCTGTAAATGATGTTAGTGTACATATTATTACCCCAAAGTCATAATGTTTGTAAATTGTGTATTCATGTCAATAAATATAAATATAAATGTAATTAACATCATACTATTTTATAGATGTATAATGTAAATTGCAATTTACATACAGTGGCAGACTCTTCCGGAAAAGGAGGGGGGTGGGCACATGACTGTACATGTGCGTCCCCCAAAAAAAAAAAAAACCCAAACAACATGCCATACAGTACCTTGGGTATGGTCTCACAGTGCCCCAAATATGTTATTGTGTGTTAATTCTGCTTCCGTTCCCACTAGTGATAAATGTCATAACCGTTTTGGGGCAGTGGGCCACAATCTGATACAAAACATGCACATGGTTAAAATTGCAGTTTGACTATAGAATGAAATGATGACATTGCACCTGCTCATACCACATAGAACCTGTTTATTGAAGAAAGAATGGTACCATACAAGATAGACATAAAAGTTTCCATTTGCCATGAAACCTCTTTGTACTTCCTGCTTTCTGTCATCAGAGTCTGTGTATCATGAGTCTTGCATAAAACAATTGAATTAATTATAATCATCCGTGAGTAGTATTTTTCTGTCTGATTTTGGTTATTCTATCTGGAGATACATTTGGTGAAATACTGGACTTTTGGATAGGGCATCGATTTAAAGATGTCGTGTAATTCTGTTACATGACTTTATACAAGAAAACAAAAGTAAAGAAAGTAAAAAATCAATGCTGGAGGGACAGTCATAGGTGGGTGCCCCCAATTTTTCAAGTACCCCAGAAGTGCCCCTTGTCCCTTGTTCTTTGACAAGTTCCCCCTTCATCTCTGATAATTGCCATATTCAAATCTGAGAGATGCCCTTTATACTTTCAAAAATGCCCCTTTTTCCTTTCTAATAAGTGCCCCTTTTCATGTTAATAAGAGCCCTGGTTTAAAAAACGAGCTCCTTCCCCTTCTTATAAATGCCCCTTCTCCCCTATGAAAAGTGTCCCTTTTCATTCTCGTAAGTGCCCCCTTTTCATCTCTGGTAAATGACCCTTTTCAGGTATGAGAAGTTACTCCTTTTCATTTCCGATAAGTGCCCCCTACGCCTCCGATAATTCAGTGCCGCTATTCAAACATGAGAGATGCTCGTTTTACTTTGACAAGTGCCCCTCCCCTCCTGATGAGTGCTCTTTTCATTTCTGTTGAGTGCCCCTATTCACCTATTACTGCCCCTTTTATTTTTTACACGTGCCTCTTTTCCTTTCTAATAAAATTAATGCTCTTTTTCTTTGTAATAAGAGCCACTTCCCTCTTCTCATAGCAGCCTCCTATCACCTCCGATAAATGCCCCAATTAAATTCTGATCGGTGCTTCTTTTTTTTCAACAACTGCACATTTTCCTTTATTATAAGTGCCCATTTCCCATTCTCATAAGTGCCTTTTTCATCCCTGTTGAGTGTCTCTCCCCCATCTTTGGAAGTCGCTCCGTCGCCCCTGAGTCTTATACCTTCTTCTTCTTCCTTGGCATGGAAAGGATTTTTACTTGCCGATATTTCATATAATATTGCAAGCCTTAACGGATGAATAAACAATTACAAAGAAAAGGAGATAAGAAAAAAGGAAGAAAGATAACAGAATGATTATAAATTCCACACTAAGAATTAATGGACAATCTGAATTTGTAGATTTTCTTGTTGCATTTGAAAATAAATAAATTTAGGAAAGCCAAAATTCCATTAAAACATCTGCTCGAAATTTTCCGGATTAAAATATGTAAAATTTACCCACCTATTTCTCTCTCTCTCTTTCTCTCCCTCCCTCTCCCTTTCCCCTATCGTTCATATATTTCTAGTCTTCATCATCCTCTGAAGCATACTTCTCCTGCTCATTGATAATCAGGAAATTTTGGAAATATTGCCCCCCTAAAACTGCTAGTTTGCGGACCGGGTAAAATATTCATTTCAATTGCATGATAAAATTACCTCGTATAGGTACTAGTAATACTTTTATTTAGTTCACACATTTCATATTTAAGGAATTCACTCATTCTTTATCCTAATAAATCATCAAAACTTTTTTTCTTTTTTTTTCTTTTTGTACACCTGTGCCGCCACTGCCCGTTTTTTACAACTGTGCTGGCACTGTCATTAAGGAGGATTTAAACAGTAAACAAAAACACGTCATACTTGTCTTTAAAAGTTTTGACAATTAACCAGCATCTAGCTTATCCTTTTGAATTATAATTATAAAGATTGGGCCGTATTTTCCATCAAGATTAATAACGTCACTAAATTCTGTATACTTAATCATTTATGCAGTAGTCAGAATTTGATAAATGAAAAAACAAAATAATAATAACAACAACAAAAATCAGCTATTCTAGAGGGAATTTCCCCCCACTTGCCCCAAAGAAAACAAATCTACAAGCTCCCACACCCCCTCCCCTACATACCCCCATCTAATAAAAATAAATCGCAAGGCACATGTAGAAAATGAATACATACAACTAGAACTGCTCCTGACAATGACTAAAAAGAGAGATAAACGAAACCAGACATAAAGGGAAGAGAATTCTTAAAACAGGATACAGAACAAAACAAAAACAAATAATAATAACAATACGTAGGAGAGGAATGTGAATATAAAGGCCGGATATCGAAAGTTGTTCTGATGAAAATTCATAAATCCTCCCTTTCGAAGAGAAATTGATGGTCTTTTTCTCAGTCTCTATTAGACCTGACAGACCGGTTGACAGACATTTAATAAAACTATTTAGAGTCTATAAAAACAATGGATCTTTCATAAATTTATTTTTAATATTATCCCTACATCACGATTGCCTAAACCTCATTTTCGGAGTGATAGTAAAAGTACATAAATGAAAATTAGTCTGAAAACGTAGACAATGGTCGGACATTTCAGGGATTTCCCGTCATACGTAAAGTGAATCACCAAGGCTAATAGTCGTGCTGTATATATATTGTGCATGCACATAAAGTACGTGATCGTGCGTGAGAGAGGAGCCTTGATCGTTTGAAACCAAACTAAAAAAGAAAGCAAAATGTCCGTATTTGATGTTTTTTCTGGCGTTGGTTCACTGGCCGGTATTGCTGTAAGGATCTATGGTGCTGTGAAGAAGGTTAAAAGTTTCAAATCGCAGAGTAAAACCATTGCAAAGAGAGTTGAAGTTATCCTACTACCCGTGAACGCGCTACATGCGGAAGTAGAGGCCAAGCACATTGTTCTTGCAGACCTGGAGCGGGCGTGCGTCGGATCCGGCCCCGATGGTGTTGGCTATGACGACCAGGAAGGTCCGATGATGTACATCAGGTAGCCTATGCTTTATGACTAAATTTTGTAGACATTTAGACTATTAACTTTGTGGTATGTATTTAAATCCTATCTGCACTAGTTTGGCCAGGAGGGATGAGACCTCATGCATGGTCACCGACAGGTGGTTATCTCACCAAATCAGCTCTCAATTAATTTCAATAATTAATGAGAAACTCTCCCAGAGAAACTCTCCCAGGTTTTCGGCCGGACACAGTTTATTGACACTTTCAAGTCGGACTCGCCAACCAGGTGAGCCTTTAGAAGTGTTTGCATCAGCCATTGCTTCCTTAGTGGAAGAAGCTTTCCCATCTTATGATGACAATGCGAAAAGTGGTGAGAGATTTCGACGATTTGTTGCCGGGGTTGACAAAAACCGCTTCAATCAAAGCCTCCGAGCTCGTGGATCTTTACTTGAAGCGGTTTGTCTACCCCGGCAACAAATCGTCGAAATCTCTCACCACTTTTCGCATTGTCATCATAAGATGGGAAAGCTTCTTCCACTAAGGAAGCAATGGCCGATGCAAACACTTCTAAAGGCTCACCTGGTTGGCGAGTCCGGGCCGTAATACAAGACTTGAAAGTGTCAATAAACTGTGTCCGGCCGAAAACCTGGGAGAGTTTCTCTTTCACCTTCTTGAAATCTTTCTTGTCCGAAGCAGACAAGCTCTCCCAAACAATGAAGGCCGATCCCGCAAGTCTTGCCGGAAGGAGGAAGTGTAAATTAATAGAAGTGTCCGAAAACGCCTCTGCAGCAACTTCAAATCGGCGTATCCACTGACGGAAGTCTTTGCCATCCTCTCCTGTAAACACTTCTGGCAATTCCATGCGAAAAGACACCATATTGTACAGCAAAACTTCCCGAATGAGTGTGTTGGAAGGGGGGGGGGGTCACTCTGAGTGCAGACGAAAAAAATGCAAACTTTACAGCCAAAATATCCGTGGTGAGCGGCTATAATGGAATGAGGGTGTATTCTGCAACTGGTTATGTTGCTACGCCAAAACTGTGTAGAATTATGCAGGTTGATACGGCAGAATGATGTAATGTACGGCAGCCAAAGGAGACTGTACATGCAATCTGACTGTCATAAGTTGCTGGAAAAAATACAGTTCTGTATGAAGGGTGAAAACTGCAATTATTTAAATGAATTAGGACTAAGAAAGACTGAAAATGGTACCAGGGAATAAGAGATGCAATATACTTCAAAATTTGAGTAGATTATACCATATAATTACTTGTAAAATATAATTATGAGTATTTCATTTCATGACCGGTGAATCAGTTTTGTTTATGAGATGGGTACCCCCCGGATATTTTCATTTGATAGCTTATAAAAATACACCCTTATATTATTCTTAGTAAATATACAATGTTATTAAAGTTTTGTCCAATGTTTTAGGCGTCAGCTTAATGATTATAATGACGAAACTTCAACATTTCAAACGTTAAAACACATGTTTTAAACTATTCAGTTTACACATTTGAAGATAGAATTTATCTCGGAATTAATATGGGTCTGAAAACTAGAGAATACACTTCAGACTATGGCTTGCCTGCCGTGGCAGATTACCCATCCCAATTTTACAATGTGGAAATAAACACGTATAATCAGTTTAGTTAAGTGGAAAAAGCCTTAGATATAAACATGGCATATTTTCAAAAGATTTTCAAATATAAAAAACGATAACTCCCTGTTTAAGTGAATGTGTAGTAAGATTATAGCCGGAGGATTTCTTGTCCTTTTTTGCCAGCTATAGTCTACCCAATAAATGGCATGTGATGGCGCTGCCCATCGACTAAAAAGTTATGACAGAGATATGACGGTGTCGGAGGCGTCATAACTACTTAGTCAGGATGTTGTCGTTGATCTTGGCAAAGAGGGCTTCGTGAAACACGTAGCGGACAAGTAGCTCACTAACGCTGATTTAGTGAAGAAGTTAGACTTATGACGGTTTCGAGAAACGGGCCCCAGTTGTAAAACTCACAAAAGACAAAACTAGTCTTACATGTTTGTTGACTTGAGCTGCACTGCTATATTTTAATACATATACCAAATGGCTGCCAAGATGGCTGACATCCAGTCCATAAAACAATAACAACCAATCACAAGAAAGCCTGAGGAAAGATAACCAATAGTAAGCCTAAGGAAAGATAGAGTGCCATGTGCCTATAGTGAGCTGGGGTGAATAGCCAATAGATAGAAAGAGTGTGTGCGTGTGTGTAGTGCTATGGCAGGTAATGTGAATGAGGATGAATGAATAGGGACAGAACAATAGAAGCCAGACATCAGACAATGAATGTAGGTCAGGAGTGTGCTGAAGCATAACAGAGTGCTGAGAGTGGAAAACTAAATGTAAAATAAACATGTAACCATTTGGATCATTAAAATTTAAACCTTACATTAACATATGATTAGAAAAAAGGGGACCACATGACCGGGGACCAACGGTCACCGATTATGCATTGTTTGCTATACAAAGGGCGCAAGTAGCTATATATTATAAGTAGTGCAGCTTGCAGTGGGGCTTTAACACAAAACGCCAATGTCACATCTTTATATGAAAGCGTCTCGCCTTAAAGCGTCTCGCCTTAAAGCATGCTCCTTTACTTGCCTATTTCATGTTTATATGCCACTAAAGCAAAAGGCACTATAATAAGTACTTATAAGTTCTGAATTAAGTCTACAAATACAGTCAATATAGGAGTCTAATCTAATAGCATTTTTGTTATTATTCTTTTTATCTATTTTACAGAGTTTTTAGTTTGGTAGCTAAGACTTCTGCAATTTGAAATGTGCATGTATGTACAGTGGTCAAAATATAATAGGTAAACTTTAAATTCTTGCCGAAAAAAGAAAACAGAAGAACAAGAAGCCTAGGAGGAACTTGTACAAATAGGTCTATGGTGAAGCACGAAAAGAAGGAGAAAGAGAAGGAGAAGAAGAGAAAAAGAAGAAAATTTTTGTTCACATCTAAAATAAGAACTTCCATATGATTTTATAAGTTGCTCATTTCCCATTCCTCTCCAATGAATTTCCTCAAAATGTTTTTATTCCATCACAGACCTCTGCTAAAGTTGAAAGATTGTATGGAGGACATTGAATCTTTTCTCCTAAAGCTTGGAGAAACAAAATGGTTGGACAAGTTTATGCACAAGAAGAACATCCAAGATAATTTTGATGGTTTCAATAACCAGCTAACCACCTTGCAACAAAGCCTTGGTCTTGGTCTTCAGGTAAGTCTATTTAACACTTTGGTTGCTTTCTTAGTTTCTTCGCCTATCAGCATGGTCGCTAGATTTCAATCTAGTTTGCCACACATGCATATATGCACAAAACAACACAATGGCATTGAAAAAGTAAAAAATTACCCTTTTGCAGCCTTCATTAGCTCCATGACAACTGTTTTTAATACTGGTATACTGTGCGCACAGTTTCATGTTGTTCCTCCTTTTCTTCATACTTCCGAATGCTTTGAATTGCACATAATAATGTACATTTGCAGAAAGAGCAAAAATCACATAAAATCTGTTTCTGTTGCAGTACATTGTGCTGTCAATGAAACAAGAAAAATTATTTGAAAATAATAGGCAGCAGCGTCTATAAAATGGCAATGCAGTGTAGAATTAATTGTCACTATTTAAATGTACTATCTCCCATTTGCAGGCCAAAAAATGAAAAGGTTAACTCCAACAGCATTTGAAAGACAATACTAATTTAGAACTTCCCTCAAAACGAAAGAGCTTGAAAATGTCTTTTAGTGGGAAAATAATGACCATTAGTTGTCAAATCGACTTAAGTGATTGCAATCACCTAAGTAATACGTCTGATTTTCAGACCATTTACCGAATGGTCGTACGTTTTGTGCTGCACAAAGATTCAATCAGTTTATTTTTGGCCATTACAAGTAGTGGGTTATTGATGTAGACAAATGCTCATGTACCTGTTACAGCTCATTTTATGTATGTTATTACCAAAGAAAAAAGATGTCAGTCAGTCAATAGTGTCTGACAGTGAAGTCTAGAAGGTAAACAGGTTTCCTTGCATAATTTGAATACTAGGACACTGCTAATGTTTAAATTTCACAGATAGGACATACATGACATATTCATAATTCCTGCAAAGTTCTACAGAATTTGATGTTGGCTGCAAAAGGGACTTTAAGTATCTTTAATGTACAAAACGATCGACTTATTTGGTTAAATAAGTTCTTCATTTTTTTTGGATTTTTTTGGATTTTGTAATTTGTGTTTCTGTCTGTCTATAGGCTGCATTCCCAAAGATGGTGACTGAAATTATGAAACAGCTCAGTGACACTTTTGATAAGGATAAAATGGGGAAGCAGAATAAAGAAGATCTTGAGCGAGACTTGGAGAGTATAAAAGAGGACTTAGAAGAACTGAAGCAAGGTGGAAACAATCAAAGTCAGGACATTCAAGATATGAAGGAGAGCCTTAAACTGATATGTAAGTAAATTGTTCTTTTTCTTCCTTTTAAAGTGCGGGTTCAAAGAAAATCACAAATATGGCAAATAACGTATCACTAGAAACTGGTAAGCTAACAGATGGCCATCGTACAAGTTTAGGTCAACTACATATCGGGTGATTTATAAGAATACAAATAAAACCACCTCCATAGCATCTGGGATATGCGAGAGATTCGCCAGAAAAGTAAAAATGTTTTAATGCCGTCACAATATGTACCAATCCTGCCCAAGCAGATGACATCCCATAAAGAATGAACATAATTGCAATGCTATTATTTCTCAAATTATAATGAGTTTAGTGTATGTGATGGAATTTTACACCATTCAACAAGGGATATTACACCGATTCTGATAACTAAATTCTTTTGTTTGTAAATACACAGGATAGGGGTTAATGAACAATCAAAGAAACCACACTCTCAAATTAAAAAAACCCCGGAATGATAGCATGGACGGCATTTGTTCCTTCTTGAAACGCCGAACATACCGCGGTGTATATGCAGCTGAAAATACAATGGCGTCTTATTTTGTTTACAAGCGACGGATTCCTTAATTTTGTTATTTCTGCATTTTTCATCAAAATAATACCATGCGCGGGGTTTAGAGTGAGGCAATAGATTAAACATTTAGCCTGACAGTAGTGAAGTAAGAGAAATAACTGAAGAGAAGATGACAAAACAGGCACTGAAAATGTGTGAGATGTCATGGGACATCATCTGCTTGTGCAAATTATGTTTAACATGTGACGTCACACATCTCAGCAGCGTTCTGAGAGCTTTCAGGTGCTATGCCAGGGCTGTATTTAAGCGTTTTGTAATTGATAATAATCTTTACTTTGAATGTTTCCAAGCATTGAATTTTGATAACCTTGTCCAATCAAGGTGTCATATTTGCAATAATGACAATAAAGTTAGTTTTTAAAATCAATGAACCTTCTCTTTAATATATCCTTCAGTTAGGAATACAATTTTTCTAAATCACAAGCCACTCCTTTTAAATACCTGAAAAAAGCAAAACACATGTAATAATACATTAGCTTTATGGGGGTTTCTGTTTTCTCTGGCAAGGGGAATAAGTCTGAAAATGTTGAAAATGTTGAAGAAAAAAAATACAAAAACTGCTTTCAATTTTTTTTGGGTGCCTTTTTACTGAAAATTCTCTGGCAAGCAAAAAGAAAAAATGTACATTAGGTATCAGAAACGTTGTACAAACTTTATAGCTCCGAAGGCAACAACTGACTCCAAAATAGAGGCAGATTTTATATCGTTACTCTGTAGGTAGGTGTATGTATGCTGCCTTTAATGGCAAAGCCTGAATGATACTGATTTAATATACCGGTATGTAGATGTTGTCTGCTATTTCTCTATCCAGACAACATCCGCCATTGTAACACAGAATTGAGTCAACAATAATTCGGGTCTTTGTGCTCCTATACCACACCTGTATTGCAATCTGGATTAGTCATGCTATTCTAGAGGAATATATTTCATAAACTGGATTTTTTTTTTTTTGGAAGTGTACATAAATGTTTCATTTTATGCATGATTTAAGATTGCCAAATTCTAGTATTGTGCATGCCTAAGCTATTTTGTGTCACATGTTACTGACCACATGTGAGTTTTTAGTATACCTGATGACCGTAGAAAGCTGATGGCTCCACTAGAACTTAATTCAGCATGGGTGCTAGCCTGATTTCAGGCCCTGATGCTTTCCATTTCAGGTTTTTCAGGCTTCATTTATTATAGCACATATTGGACTCCAACAAGTTGGACTCCGTTTCAGGCTCATCAGGTGAAATCAACTGGTATCCTTGATTCAAACAGTAAATGAAATGTTATTTTTAGGTCATTTCATGTTTATAATTCTATAATACAATTTAATAATATTTGGTTACCTATGGGACAGGACATACCTTTCACTTGCCCTGTTATAGATTGAATGGGAGAGTGTTTACTTTAACCTGTTGCATATTGGAAATGTGTGGTTTCTATATTAAACCCATTGGGAATAATTCAAATTCTGTAGTCGACGGGTTAATAATGCTACCTGATTTCATGAATCTTTTTGCAGATGAAACAATGAAAAAGGAATTTGAGGGCCTTCACAAAGAAAACAAATTTGATGAACAAATGAGAACTGAGGAATTGTATGCCAGTGGTAAGTTTGATTAGGGTGGTAGTGGTAAGCAAGAGCTAGTCACTGTTTTTAAAGGCTAAAGTTTAATGTAGAGGTGCCATGGTCTAGTGAATGTGTCATCAGGGTGTTAATGACATGGCCCATGATCTGAGTCCTGTTGTGGCACTAATGTCCTTTGGCATGATGTTAATCTACATTTGCCACTCTTCACCCAGGGCCCTGTTTCATAAAACTTGTTATCAAAGATAAGTTACAATAGCTGTTATAAGCTACTGAAATCATGGCATTTGATTGGTAGAGAGCAAATTTGTCATAGATATTTAGCATTTGTTATTGATAGCAAGTTTTATGAAACAATTCCATGAATGCCTTGAGCCCCTTAGGGCAGCTGGGTTAAAGCCAGTGTAATAATGGTACTTGGTACATGTAGGTGCCTTAATTGAGCATCCTCTTGGAGGGATACGTGTGCAATATGAATTCTTTCAACTCTCTTAGTACTTACTACTCAGTCACTAATAATTTTAGCACCCAAGGATTTACATCTCTCAGGGGCCTGCTGTCATTATAATGACTTATTCTTGAGTTCTTCTAGATACATACATGTAATATACAGAGTTCACTGGGACCTGGATGACACCCTTTACAAGCATTTAAAACTGAACTGTCTTAAAATAATACATACAAAATCAAATTTTTTTTCCTTCAGTTCTAGAGTCGAGCATGAGTTATACAGAAATCCATCACTGACCTGGAGGAAGGAACTTATAGTCCTATCCTAAATACCCAAATTAGACGAAGAAAGAAAGAGAGAAAAAAGTTATTTGTAAGCAATATACACGACCTTTCTAAGAACAGCTGAATGTGTGCAGACCTTGACACTAACAGGCCCCAGGACACTTAGGAACCCAAAATCTAACTCTGGACCCCTAAAATCTCAACATTTTCATGGACCCTCTTCCAAATGAAGTAGTGTGGAGCCAGGATGTATGTATGGATTTTTTTATGTTCTCCTCCTTATGCTTTTAATTTTAGAACTAAAAATGGATTATAGAGAGTTCACTGACCTAGAGACATTGCAGGAAGGAACGTACGGTCCTATTATCAAGACTAAGCACAGGTTTGAAGAAAAGCTGCTGGTCAGGAAAGCATTTGTTGACAAGTAAGCATAACTTATCATTTGCAAAACAAAGAACAAACAAACAAACAAAATCGTGGTTTAGGTGATGCTTAAAATAAATATTAAGTTCTGAGCCTGTTGCATCATACTTAGCATTAATGGTAACTTTGCCATTAGTGGTAACTTCCGTGGAAACCTTGATTTGATTGGCTGTTGAGTGATGTTGCCATTGTAGTTAAAATTGTTGGCAAATTTTCCATTTCCATTCCAAAGTTTCCAAAATGATAATCATTTTCTTTCCGAATAAATACAATGTTTTAAGTTCACAATTTTATATTTGACAGTGAATTATCTTCCACGAGAGAGCTTAAAGGCCAGCTGAACCTGTGGAAGAATCTCCGATACTCCCGTTTCATTGTTCAGCTCTACGGATACACCATGGACTATGAAGGTAAGGAGGAGAATAACTACATATAACCACATATAATTGAAGGGAAAGTCAATTATCATATTAAGTTGGTCTTATCATCAACAGCAGAAAAATGAGGTATGGTGCCCCAAATCAAGTGGCCATGACCTCTAATTTTCTGATTGAGGCCTGGATTGATGTGTTGTGTTATGAGTAATTTGCTAATGATGAATATCTCAAGGATGATATTGTTTTTCCAAACTTCTGAATCACAGACAAGGTTCTGTTTATGTTGCTGCAACCCTCAGGAAATAGACCTATTGCAGTCCCCTCAACCCCATAGATTCTTCTGGAGTCTGTTCTTAATACCCAACTCACACTGACAAGATAGACACCAGACCAACAACAGACAGAACAAAAAAATACATAACCATGATTGGCCAGCAATCTGTCGGTTTGGAGTCATTGCAGAGTACGTTTGCCTTCGTGTTTCTGTAACCCTCATGAAATAGACCTATTACAGCCACCTTGACCACATAGAATCTACTAGAGCCCTCAAGGCAGTGTATATTCCTTTTCTGCTCTTCCACTAGTTTCACTCATGAGTAAATCCATTCCCAGCAGAGATACATGTATATATCCCATGATTCTGACAGTTTAGACTTTAGAACAGTCATTTTGTGAAAAATAAGCACCAACCTCCAACTAATTGCATCAGAAAATATATCAAATTTCCTTGTAAGCTGTTGCTCAGAGTCATTGACATATGTATGAACATAGAATGAGTGAGTTGGACATGATATGAGGTATGTTGCTTTGTTGGGCAAGCACACAACTAAGAATGTGCATCACACTGTGTCCAACTGAAACCAAGTTTGGCCAATCTATGTGTAAGATTGTTGCTTTATATTAAATATGGAAAATGGGAAATAATTATCACTGATTTTGGCTTATTTTTAAAATATCCCACCATTCAGATTCCTTAAAAATCTTTTTTTATGAAGTGCATTTTTGTGATACTGTAACAGTTGCAATTAACGGGAGGTGATTTCTGCATGATCTCTGTACTAGGTCTAGAACTCTTTCCTCTATTCTAGGTCGTATGTGCTTTGTGGTAGAGTACATGCCTCATGGTACCCTCCGAAGTGTTCTTCAAGACGAGGAGAATCATTCGTTGCCATGGGAACAACGGGTGTCGCTTGCCAGGGATTGCGCTCAAGGGCTCTTCACAATCCATTTTGGCCAAGAAAAGATGATGCTACATCGGGCAATCACTTCCACAAGATTCCTAGTAGATGAACGCTACAGAGCTAAGGTTTGTACAAAAGTATTGTCGCCTGCCCGCAAAAAGTGCTGTTGCGGCCATTGACAATACGTAGCTCTTTCTGCCTTTTTGTACAATAATAATAACAATGTCATTATTATTTGTTATCAATAATGATTATTATGTTTGTTGTTAATGATACCTTTAGTATTACTGTTGTTGTTGTTGTTGTTCTTATCATCATCATAATCATCATTGCAGATGCCTCGATCACCTCTGGCTTTTTGTCAAATGCATACTTTTGGTGTATTCGGGAATGTATAGGTATCCTCATCAGAAAATGCTGTTTATATACTCAAATGCTATGACATGGAGTGATGTGTTTGGTCCATTCAGAGTAATTCAGGAATAATTTTTTTTCTCGCAATGATGAAGAAGAAGATTAATATATTCTCTGTATATTTCTACAGATCTCTGACAATGGTTTCGTGAAGTCAGCATCGAAGATCAGTAAGAGCAAATCAACCATGTCATCTGGAGGGCGTGGGTCCGTTGAACAAGATGAAATAAACTACCTCTGCCCGGAGGAAACAAGTACAAGTTTCAAGCGCAGTATCAAGAGTGAAGTCTACAAGTGAGTAAAGTGAAATAAAGTGAGGATAAAGTCTCATGCATATCATCATCATGTCCCATAACCTCTGGGTCTTAGGGGCACCACTGACAAGATTTGGACCACTTTCTGCCATCTTGTCCTGTCATTTGCCATACTTTGAGAATTGCTAAATAGTAGGCTGGTCCATTCTTTGATATTCTTCTCTGCTGTCTCCTTTTTTCTTCTCCTTCCTGGTAAAGTACCTTGTGAGATTGACTTGCTGTGCCATTCATCTTGGTATTAAACATGACCACACAATTTCAGTTTACATCCTTTTTTTTATTATTGTAAAAAAGTTGTTGTATTTTTCCATTAGCTTCCTCTATATTGTTCAGTACATATGATCTCTGTATGAAATGTTAACAATTTTCTGATTGGAAATATTCATATCTAATGCGGTAAACCAGAAGAAGAAAAAAAATTGCAGAGGCAAATACACTGACACAATTGTGGTGTGCTTTCATATGTCTGTATTTTATAAATAAAATGAATGCATTTTCTAGTACTGTAGAAATTAACTAGCCAGACTGAAGGTTTTAGTAAACTAAAACACAAATCATGTCAACTTGGTAACAGAAGTCTGGTAGAAAAGAGTTGGGAACAGGTTTTAACACCCGGAAATTGTATTTTTCTTATATATTTGTGTTCATTTCTACATGTCTCCTAGCTGAGTAGGGTAATAGTTGTTGCAAAGTCCTATAAGGAAAATATAACAGACATTTATAGGTGTCAACATTTTGATGATGGGTTTAACTTTGTTCTGTAACGACTAACTTGACCAGTCCAGAACCCGGTAAGGGTATTCAAAAGTTAACGAGCCAGAGTAGACCATGATTAGGGCTTGCGAGCTACAGAACTAGCATTTTTATACCAAGTTACCAGTAATGTGTGATCTTTTCTGTTTCCGTCCTGTAGATTTGGAGTCATATTGTATGAGATTGCATCAAGGATGCAACCCTTCCAAGCCATGGAACAAAAAGGTAATTCAGGGTACATGGACATGTATATTTGCAAGTCCAAGGTTTTGGTTATTTAGTGTCCCATATAATATTAAAATAAGCTACATTCATATTGCTCACATATCCATCCCAGGGGATGCTCAAGGTGCCTACAAAGAACAGTATTATTATTAAGAAAGGTGCTAAAAGCATTCAAGGAATAAATTCCTACCAGGTACCCTCTTACTACACCTGGTGGAGAATGGCAAATGTAGACTAATGTCTTGCCAAAGGACATTAGTGCTGCGGCTGGACTCAAACTGTGAACCGTGGGATCCGCAGTCTAGTATGACGTACCCACTAGACCACGACACCTCCACATATGGGTAAGCCCAAGCTATTTGGTCATGTGGTGTTCCTTACGTTACCAAGTATTATTGTTTACGAGCATAGTGACGGTCTTTATTAAACAGGCTGCATGCGTACAGGCATAAGGAGATGCAAGGCAAATATGGGGATCCATACTTGTATAAACTGCAATGGGGATTAATTGACACAAATTCACCAGACTGTGACACATGCTCTGGGAGGGACCTGGAAGCTAGAGGCCAACGTAGCTCTTACCTTTGCTAGATATTGGGGTATAGATGTGTACTGATTCAAAATGATGATCATCATTACATTTTGTCTTTGGAAACTTCGAAGCTCACAAAAAAAACAAGAGTGCTCTTTCTGCACTGTTGGACTTTCCTTAGCTAACTAGAAATTAAATAATGCATGAGTGAAGTCCAAAGCTTTGAATCCATACTAATTGAAACAAATCATTCAATGGTGGTTCCTTTCTTTTGCTTATTCCAGGTTATGCATTAGCAACAACTTATTTTTAAAAATCTTTTTTATGTAAAGATGGAACTCCCCTGACTAATTCGCAGAAGTACAACTTCATCAAGGATGGAAGTGCAGAAGATCCTCCCAGTGACACTCCAGAACCTTTCAAAGATCTTATTTCTCTCTGTCGGCAGAGAGCTCCTGATAAAAGGCCAGCCACTGATGGTGAGCTAAGATAATAAAATTACATTTATAAAATGCCTGTTCATTAGATACAAAGCACATAAACAAGAAATACCTACAAGCAAACAAAAAATGAGAACATTAGCATACAAAGCTTACATTAATTACAAATAGGAATATTACAACAAATTAGAAAAGATGTGTTTTCAGACACTTCTTGAAAACTGAGAGAGTATGGCAATTCTTAAGTACAGGGGTTAGGATTTCCAGGTTTTTTTTTTTGGGGCAATAACAGAAAAAGCCCTATCACCTATCTGTTTACTGGTACACGGGACGGTAAGTGATTTTTCTATTGGCTCATCCTGTATTATACATGGATGTGTGTGAATGGAGTAGATCATGTAGGTATGCTGGGGCCTGATTATTGAAACACTTGTAACTTTCAGCAAAATTCTTAAAGCCCCTCTAAAGTGTTGAGAGCCCCAAATTCGGTAAAAATTTTGATGGCAAAATTTCACTTAAAGTGTTTAATGATGTGAAAGAGGATGTCATTTAACACTCAACCCTACAAGGATTTCAAAACAAATATGTTTGAAGACGAATATTGATAAAAGAAACTCAAGTTTTGTGTAGTACGCAGAAAACCTACATTTTGTATTCTTTCATCCATATTCGTCTTCAAACACATTTATTCTGAAAACCCTTGTAGAAGTCCGTGTTAAATGACATCCTCTTTCACTTCATTATACAATTGAAGTGAATTTTTGCCATCCATTTTGGGGGGCTCCCAACACTTTAGAGAGGCTTTAAGGGTTTGCCCATTGTAATGTTTACCTTCAGTAGTCATGACTGGCAGATGCCGATGGTTGTTAAATTATTTGTACATACAATAGTGTAGCATGGGTCAAGACATTGAGGGAGCACCAGCATATTGGTGGTGGGGGAGGGAGGAACTGGTTTTAATCAATGCATGAAATGCAAAATAATTAAAGGTCATTCATTAGGAGGAAGTTTCAAAAGGAGCTGCAGTATTGTCTTTTCACATTCCCTTTCTCTTCTCCCATATGTCTTTAATATTTATATACATATAAGGACTTGCCCTAATTCGTGATGCATTTTCTTTATCATTCACAGCTGTTGTTACCTACCTCAGGGAGAGGTGCTAGGTCAGATCTCGCCTGCAATTGATGTAAAATGTCACTACTTCAAGTAAATGACAGAGATGCAGCCTTCTACTTCTCAAATCATTTTGCATCAGCTTGTCTCTCGTCAAACTAACAGTGATGATAATGAAGCTGAAAATGATAATGATATTATTATTATGAGGATGATGATGTTTAATGTTTGTAATAATGATAATGGTACAGATAATGAAGATGATGATGATCCTGACGAGGATGATGATGTTAAAGAAGGTCATAATGATGATAATGATAATAATGATATCATACATGTAGTTATGATGATGTTGGTAATAAATATGATGATGATGATGATGATGATGATGATGATGTTGACGTTTTGTAATAAAGATGATTATGATCATCATAGTAGTAAAGATAATAGTATAGATTAATGGTGATGATGGTGTTGATTATTACTGGAGGTGGTTGTAGGGGGTCATGTCAATCCCACATCCTTGTTGTTGGTTAGTTTAATTGTTTGATAACTTCTCTTTGATATAGTCTGATAGTTCAGTAAAAGACAATTTTAGAGTTCGTGCATTAGCTTTTTAGCATTACTATACTTCTTGATTTTGGATGCTGTATGTGTATTTTTGTTGTGAGGGTGTCTGTGTGTAGTGGGTTTTTACAGACGTGTTTCAATCAGATATGATTTTTTACGTCTGGGGACCGACCTTTAATGTCACCATCCAAAAGATATGACTCCGTTTCGAACCGGGGTCGTCTGAGCCAGTTTATAGGCGAAGACAGAGAGCTGACCAAGTTAACGTGCCACCAGACCAACTCACATTTGTTACCTTGCAATAGTCTTGTATCAAGCCTTAAAATTTTATTGATTCAACTAAAATTGTGTAGTACTTGTCGGTATCACCTTTAACCATGTATTTTTTTATAGTCTATCAAAAAGACTCTAATTGTAGCAATAGTTTACCTTATAATAATGAAATGGTAGAAGAATTATGTGTTACCAATCCTCTCAGTACTTGCGTTCACCATTAAGAATTAACTTTCCATGTTATTTATGATATATTTCATGATCATTCCAATCATAATTTCTAATATATTTGCTGTATTTTTATATTTAATTATGCAAGGTCATAAGATGTTATTTATATTCAGGATAAAGAGATGTATTTTTATAGCCTTCCTTTACCGTATTCCTCTTCCATTAGAAGTATCATGACTAGAAATTTGAAAGTATAAACCAGGGAATTTAGATATATTTGTTTGAAGTATTAATGAATTCAGTTACTCCTTGTGGCTTTCTGGCCATCAAGGACAAAACAAATATTTTGTCTGTTTGGAACCAGAGGGACATTAACCAGGCCCGTAACTAAGGGGGTGAGGGGGTGCTTGCGTCACCCCCGGCCCCCCGCTAGCGACAAGAGGTCTGCTAAAAAACAAAGGAAAAACGAAAAGAAAAAAAGAGCCATCCAGGGAGGAGGATGCTCAGATATACATGTAGGTAAAGAAAACAATGCAAACAACATAGGTAGGAGGTAGGACACAGTTATTAGTGAAACCGTTTGGGTGTTCAAAATTGTACCTAAAACTTGATTTTCAAATAGTAAAATGTCAACATTTTCCCTACCCTGGGAGAGGGACACTACTAGAGGCGGGGGCTGGGGGCACAGTTTCCCACTTTTTCAAGTACCCAAAAAGTGCCCCATTTTGCTTCAGATAAGTGACCCCTTTTCTGTGTAATAGCTGTCTGTTCAACATTCATATAAGTGCCCCTTACCATCCCTGATAATTGCCCCAATTAAAATCTGAGAGGTGCCTCTTTTTACTTTGACAAGCACCCCTTTTCCTGTGCAAGAAGTGCCCCTTTCACCTCTGATAAGTGCCATTTTTATTTTGACATGTATCCTTTTTCCATTTCTAATAGTGCCCCTTGTAATTGTGATAACTGCCCCATTTATTTTTTATTAAATGCCATTTCACCTTCTCATATATGCACCTTTTCACCTCTGATTAATACCCCTATTAAAATCTGACAGGTGCCCTTTTTCCATCAACAAATGACACTTCTCCTTTATAATGAGTTCCCCTTTTCCATTTTCATAAGTGCCCCCTTTTTATCTCGAGGTGAATGTCCCTTTTCAGGTCGAAAAGTGCTCCTTTTTACCTCTGATAAATATCCCTATTAAAATCTGATAGGCACCCTTTTTCCTTCGATAGTGCCCTCTCCCATCTCCGGGTGCAAGGAGTGCCCCATTTCTACCTTTGATGATTGCCCTTTTTTACTTTGACAAGTACACCTTTTCTTTTCTTTTAAGTGTCCTTTTCCCTTCAGATAAGTATCCCCTTTTCCTTTCTCAATGACATGTGCCCCTAATTTAATGCAACGTTGAGCAACTTTTTCTTTCCTTGCCCCCAACTAGCTCCCTCTCTACACTTGCTCGCATTTATAGCTGATATAATTATGTTACTTTCTTGATTAGATTGTACTTAACACCCAATGTACTTAACACCAAATCAGGATTAGTTTTTTTCTTCTTTATAACATGTAATTTTTCGAAGTGCGACCTCAAATTTTTTTTTTTTTTTTTTTTGCCTGCTCGCACATGAATATTCAAATCATCACACCCAAGTAAAAGTATGATGCTAAAGCAGTATTTTGGACCATATAAAGAGAGAAACAAATATTGACTCATCATCACTGAAAATTAATGTAATCACAATGTAAAGATATATATTATATCAATGTCTAAACATGGTATTTTTTCGCTTTGAGGTTTCCCTTCGTAGGTGCTCCTTTTTTCCAGAAAGTGCAGTTTTTTTGTTGGTGCCCCCCCCTCACTTTAGAAGACTGTCCGCCACCCCTGGGGGACACCTCCCCCCAGACCCTTCCCACGTTCAGCGCTTTGTGCCCTCGAAAAGGTCCACCCGATATAATGTGTTCACCCCACTACTAAAATCCTAGTTACAGGCCTGCATTAACTCAATGTAGAATGATATAAGTTAATGCCCTTCTGGTTCCAAACAGAGAATTTGTCTAAGTCTTTTTACAGAGTTGTATTAAGATGTCAACTTGATTTCTTGTATATCTATATCTATTTCTATTGTTCTCAAAGTGTGTGTACATTTAAATGTGCAAAAATGACCCGCAATCTGTTTTGGTGCCAGTCCGTCTTGTCCATTTATTGTGTAATTGTGAATGTTAGCAGTGTTTTACCTCTGTATTTATCAATTAATAATTCCATTCTTTATACCAAAGATCCTTGCTTTAAGGAGAAGTGCCATATTGCATTCCGTAAAATGGCATTACCCGTAATATATTCATAATATATTGTCCAACTAGTATTTTTTTTTTTTGGGGTGGTGGAGTTGAAGCAAAGTGGATAACATGAAATTAAATACTTACAGTATGTATCAGGTATAATATTCCATATACCGGTAGAGGTGAATGAAGACAGAATATATTGTCTGTTCAGAATGGTTTTAACTCCTACACTTTTACACAGAATTAAAGTCCTTCTGGCTCTCAACAGAGCCTGTATTCTATATTACACAAATATATTGCTATATCCATGATATAATTGGATTTAGTTGTTATTTATTGTCATATTCAATATATGTGATAATGTACTTTTAAAATGACTTGTATTCCCTCAGATATTGAGAATTTTTTATTAAATGAATTGTGATGTTTTTAAAACAGGAAATTGGAAAATGATCAAGTATGTTAATTTTTATTTATTTATAAGGGTAAACAATTTTATGTGTACAGTGCGTACAAGTTAATGACTTTGGGGCATTTTCCATTGATGGTAATGCATTACATATAGTAGTTTTCCAATAACTTTGCTTTGCATAACTCTGCGTTGAATAGTTAATGTTTTACTGATTTGTATGACCTTCACAAGGTGATATACTACTAATGTAGGTGTTTTGAAGTGTAAATCATGGTTATAATCTCTGCGGACTGAAGTAACTAGGCGTATGTAAGTGTATTCTTGGTGTGTGCCCATTGGACGTGATCGCTTAAGACTTGTTCATAAATGTCCCGGTAAACTGTCACCTTTAAAAAAATGTAAAACAAATGGCAAGTGGGGATGAACTAAGTACATGTAGCTGCATAAAACAAAAGTCCTATGCATACTCTTATCTGTGTGTTATGAGATACTAAAGTGTGATGTACAGTACGCTTTAAGTGTACCAATCACTAAATCATGTTTTGCTCTTGATTGTAAAGGGTTCGATGTTGCTGTATTGTAGTCAAACTATGAGGTTCAAATATTTCTTTTACAGTTTAAATACACTATCAGTGAAATGTAAAAAATCTTGTGGAGTAGACTACTTAAATGCATGCATAGCATAGAAAAAGGTTTGGGTTTCATGCATGCCCTATATAATATGTACACAGGGTTATATGTTATCCTTTATTTCATTCATATTGCTTAACCATCTTGCTAAAAATGTTTGATTTCCTGATATTCCAAGTTTAACATATGCAATTCATATTCACCAAATTATGTTAATAATAATAATAATGTAACTTATATCGCGCCAAATCCACTCTGTGGAGTGCTCAAGGCGCGTGTAAACAGGAAAAACGATCAAGACTTGAAAAGGAATGTTTTGAGATGAGTTTTGAAAGAATCAGAAGATAAACATTTTTGATGTCTTCAGGAAGGCCATTCCATAATTTAGGACTAGAGTATGCAAATGATCTTTCCCCCCACGTTTTGGTAATTTTGGGGGTCACAAGAAAATTGGAAGTGGATGAGCGTAGAGGTCTTGCAGGAGTGTAGTTTTGGATTAGAGAGATAAGGTATTGAGGAGCAGAGCCGTGAACGCAATGAAAGGTAAGCAACAAAATTTTGAAAACAATGCGATCTTTTACTGGGAGCCAGTGTAGCGACTGCAAAACTGGGGAAATGTGGGTGCGCTTGGTGGTCAGAGAAACAATACGAGCTGCAGCGTTTTGAAGCTTCTGGAGTTTGGACAGTAGATTCTGGGGTAGATTGATTAGGAGGGCATTGCCAAAATCAAGACGGGAGGAAATCAGAGCATGTACTAATTTTTCGGTGGCAGACTTGGACAAATATTTACGAATAAAACCGATATTACGCAATTGGTACCTTACTGATCTGCAAATATTAGAAACTTGGTCAGACATTGTCATATGTGAGTCAAACATAACACCGAGATTGCGACACGTTTGTGACAAGTGAATTATGTGGCCAGAAAATGAAATGCAATTGATATTAACTTTACTAAGCTGTACTTTGGAACCAAATATAAGGAATTTGCATTTGTCAAAATTTAATTTCAAGGAACGTGCGAGCATCCAATCATGAGCATCAGCCATGCAAGATTCAAGGCGATGAACGGCTCGTTCTGCAGCGGCTTGATCTGAATTGAAGGAAATCATAAGTTGAATATCGTCTGCATAAATATGATAATCTATGCCATGTTGTAACAAAACTTGTCGCAATCCAATTAAATAAATTGAGAAGAGAGTAGGCCCGCCCACAGAACCCTGTGGTACTCCACAAGAGAGAGGCAAAGCAACTGATTTGCAACCATTAATACAAACGATCTGAGAGTGGTATGACAGATAAGACTCAAACCATTTGTATGCCTCACCCTTCAATGATAATGTACATGTACATGAAGCAGCAATTGAAGACAATACTTGTAAAAGGACTCAATATCATTATATATTTTCTTCTTTACATTTTTCTATTCACGTTTGCTACACAAGTATGCAAGTGCATATATACATGCAATCTTTTGGCAATGAACTATTTTTTTGAAAGAAAAAAATCAATTTATAAACCTGTTATAAACGTCTAAAAATATAAAAAAATGAAAATATGTAAATTTGATATTATATTTATATCATGAATAATCTATGGTTTTTATTATGTCAGGTGATATTCATTTAGTGATAAGTTCTTTTTATCGTAATTTTATTCATCTTTTCCTTTTCTGTAGATGCATCTGATTTAGCATTATGTACATTTTTTGGGTCAAATGTCTATCTTGTCATAGTTTGCATTGCTGTTATTCTGAAGAAATTCTAAGATGATTTTTCTATTAAAGAAAGATGACGACCATGATTCAAATGTTTATGTTGTGAGCATGCATACCCTTTCAATGTTTTGTACCTAACCCCCCCCCTCTTCTCTCTCTCTCTCTCTCTCTCTCCCCTTCTCTCCCCCTCTCTCTATCTTTTTCTCACACCCTCTCTCAACCTTTCTGAAGTGTACTATGTCATTGTTTTTTTTTAGAGGTTTGTCAAAAATATTTATATCTACAAAATGATATGATTTTCATCTTGAGCGCGAAAAGTACTATGGTAACCATGGTTTTTTGTCCAAATTACCATCCACCATGGTTACCATGGTAATCGTGGTACAAAACAATGAAATACATAGCTATGTTTATCATTGTTTGAAACCATGGTAACCATGGTTACCATGGTGGATGGTAATTTGGACAAAAGAACCATGGTTACCATGGTACTTTTTTATAATGGGGCCGACCTTTAATGTCACCATCCGATATTAATGCACAATAGTTTAGACCACGGGTGTGTTGGTCAGTTGGGGGAAGACAGAGGGCTGACCTCTATATGAAGAGCTTGATTCAAAAAGTCACTAAATCCATTTTTGACCAAAAATTGAATTTTTAAATGAATCACATTGGAATCAAATGCATTACATTGTGTATATTGCATTTCCATTTTTTTGAGAGAGCTAAGAAATTTAGTGTACCAATTTACCTTCCATTCCAAAAGGGATTGAATAAAAAATAGTTTCATTCCAAATGGGACTAAATGTAGTACGGCAATTACGCATTTGTTAATTTAGAGCATGTTTCCTTCAGATCAGTTTACCATATTTGCAGATATGTTGCAATTATCAGTCAAGATGATAAATTCAAGTTATCTGAATATTTTCAATGAATATTTAATTGGATTTAATTCATTTTGAATTAAATATCTGTTTGTGTTGTTTATAGAAGAAAGTGTTTTTTTCCCCCCCTATGACAATGTTTTATTTTATAAAACGATAAACATTGGAATAGATACTTGTAATTATAGACTCTTTTATAGTAGTATATATAATTAATATGTTTTCGCATTTAAATTGAATCTTTGAATTATCAAATTGGTTTAAACATGCAAAAAAGAGACCGTTAATCGCAGGTTCATTCCAAAAGGGTAATAGTCAAAAATTAAAGTTGTACAAATTTATAAAATACATGTAGATTTCAGTGCTACAGCTACATTTTGTATAAAATGATGGCCTAATTATAATACACACAAACAAAAGGTGATAACTGACAATTAAGGGAAAGTGGTAAATTAAAAATCCTTGGTTTACTCGAAAATGCTTGGAAGTCGTACACCTTTGGAATGAAACTCTTCATATATACTCACTTACGGTATCCCCCCTCCTTTTTGTTGTTGTTTCAATCGATAAATTTGGGGATTCCCCACATGCATGACGCACGTTACTTTGGGCGCATGCGCAAGATGTGCATGTGACGCGACGTGTATGTACAGAAATTACAGACTATTTTTTTCTAGGTAAGGTCGTCAGAAAACATGTCGGTCCTTTCCCACATCGTTACGGTTGTGAAGATAGCTAGACAGATACACGATGATGTTGGAGAGGTACAGAGTTTCAAAGAAAAGAGCAAGACCCTTGCCAAGAATATTGAACTTCTAGTTCAGCCATTGAAAGTGCTGGAAAATCGATGCACCGAACAGGAGCTGGAAAAGTATCGGGACACTCCCGGCCACGGGAGTGGCGACGCTGCCGTCGATAGCAATGAACCTATCTGGATATCGTAAGCTATTTTTTATTTAAATTTCAGAACAGAAATATCATGATTTGACATGGATGTAATGAAAACTGCAGACTTGTGTATATATAGTTGCATAAATTCTTTTCAATTTTAATGGGAGCTATAGCTATTAGATCTAGGTATGTTACAAAAAAATTAAATCTCAGAATTCAAGCTCTTGCTTTATGCCATCAAACAGAACTTGATAAGACCTTTTATTTGATGCCTCATTCATCCTAATAGCCCCAGTAATAAGAAAGTTATGCCAATTTTAAACGCCCAAAATTCATGTATTTAATTGCTTTGTTTTCATCCTAGATACCTTTTTTCTCATCCTGAATGCGGGATCAGGGTAAAGACTACAGAATGGCACTAAACACGGCTCTTGTGAAACAGTGCAGCAAAACAAACTGCCGAAAACATAAATCATAGAAAGTTTAGTATGAAATGAAAGATAACAATGTCATTCTTCTCATCCAATAGAAATCATGAAACAAAAATCTAATCAGCCCATCAAAAGATCACATTTGCGTAGGCTATCCAAATGGTCTCCAATAGTGCATAACAGTCCCATGGCAGAAACCTTCATGGCGAAAGCGCACACATTGTAACGTACCTATAGCTAGGTTTCATTCACGGAATGCTAACATTTATTTTGTAATTATTCATTTTATAGATAGTGTCTCACTTTAGCCTTAATACTGTAGAGTCGACTACACAATTCAATTGTTCTAGGAGACAAAGTACACGCATCCATTCAAATTCCTTTTGTTGTAATTGTATCTTTATTTTGTACTCACTGCTTCCATTCTCATGGTCGGAATGACGTCATAGTCACGTGATTTCCCTAACTACGCGATCTGCCATTTTGGCAAAGGTGCAAACAAAGGGTGCGAGCGTGTGTTGACTGCAGTTTCCGTGACATTTTTCGAACTCGTAGTTGATTTGAACTGTTTTTCCATTATATTTTATAGCGTTTTTTACTTCACTTTAATTGCTGGACAATGGTGAAAATCTGTTGTGTGTACGGGTGTTCCAAGAACAAGGCAAGATGGCCAGCTTTATCGTTTTATATGCCTGGCCTGGTTGACCGCGATTAGCCGGGCGCAGGAGGAGAAAACTGGCCGGCTGTAGGAACCTAAATCAGACTACAATTACATTTAGGCCATTTAGGTAGGCCATCAGAGTAATCATATGCCATCTTTGATTAATAAAAACTATATTTCTTCTAAAAAAATACTTCGAAAAGTAAGATAAAACGCGCAGAAGTTACGTTCGCGAGTGAATGAAATCCCCGGATGTCTGACCAAGAGAATACATGCCTTAAATTCAAGCCACTATTAGTTCCGTGAGGCTGAATCACAGTAAAATCATGGCATCATCGTGCAGCACAGGTAAAACAACAAAGATGTCTAATTGTATCCCCCGGCAGTATGCCGGTGGGGTACTTTGGATTCAGCAGCGTTACGCCGCCGCCGCCGCCGCCGCGTCCGCCGCGTCATATTCTTGTGTGCGCTCTAACTGCCACATTCCTTGACGGATTTCTTTCAAATTTTGTATGGAGGTGTATCTTGGTATAATCTACACACCTATAACTTTTGGTGATGCTGCCCTCAGTGTTCCGTCTTCTATAGGGTAAAAGCTGATATTTTTGTGGATGGTTTGTGTGCGCTCTATAGGCCACATTTTTCAAGGGATTTTGTTCAAATTTTGAACGAAAGTGTATCTTGGTATAATCTAGAAGCCTATAGATTTTGGTGATGCTGCCTCCAGTGTTCCGTCTTTTATAGGGTCAGAGGTCATATTTTGATAGATGTCTTGTGTGCACTCTAGTGTGCGGTCTAACTGCATCATTTCTTGACGGATTTCTTTCAAATTTTGTATGGAGGTGTATCTTGGTATAATCTACACACCTATAACTTTTGGTGATGCTGCCCCCATTGTTCCGTCTTCTATAGGGTAACAGCTGATATTTTTGTGGATGGTTTGTGTGCGCTCTCTAGGCCACATTTCTCAAGGGATTTTGTTCAAATTTTGAACGAAGGTGTATCTTGGTATGATCTACAAGCCTATAGATTTTGGTGATGCTGCCTCCAGTGTTCCGTCTTTTTTAGGGTCAGAGGTCATATTTTGATAGATGTCTTGTGTGCACTCTAGTATGCGGTCTAAGTCTAACTGCATCATTTCCTGACGGATTTCTTTCAAATTTTGTATAGAGGTGTATCTTGGTATAATCTACACACCTATAACTTTTGGTGATGCTGCCCCCATTGTTCCGTCTTATATAGGGTAACAGCTGATATTTTTGTGGATGGTTTGTGTGCGCTCTCTAGGCCACATTTCTCAAGGGATTTTGTTCAAATTTTGAACGAAGGTGTATCTTGGTATGATCTACAAGCCTATAGATTTTGCTGATGCTGCCTCCAGTGTTCCGTCTTTTATAGGGTCAAAGGTCATATTTTGATAGATATCTTGTGTGCACTCTAGTGTGTGGTCTAACTGCATCATTTCTTAACAGATTTCTTTCAAATTTTGTATGGAGGTGTATGTTGGTATTAAGTCTACGCACCTATAGTTTTTGGTGATGCTGCCCTCAGTGTTCCGTCTTCTATAGGGTAAAAGGCCATATTTTTGTGGATGGTTTGTGTGCGCTCTATAGGCCACATTTTTCAAGGGATTTTGTTCAAATTTTGAACGAAAGTGTATCTTGGTATAATCTAGAAGCCTATAGATTTTGGTGATGCTGCCTCCAGTGTTCCGTCTTTTATAGGGTCAGAGGTCATATTTTGATAGATGTCTTGTGTGCACTCTAGTGTGCGGTCTAACTGCATCATTTCCTGACGGATTTCTTTCAAATTTTGTATGGAGGTGTATCTTGGTATAATCTACACACCTATAACTTTTGGTGATGCTGCCCCCATTGTTCCGTCTTCTATAGGGTAAAAGCTGATATTTTTGTGGATGGTTTGTGTGCGCTCTCTAGGCCACATTTCTCAAGGGATTTTGTTCAAATTTTGAACGAAGGTGTATCTTGGTATGATCTACAAGCCTATAGATTTTGCTGATGCTGCCTCCAGTGTTCCGTCTTTTATAGGGTCAAAGGTCATATTATGATAGATATCTTGTGTGCACTCTAGTGTGTGGTCTAACTGCATCATTTCTTAACAGATTTCTTTCAAATTTTGTATGGAGGTGTACGTTGGTAAAATCTACGCACCCACATGTATAGTTTTTGTTGATGCTGCCAAGAGTGTCCCATGTTTTATAGGGTCAAAGGTCATATTTTGGTGGGTGTCTAGTGTGCGCTCTGCAGATCATATTTCATGACGGATTTCTTTCAAATTTTGAAAGGAGATGTATCTTGGTACAATCTACACTTTCTTTCTCCACTTACATTCCGTCAGAAAGTTAATTTATATTCTATATCTACCTTAATACAAAATAAATGACAAGTTTGGAACAGGATATTGGTGAAAAGATTGGTATGGAGCAGTACTGGCTCTTCTTTATTTTTGTTTACACTTCTTCTTTTTACAAATTCTTCTTTCAATTTGATGGATAATAACACGACGTGTAATGTAGACAGTAAAGATGAGACACGTTTGAATATGTACTTTTAAGTGACATTCTTTTTATTAAAAAAAAAAACCAGGTAGGCTGTATTTAGGCGCCTACAGAAAGCATTACATGCGCACGAAATATATACATCAATTTTGTTAGGTTGGAAGCTAATCGTGCAATTTATCTATATTTATTTATTTATTTATTTATTTATTTTTAAGGATAAACCTAGCGAAATGGAAAACAAGGCGTCCAGTGCCTAGCTAGTGTTGGACACTAGTTTACGGAGGCCACGAACAACCCCCAATATATTTGTTATTTTTTGGAGGAAACGTGGTTGCGACCAAGGGAACTGAACAAGGGCGCACTCCCTGTTCCTTGTTTAAAAAAACCAAAAAAAACAACAAAAAAACAGTAATATGACAACATTTATGAAAAGCCGTGCACCTACAAGTATTTTGGATAAGAGTTTTGTAGTTGTCATGTAAACATACATGTAAAATAGTGAAATTGTTGGCAGTATACTACGAATAAATTTGCTAGATAGTCAAATATGAACGATAGTGATTCAAATTCCGAGGCTCTGTGAAGATATGAGGTCAGACTTGGCGTCGGGTTGTAAATTAGCGTTCCTGGCCTTTGTCGACTTCCATCGTCCGTGCCTTGAAATCAGAAAAGGTGAGACATTGGCGTTTAAGGCTGCAGTTGCCCCTCCTGACCTCATGCTCTGGAGACCGTAAGCTGAGATGTCAGTTACAAATGGCTTGATGGCGTCTAGCACTATTTCACGTGTACGGGTATAGCTGAGAGGATGAACGGTAGGAGTTAAACCTTTGGTAGATGAGCATAGTCTACGAAGGACAGGTAGAAGCGAGCCCGGAGGATCGCGGAGGGCTGCAAGATATCTCTCAGCTACGCGAACTGGACATGATTGCTTGAATGATCTAGCGATAACGACATCAGACCCCTGTCTAAATTGGTCTGTTTTTGAGCTCGCGAGATGAACGACGAGACGATCAGATGTGAATGTGAGGTCGTTATTGGAAATATTTTTCAGATCATCAAATCTCAAGAAACCAGCATAAGAAATGAAGCACGCAAACAAAACCCGTAGATCTGCTAGAGAAGCATGGTCATGCCCGTATTTCTCGTAGATCTTCGTTAGAATATCTGGGGTGATCGGATGCTTTCTTAGTGTCGGTGAAGATGTGGCGCGTTTGAAACCTTGCAGGGCGAGCTTGACCGTTGGGTTATCGGTAGGAGAATGCAGACCTGCTAAGTTGTGGATCCACTTTATAGCTGCTGTCGCAGAGTCGGCAAGCGACTTCATGCCGGTTGTAGCCAAATGTGATATGTACAGAGATAAATGGAAGGGTTGCACGGGAAAACCGACAGACCTTTTTTAGACGTGGCCCAATCCTCCCATCTTTTCCAAGAATGAAGATATTGCTTGGTGGTTGAAGATGCCTTGGCAGTCATCAGGAGTGAAGGAAGATCATAGACTGCCAAGGCTTGTAATGATGTGTCCTGGAGTAGCGAGGACAGCTTGCTCCATTCTTCTGCCAAATGGAAGATATAAAAAAGAAACAAAACAGCAAATCCGACAATAATAGCGTGGTCGCATAAAAGGGCGACAACTTTTGACGATCATGATCATGACACAAATAATGATCGGTGTAAATAAATGCTATGCATTTGCTTCTTTAATGTGATATATGCAACAGTTTTTAAAAGGGAAGTTATTTTGGGATGGGAGGGTAATAGAGCTCTGACTGCATAACCGAGAATGAGCATGTAAGCTCGAATCTCGAATAACGAGAATGCATATAACAAAAGATTACGTAATGCAGCTGTTCGCGGAGGTATGCGTTCGATAACGAACATAAATTCCACTTTCTTTCTCCACTTACGTTCCGTCAGAAAGTTAATTTATATTCTATATCTACCTTAATACAAAATAAATGACAAGTTTGAAACAGGATATTGGTGAACAGATTGGTACGGAGCAGTACTGGCTCTTGAGAAAAAACGCCAAAGAGAGTTGGAGAAGGCGGGTAAAGAGTGACACTGATGCTTGTACATTTTTGATGCATTAAATCAATATTGCATATCAAATGATGCATTGAAACGATTTATGCATACCAAATGATGCATTAACAATTTATGCGTACCAAATGATGCGTTAAACGATTTTTTTTTTTGCATGCCAAATGATGCATTAAATCAATGTTGCATACCAAATGATGCGTTAAAACGATTTTTACATGCCAAATGATGCATTAACAATTTTTGCATGCCAAATGATGCATTGAAAACGATTTTTGCATGCCAAATGATGCATTAAATCAATGTTGCATACCAAATGATGCGTTAAACGATGTTGGAGTTTGCATGAAACAATGAACTAAAACAAAGGTGCATGTCAAATGACGCATTAAACAAAATAGCATGCCTAATGATACATTTTAGACACATGTTGAACAGTATCCCATTTCCGTACAACAAAATCCCCGATTATTCTGTCGGGTGGACGTTTATAGTCGAAACGGAGAGCTAAGGAAAGAAAAGAAGGGTTCTCATTAAAAACGGTTGCGACTCCTAAAGAAGATGGGTGAAAGGAAATGTTAAGAAGCCTCCAATCGTGCACGTGAGGGTCCAAATGAGATCCGTCTGGACAGACAATCGGCCAAAAGTAAGAAGAAGGCCACTTAGGGATGATCAAGGTAGCGGTGGCACCATCTGATGCTAAGCGCTTGATGACCTGTGAGATAAGGCATACGGGTGGACAAATATAATTGTTATCAAAGTGCCAGTCCTGGCAGAAGGCGTCCACACCGGAAGTACCCCTGCACCAAAATCTGGAGTTAAAGGTTAAGACTTTCTTATTTTGAGTTGAGGCGAATCTGTCCACAGTATGAGGTCCCCACAAGGAGTCGACTGAAATGGAAACTTCATCGATTTCCCAATCATCATAGTCTTGGTATTTACTTATTTTATCGGCTATTGTGTTCTCGCTCCTAGGCAACCATTCGGGATATATGACGATATGAGTTTGGCACAAATCGAAAATTGCAAGAGCAATGTCATGAAGGTCTGGCTTGACACTCCCGTTCTTGATAATGCGTGGGACATTTGCATTGTCTGTCATCCACTTGAGCTTTTGATTTTGGAAAAGGGAATGGCCTTCAGAAATTATTCGAAGTGCGGCCAGTTCGCGCCAAGTAGAACTTTTGAGCGACTCTGCGCGAGTCCACTTTCCGTGGAAACGCGTGTGAGTGTTGTCCCGTACGTAGCCTCCGTAACCGGTATCGCTAGCGTCAGAAAAAACTAGCGCAGATGGGGCTAAACAAAATTTAAAAGGAAAACCATTAAACTCTGTAATATTCTTCGTCCAAAATTGCAGTTCTTTGATTACGGGATCGGGTAGCATTATGGAATCTGACCAAAGCGCACGTGATTCGATTGCGCGATATGAGGCGCGTGTCTTGAGCCTACATACAGGACCAAGTGCGAGAGACATTGAGATGATTTGTCCCGCGAATGAAGCCAAATTCTTTATAGGTACTGGTCGTGCTGACTGTGTCAAAGAAACAATCGCTTCGATGCTGAGCAGCAATTTGTTGATCTTAGATTGTGGTACAAAAAATTGCTCTGTTATTGAATCTAGAACGAGACCTAGATATTGGATTTGATTGGTGGGTTCCCATTTGCATTTTGTCTTGCTGGGGACAAACCCGCTGCGGGTAAGGGTGTCACGCACTAAGGTCATGCTCGATAGTGCCGAACTGAGGCTGGGGGAAATGACGAGACCGTCGTCGATATAAACGAAGGAAATAATGCCGCGGCGCGCCAGTAATAGACTAATGGTCTAGTTAGTTTGGTAAACAAGTAACATGCGCTGTTGAGGCCAAAAGGTAGAACCGTGAACACGTAATATCTAACGATTGAATCATTATGAACCCAGGAGAAGCCTAAGTATTGCTGGTGTGGGGGGAAGATATCGACGTGATGATATCCGGATTCTAGGTAGAAAGAGAAATAAAATTGGTTTGGACCGAGTACTTGCGAAATGTGGGGTAAATCTTCATACTTGAATTTAAACTTCTTAACATTTATTATGGTGGCGTAAGTCCAGAACCAATCGTAACTTTTTGCCTTCAGCGACTGTTAATGGATTGCAGCATGTGGGACGTGATTTTACTTCGACGACGCACTGTCTTTTCAACAAATCGGCAATGGCCGTCTCAACAAACTCAGGATGATTCAAACTTGATCTGTTATTCTTTGCATAAAACTGAGGGGGAAATATGTCAAAAGGTAACTTATAGCCTTCATTGATAATATCAAGAATAAATGGTGTGGCTTTAAGCTCAGACTTCCAAAAATTATAAAGATCATTTAAGTCTACCTTTGACTCCTGGTGGTAGCTTCACTCTAAAGGTTTCCTTGGTTGACGCCTGGGGGCCCTGGTTGCTGGCGTATTGGCTGTCGACTGGCTCTGATGGCTGGGCAACTGGTACGGACGTGACCGGCGATGCCGCACTGGAAGCAGACACGGTTATTGTAGCGGCGCTGGAAGTTTGGTATGAAGGTGGCCGGGAAGCGGCGAAAAGAACCAAGAAGGCGTTGAGCAGGGCGAGGGTAAGGGCGGGGCCTTCCCCGGGTCGACTTTTTGGCCGCGGATTCCGCTCTTTTTGCAGAAGCGGCTTTCTCCGCCTAGACGAAGAAAGGTGGTTATGAATTAATAAATACGCTTGGATATTTTGTGATACGTAATATATAATCGATATCTAATACTGTGTGCAAATAAGAGAAATCGAGATTGGAAATTATAAGAGACGATAAATACGTGTAATCTTTCGTATAATTAAAAAAAAAATTTTTTTTACTTGAGGGTTTTTGATTATTATTTAGATCAATTCAATTCAAGGTTTATTAAAAAATATGTTCGCAGCCGTTGATGGCTGAATTGCGATATAGTTCACAGATAAAAACATGCAAAATTACAAAATAAACATATTGATTACAATGAACATTGGCATAAATTTAAAAACAAAATAGAAATTAATATACAGAATTACAGTTGAAATACTAGTTACAAAATTTGATATACCATATATATATATATGTTGAGAGTATATTAATCAGTTGGCTTTAAAATATATAAACAGAAAACCAAAAATTTCAAATGTGAGTTTCAGAAAAATTGGGTTGTTCAAATTACATCAGGAGTTTAGTGATCATTCAAAACCATTGTAAACATCTAAGGACAAGACGAGAAATTGCAAAAGATTATATTTCAAATTAAAAAACTCGAATTTGGATTGATAAAAGATAAGTTTGTTCATTAGAAGTATACATCATTGATTTACAATATTCACATGGTAATAAGTTAAATGTATTGCACCTTCTTAAAAAGTCTTCTTAAACAACAAATGGTTACATAATTAAACAATGCAATTTATAGCAATTTACAATTAACATGCTATGTATAAGAGATTAAAATTCTGTGTTTAAAAGCCGGACTATGTAAGGTATGGCACTTTTTCGGTAACGTTCTGTTCTGCATCTGGTTTCTATCAATTTATCACTGTTTCGGAGTTGCCGACGAGATGACCTCGCTGCTGGGAGCCAATCACGGAAGTTTCTGAACAACTGGGAAGCAAACTTCCTGCACAATTCATCTCGGCGCGCCTTCAAAGAGATCATGTTACATGAAAGTAATGCTTGGTCGTACGATTCATAATGTGTACCAAGTATCATCCTCAATGCTCTCTTCTGTATGGTTTCGATGGTTGAGATTTGCTGCAAAGTTAATGAAGAGTGCCAAACAATGCAACAATATTCCAATATCGGACGAACGTATGAGGTGAACAAAGTAATAAGGTCAGATATTGGCATTCCAAAACACTTTAGCAATCGTATCAGATACAATTTCCTGGAAGCATTTGAGGTAATATGAATTACGTGGTCATCCCACTTGAGGTCGCTTCTAATAATAATGCCAAGAAGTTTGACCTGTTGGCAATCTGGTAGTACTTGCTCATGCAGTTGAACCTGTGCTGGAGGTAGCCGACGACGTGTAAAAGCGACCCGTAATAACTTGCACTTGAGTGGGTTAAGTCGCATGTAGGATTCCTTACACCACTGCTCGAATTCAGAAAGGATACCCTGAAGAGTACTTTGTGCATCTAGCCGGCAGCTTTGGGCAAAAGTTAGATCATCAACGTATTTCCATCTTCTGACTTGAGATGATCTAAGGGCTTCATTTACAACACCCAAGAATATCAAAGGACCAAGCCGTGTGCCTTGAGGTACGCCTGCTTTGGTAGTAAGTGGGGGTGAGAGCTGACCTCGGTAGCGCACCTGCTGAGTGCGTTTAGTGAGAAACGAACACAACCACTGGATGAGAGAAGGTCTAGCTCCCATGGCATACAAGTTGTTGATGGCAAGATTGTGGTCCACAAGGTCAAACGCTTTTGAGAAATCTGTAAGTACTATAGAGGTGACAGTGTTGGGCTTGTCAGCACTTGACTGCAGGTAATCCATGAGGCTCAGTAGATAATGGCTCGTAGACATACCACGGCGGTTGCCAAATTGCTGAGGATCGATACTTTCACCAATATCTGCCATAAACCATCGATATACAAAGAGTTCAAGGAGCTTGGCAAAGTGGTCTGTTAGAGCAATTGGGCGTAGCTTTTCAAGTGATGGTGGTGATTCCTTCGGAAGTGGCACAATGATCGATTTCTTCCACTGGCTTGGCACTACTCCCTGTTCAAATGAGGCATTCATAATGTGGCACAATGGAGAGCTAAGCTCTACGGAAAACTCACGGATCAGTCGAGCAGAAATGCCATCCAGGCCTCCGCTTTTTCCAACTTTCACTTTCGACAATTCTCTGTAGACGGTCAACGGCTGAACGGAGGGAACCGTATTTGCTGGGAAGGGTCTGAATGCTTGGAGATGGACTGGATCTAATGAACGTGAATGATCAGATACACCAACAAAATGCGAGTTGATAGCTTTAGCTATAGCTCCCACATCTTGGATCAACTTCTGGGATTGAAAGAGACATCTCCTGTTGCACGTTAGAAGTCATTAGTTTTATGTACTGGTACCACGATCTTGGATTTTCTTGTTTCAAATTTTGGACGCGATCGTGATAAAATGACTTCTTAGCTCGCTTTATCTGTCTTTGAACCTTGTTGCGAAGGTCACGCCAGCTGGGAGAGTTCTGAAGAAATGCCGCCTGTCGTTGCTTTATCAGCGCCTTCACCCTCGTGGTTATCCATGGCTTGTCAGAGACATGTATTTTTACTGATTTACTGGGGAAATAAAGATCGATTGCGGAGTTCAGTTCTGAGTAAAAGAGATCGCACTTTCTTTCAACACAAGATTGGGTGTACATGCTTGTCCAATCTTTGTGCGTTATCCAATCCCCAAAGCTTCTGATACCAGATTCACGCACTGGTCGGACAACCCTCCGTCTGACTTCATTTTTTTTAATCTGGTGTTTTCTAGGTCGCCAGGTTACCCCGTTGTGATCACTTAGTCCCACAGGTGATACGAGTTCCACAGGCTTGTAGAGAGAAGCCATATTTGTCACAATCTTATCCAGCGTTGCATCATTTCTAGTCGGGAGATTTACTACCTGTTTTTAGCCTATGGGCATTAAGTAATGGGGCCATGTTGAGACGATTGAAGTCCCCTGCAATGATAATGCCTGCTCCTGGGTGGCTGGTAAAAATGTCATCAAGAGAAGCTACAAGAGACTGGATGAAAGTCTGGTTATTCCCATTGTCTGGGGGCGAGTATATTGCAGCGACGAAGATAGATGATATGCACCTTGGTAGTCTGTGAGGACGAAGTTGTACCCACAGAATTTCAAGATCATCAGGAATGGCGAATTGGATGGGAATAGGATTCATGTAAGATTTGGCATACAGGGCAACACCTCCACCCTGCTTCGCTTTCCTGTTCTTCCAGAACATAGTATAATCTGGAATGCTGAAGACGCTCCGGGGGGTGTCGTCCTTCAACCATGTTGACGCACACCAGATCAATATCCATGTCCTGGACCATGCAGTAAAATTCGTCAAATTTGTTATTTAACGATCGGGCATTTGCCATGTACACCGAAGGAAGTGATGTGTCAGTATGGCAGGCCTCTGTTGCGATTGTAACCCTTCGCAAACATGGCGTTCTGGAATGACTTAGTCGATAAGGTCGACTGCTTGGACATGAGACTAGTGCTGGAATGGGCTTGCTTTGTAGCTCTCCGTTGACCTTCTTCCTTTGTTTTCTCGATCCACCACGGCACCCCCTATGAGTAGGTTTCTTAATCGAAATCCCCAAGTCTGTGATCTTCCTCCACACATCAGCCCTAAGATTAGATGGCACCGCCTGCCTTCCATACTGATGCTGCTGAAGTTCTTCTCTCGAATATTTTATTCTAGATTTCTTCAGAGAATCACCTGACAATATAGTTGAGCTGTTGTCTGGGCCTGGGTTAGGTTGAATGTCCCCGCTGACAAGGAGTTGAATGTTGAAACTAGCACAACAATTACTATAGTAGGGAATGTTAGCTTTCAAAAACCCTTTGTGATGAAGTCTAATTACCCCTTTGAGGTTGACATCACGATGTCTGAAGTAGTATTCTTCTTCAATTGTTTCATTCCAACCAAACTGCACTCCACATATAAGGACACAAAGAAGAAAACAGTGTAGCTCCATACCCTACAAGTCACAATTCTGATGCACAATGACTGCAAAAAAATTACAAATCTGTAGAGCGGTAAAACAGTGCTGGCGGCCAGTCAGGCGCACAGGAGTATTATTAGATAGGGTGATAATGTTTCAAAACTGCTTTCCGCATAATATACAATCGGTTATAATTAAATTATATAACCGTTATTTCTAATCGTTCATTCATTTTATTGTGAACAAATTATGTAAGTGAATTCGAGGACAATTTAATGGAAAAATTACGTATTAACTTTCGAAGACGCTTCTCATCGCCGGAGTCGTCGGCAAGTTCATCGGCGACGTATTCGTTTACGGTTGACCATCCGAGTGGCGACCGATCAGCGATTCTTATCAGCTTTTGCCTGTTATTGAGAACTCGGAGTGCTTCCTTCAGGGTTAGCGCTGTCGTGTCAAAATCCCCCTGCTCGTTTAGGGCGATGCCTCTCTCAATCAATTTTTCGACCTTTTTAGAGTGTTCAAACTGTTGTTTAATTGTTCCCTTCGCTCTTGAATGTTGGGATGGGTTTGGGTTGTTGAACCGTCGATGTGCAGGTGTCGACCCGGCGCTGTAAGGCGTGGATGGCCGACAGGATTTCTTCGTTCGAGGCGGCGGGAATTTCGTCCATATCGTTATGGGTGTGGCAGTTAGCTTGAAGTACTTGTTAGGCCTATAGGAACCGAGAGCTCTGACTTCATAACCGAGAATGAGCGTGTACATGTAAGCTCGAATCTCGAATAACGAGAATGCATATAACAAAAGATTACGTAATGCAGCTGTTCGCGGAGGTATGCGTTCGATAACGAACATAAATTCCACATCTACACTTTTGGGCGATGCTGCCCTCATTGTTCCGGCTTTTATATGGTCAAAGGTCATATGTCTTTTATGCGCTCTAACTGCCACATTTCTTGACGGATTTCTTTCAAATGTCTTAGTACAATCTACACATCTTTAGTGTTTGGTGATGCTGCCCCCTGTGTTCCGTCTGTTATAGGGTCAAAGGTCGTATTTTGATAGATGTCTTGTGTGCACTCTAGTGTGTGGTCTAACTGCATCATTTCTTGACGGATTTCTTTCAAATTTTGTATGGAGGTGTATCTTGGTATAATCTACACACCTATAACTTTTGGTGATGCTGCCCCCATTGTTCCGTTTTCTATAGGGTAAAAGCTGATATTTTTGTGGATGGTTTGTGTGCGCTCTCTAGGCCACATTTCTCAAGGGATTTTGTTCAAATTTTGAACGAAGGTGTATCTTGGTATGATCTACAAGCCTATAGATTTTGCTGATGCTGCCTCCAGTGTTCCGTCTTTTATAGGGTCAAAGGTCATATTTTGATAGATATCTTGTGTACACTCTAGTGTGTGGTCTAACTGCATCATTTCTTAACAGATTTCTTTCAAATTTTGTATGGAGGTGTATGTTGGTAAAATCTACGCACCTATAGTTTTTGGTGATGCTGCCAAGAGTGTCCCATGTTTTATAGGGTCAAAGGTCATATTTTGGTGGGTGTCTAGTGTGCGCTCTGCAGATCATATTTCATTACGGATTTCTTTCAAATTTTGAAAGGAGATGTATCTTGGTACAATCTACACATCTACACTTCTGGGCGATGCTGCCCTCATTGTTCCGTCTTTTATATGGTCAAAGGTCATATGTCTTTTATGTGCTCTAACTGCCACATTTCTTGACGGATTTCTTTCAAATGTTGTATGGAGGTGTGTCTTAGTACAATCTACACATCTTTAGTGTTTTGTGATGCTGCCACCTGTGTTCCGTCTGTTATAGGGTCAAAGGTCGTATTTTGGTGGCTGTCTTTTGTGCGCTCTTACTGCCACATTTCTTAAAAGATTTCTTTCAAATTTTCTACAGAGATGCATTATACTCTAATCTACACTCATATTGGTCTGGTGATGCTGCTCCTATCCTAGTCTTGACAATAGTCCGAGCCACTACTGGCGATCTCTACGTCATCCTTTTGTTTCAGGGAGGGGAGAGGGGATCTTTTTCCCTCCTTCGAACATAAGGATGACACAAAATCGCTGCCAATGCCGGGGGATACATTCGCATTGCGCGGCAATACAGATTGCGATATTTCTAGTTACCTGTGCGTTCTATGGTTTCTTTCAAAAATAATAATAAAGATAGATAGATAAGATAGATAATTTATTGGTTTCCACAATATCTCATTGTACAAAGAGTGTAACAACATATTGAAAAATGATTATAATATGCATGTAAATATAATACCGGTACACACTATTCATAAAAATTGTCCTTCAGTTGAACTTAAGAGATATAGTGGAGGAGCCTATGGAAAAGCAGAGCTTGTTGTGGATAGGCCCCTTAAACTACAAATGACATAATTAACTAAAGTTAGGTTTATAAAATACAAATACACGCTAAAACAGGGAAAGGGAGATTACAGGGATACATGAACCGATACTCACAATTAACTACAAGAGACAAGGGAAAGGGAAGGAAATATATCTGCAGCTTATTGAAATAATAGTACAATGTAGTTTGTTCTCAACATAAATGGTATATGTACATAGTTGGCATATGGCCGTATCGTTATTTACTCATTGTAATCAACTAAAGCATACTGCTTGAAGACAAAAATAGTCAGGAATCAGGAATGACAATATGTATTCAAATAATGGCATTTCAATTTTCTTCTGAATACACGAACACTAACAGACCTTTTAATCACAGAATCGAGAGAATTCCAGAACTTGGGACCTGTATATATTAAGGTATTTTGAGCAAATCGTGTTCTTGTTCTAGGAAGGTGATAGGAAAACGCCTGTCGGGTAGGATAGTCGTGAACTTGATTTCTTTTCTTAAACAAATATGATAGTGCCTGGGGCAGTTCGTTGTTATTCAGCTGAAACATGAGGCTGCCTAATTGTAAATTAAAAATATCCTGAACTCTCAGTACTTTAGTATCAAAGAAGAGAGGGCCGAGTGAGTACGAGCAGGTACATTGCAAATTGTACGTATTGCTCTTTTTGAACAACAAGGATTTTGTCCAGTTTGAGTTTCAATGAATTACCCCAGGCTAGAATACCATAGTTCAAGTAGGGCAACATTAAAGTGGAGTACAACATTTGCAATACATATGATGGGAACATAGATTTCAGTTTGTATATCACACCAGCATTTCTTGATAGTAATGAACACAAATAATTTGTATGTATTTTCCATGTCATTCCATCATCAATAAACAGGCCAAGAAACTTGGTCGATTGTACTTTCTTAATTTTGACATTGTTGAAATAGATATCTCCAGGTAAATCGGAGATTGAATTGCTAAAAAACATGAAATTAGTTTTGATCAAATTCAGGGATAGTCTATTCGCAAAAATCCACTGTGCAACATTCTTAAGTTCGAATTGACAGTTTCAACAAGAATTTGAGGATTCTTATGTGAGTAAAATATGCTTGAGTCATCTGCGTATAGTATAAATGACAATAGTCGGGATGAAAATTTGAAGTCATTTATATATGTTATGAATAGTAGTGGCCCTAAGAGAGACCCCTGAGGAACACCGCACGTAACAGGCTTGACACTCGATGCAATTCCATTTAGTGAAACAAATTGTGTTCGACTACTGAGGTAACTTTTGTACCACTCCAAGGCCTTACCCCTGACACCATAATGCTGAAGCTTTTTAAACAAAATGTTATGATCAATTGTATCAAATGCCTTGGAAAAATCCAAGAATAATCCTACAGTATGACAGCGGTCGTCAAGAGCGGACGCAATTTTATTTATAAAGGAGTAGAGCATGAGACGTTGAATGTTTCTCTCGAAAACCAAACTGAGAATCCGCCAAAATTCCACAACGTGTGAAAAAATTAAATGTTCGATTGTAGATCAATTTTTCAAGAATCTTTGAAAAAGTGGTGAGTAGAGAAATTGGCCTGTAATTACTACGTTCCAGAGGATCACCCTTTTAAAAATCGGTATAACTTTTGCTATCTTCATTTTTCCAGGTACTATGCCATTCAACATAGACAAATTCATAATATGGGTTACAGGTACGTTAATTTCTTTAATGACACTTTTCAGTAACATATTTGTAATATCATCATAACCTGGGGCCTTTTTAACCTTTAAACTGTTCACAATGTCAGTTATTTCTTGTTCATTGGTTGGTACCATGAATAGTGTAGAGGGTTGGGATTATTCAAAAACAATCAAATGATTTTGCCGACTTTGGTATAGATCGAGCCAAATCTGGTCCAATATTGGTAAAAAGTCATTAAATATTTCGGCAATAGTTTGTTTGTTGTCAGTTGCGGTTCCATGATTCTTAATTTTAGTGATTTTTAGTGAATTTGGTGAACTGTTAAGTACATTCTTTATGGTTCTCCATGTTCCTTTGATGTCTCCACTACAGGAAGTAAACTGATTACAATAATAATCTTTTTAGCATTCGAAGCAGGTTTGTCAATGTATTTTTATAATTTGTGTACTTCAAACGATTTTTATTTGTGGGGTTACATTTGTATTTATAGAACAGCCTATTTTTCCTGTTTATTGATTTCAAAGAGTCGAATTGACCCAAGGCATTCGAGGAGTCTTTTGTAACTTGAGAGTTTGAGATTCTGTGTCGGAAAGCTTCATTGTAAAGTTGAATAAAGATATTCAAAAATTTCTCATAAGATATATTTACGTCTTCTTCATTTAAGACCATGGTCCAATCAACATTTCCAAGTTTAGCTTTAAAATTATTCACATTTTGGGGGGTAATTTTACGCAGGTTCTTCTTTTGGTGTGGACCGGATTTTTGTTTCTGTGTCAAAGAACAAAAAGCAAATATAGGATAGTGGTCTGAAATATCTGATAGAATAATTCCTGCATCGGGAAAAGGCTGCATGTTGCAAAATATATTGTCAATGATGGTTTTAGAATGTTCTGCTGCCCTCGTGGGTTTTGTTATGAGCGGTAGTAATGAGAATGAAGCCATGGTACTCACAAAATCCATTACAAAGGCATTTGAATCATATTTTAAAAGATCAGCATTAAAATCTCCCATCAATATGCATGACTTAGATGTGAAAATAGGATGAGACAATATAGTTTGAATTCCAAGAATAAATTCCTCAGTGTGAGATTGCGGAGGTCTGTATACTATGCCAATAACAATATTCTTATTACCAGTAACACATATTTCTATAAATAAGGTTTCCAAGGCATCGGTCATAATAGTAAGATCATTTTTCATCTCATACTCAAAGTGTGTAGGAATATACAAAGCAACACCGCCTCCTCGTTTGTTTTGTCTACTGTTGGTAATCATAGTATAACCAGAAAGAGAATACATTGAATGAGGTGAACCAGAGAACCATGTCTCCGTGATACCAATAATAGCACGTTCACATTGAACCTTGTCAAGTAAGATTTTGAGTTTCTCAAAGTTCTTGTTCATACTTCTTATATTCATGTGTAAAATGCACAACTTATTTTTGGACCTGCTTTGTGTTTTTTGACGAACATGTTTTCGGTATAATACTGTGAGCCAAGAGGGATGGAAAGATTAGAGTCATCATAAATTTCGAGATTAAAATTTTCTGAATTCTCATTCAAAGTATCGGCAAAAAGTTCCTCAAGGTCAGTGTTTTGTGGATTGCCAGAAGTTTGACAATGTGTTTGAAAAACTGAGTATAAATCTTCATTACTGACTGAGGAAAAAGGAAAATGTCTCTTAAATTATACATATATAATAGTTACTAATTTGGCCAAGGTTTTGCACAGACAAAACAGCACAACGTAATATCACACTGCTTACACAAGTATATTGGAACTGGATAACGTAGAGCAAGGTTGATAACACGAGATAAGTATATTCGAGTAAACAAAAACAAAAGTGAACACAGCTGCAGATAGACATGAAAAACAGTAGAACAAACAAATAATCATGTGTGTACATGAAAACAACATAAACACAATGATAACACATAATTATATACACTGAAATAACAACAGTATATACGAACAATATTCTGCACCTCTCACTGAGTGATTAAAACGTCACTAGAGAAAAGAAAACGGACAATCAAATAACAGTATATAAAGCAATTGCTTGAAAAAAAAGAAGAAAAATGGTTCCATTAGAAAGTGTGAACAGAGATCGGATTTCCACACATGTATACGCTGGAGTTGGCTGGAGAAGGAGATAAGCATCATGTTTATTTGCTGAAGAATGGTTGACCTCCAACGCCTCGCCATTTCCTGCGTAAAACCGCAACCGTTCCTTCGCGGAAAAGCTTCGCCACATCATCAGCATACTTTCGCTTCTCTTCAAGGTCTGGCTTAGATAGGTCGTCGATTATGTAATAGTTTACCTCTCCGAGTACTCTCCTTGCCTCCTTCATGACATTAATTTTTTGCCCATGAGAAATCATCTGGACAAGAATATGTCGTGGCCTATCACCTTTCTCCCCACACGATGAGCTCGATCAACCTGGGTATCATCCAAGTTGAATTTCTCTGTCAAGATTCCTTGCACAATGTTAATGCAGTTTTCTTGATTTTCCTCTCCTTCTTTCTCTGCCATCCCCACGATACGGAAATTGTTTTGACGAGAGATACGTTCAGATTTATTAATGTCTTCCTTTTGGTCCTTAGCATGGCGTTTCAGCTCAATGATTTCTTTTTCCATCCCCTTCATTCTATTCTCAAGATCAGAATTTTTCGTTCAAGGTCAGATATTCTTCTGCTCTCATACTCAACTGCTTTATTGAGTTCAACTTCTAGTCTTTTAATCTGAGAGATGAGTGTACTCACCGCATCCTTCACCATCGCTTGTATTGTAGCGGAAAGAGAAGGGATATCATGGTCGCTCTCATGCGGGCTTGCTCCGGTCAGAACTTCCCCAAGTTGAATGTCCATAGAGCTCATATCGAGATGCTGTTTCTTCCCTTGTTTCTTTCCCTTGCGGGTGGCTTGGCTTTGTCTAATGCTACTCATTTTGACAAGTGAGTAAAGGTAGATGATCCTCTTTCAAGTAATATGTGAAACTTGGTAAGAAGTGACAATAATTATCTAGTATCAGACGATATCTAGGAGAGGTGCAAAATGTGTGTGTTCACTAGAGCGTCGCCATAATACGATAATAAAGCAAATTACATGCTAAGTCTCGAACACTACACTTACCTTAGAGTTAGAAGAGATTGAAAGTGGGCCGTGGGAGGGCATTATTAACATATTATTAAGTATCTAGCGTCGTCTGTGCCAGGGAAGCGAACCGAATTGCCTGATCCCTGCAATTCCTTTAACCCTCGGTCTCTTCCTTTATAAATGATTGGCATGTGCATGACTACATTGGTACATGTACAGGTATGATGCGTTTAAGGGTCTTTTTTTTTGATTTTCTTCGTCAAAATTGAACTTCATGTTGAAATTCTTGCAGGCGTATTATAAACTGTTACTGCTCATGACGTCATCCAATGACAGTAACAGTTTATAATACGGCTGCAAGAATTTCAACACAGAGTTCAATTTCGACGAAGAAAATATTAAAAAAAGACCCTTAAACTCAAATATGACAATGGCTACACAAATTCAATATGTCTCGAAATCAGTACGCTATCAGTTACGCAATTTAGGTTTTATTCGTAAATATCTTAACCGTAGTGCCACTGAGAAAATTACCCATGCGTTAATCTCATCTCGCTTGGATTTTGGTAATGGCCTTTTGTTTGGTTCGCCTCACAACCTACTTGCAAAATTACAGAAATTACAGAATGCTGCTGCTCGTGTCGTGACCCTCTCCAACAAGTACAGTCACATCACACCAGTCCTCAAATCACTCCATTGGTTGCCCGTAGAAGAACGTGTTGTTTTCAAGATTATTTTGTTATTATTTCACTGTATACATGGCTCTGCTCCGCAGTACAACGTCGGCTTGATCAAGCATTACATTCCCTCTAGACAGCTACGTTCTCAAAACTCCGACTTACTGGTTATTCCTAGGGTTAAAACAAAGTGGGGGGAGCGAACCTTCGCTCATGCTGGGCCTTCATTATGGAATACTCTCCCTCAATGGATTAAAAATAGCAGTTCTGGTGAAGCGTTAAAAAACAATCTTAAGAAGTATCTGTTTAATTTAGCCTATAACTGATTTCCACTACCTTTTATGTCTGTACCTTCCCTATTGCACTTTTGTATATATATCTATCATGTATTTCATCTTTTGCACAAGCTGCGCCTTGAGCATTTGATTGTCAAGTGGATTTGGCGCCTTACAAATCTTATGTATTATTATTATTATTATTAAACGCATCATACGGTCAATCTGGTAAGTGGAACCGATGTATTCTTAGCCTAGGCCTAATTTTCGAGAATAAATGCATCGGATATGAATCCGCTAATGACATTTTAGTCCAAGGTTTGCAGAGCAGACCTAGCTATGGTCAGCTTCTGTCGCTAAAGAGAGGAGCAGACCCTACCCAAATAAGAGGCTAACGAACATAAGAGACAGAAATTTTCATGATGTGCAGGTGGCTCACAACACTGGGGTTTACCTCCTAGTCGATGTTCTTTGAATAGTGCAGGCAGGTTTGTATTCAACAGAGCCAACTCATCATGGGCATTTACTAGACTACCTTACAAGGAGCCTGACAAGACAAGTGAACACATGAATACAGGTGAATCTTACCTGCATACTGCACAGCTTAGGCCATTTTCCTCAACTCCTATGAAGCTACTTGGGCGCGCTAAATTAAAGATTTTTTTTACCACACATTGGTTAGATATTCTCCAGAAAATGTATAGCAACTGCACAACTTTCAAGGTACAAAGATACACCAACAACAAGCCTTTGTACAGGAGAAGGAAAAGAAGAAGAAGATGAAGGAGAAGAAGAAAAGGAAGAGGAAGAAGAAGGAGGAGGAGGAAGAGATGAGGAAGGAGATGATTTGGTGGAGGCAGACAGTCTCAGCAAAGCATATCCTCAAAATGAAATGGACTTCAGTCTACTCCTTTCTTTGCTTCTCACACTCTCTCTCTCGCTGTCTCTCTCTGTCCGTCTGTTTGTTGCTCTTTCCCCGTGTCTCTCACTCTTCATAGCATAAAGTGCTACTTGAACTGAAAAACGGTAAAACCTGCTGGTAAAAAGATTTCCAGATGAAACATAGATAGAAATTGGATCAAGCGATTCTTCAGATCTCTAAACTGCATTCATAATCTAGAACGTATCTTTCTTGAAAACATTGGGTTAAGTCTCTGTTCATAGATACTGTATTCTTCCTTCAATGTAATATCCAATTATTCCATTCCATTGTACTGCATCAGCAGCAGTGCTAGCAACAACATACAGTGAACAACTAAATTATTCATACCTTAACCAATTAGTTTTGGAATTATCTAAGTATTAGAAAAATAGATTTGTCCTGATTTATGATTCTTGAGAATGTGACACATTAAAGTTTACATCTAAAAGTGTTCAACAATTAAAGGCCCAAATTCAACAAGTCCACCTTTCATTCTGGAGTTACAAAAAACACAAATATATCAAATTTACAAGGGCTATGAAATAATAATTAGGTTTGGTTTGAAGAAGCTTTAAGCACAGCAAACAAAAGCTTACCTAAACTGGTAATTTTTTTCTTCTGATTATGAAGAAAGATCTAACTTTCAAGTTACCTCTCCACTCAGATGAACCTTTTCAGTACTTATCTTTCTTATTTCACAGATCTCTTTCTGAGTTACTATCTTGTATGGAGGATACCCAGGCCTTTCTCAAGAAACTTTCAAACAAAACGTGGATTAAAAAGTTTCTACAGAAAAAGAAAATTTGTGATAACTTTGACGGCTTATACAACAGATTATTGACTTTGGGACAGGGCCTAATTTTATCACTTCAGGTAAGTTTTTATTTTTCTAATTTTTATTTATAGGCTAAGCTAGGTTCTGTGCAAAGGGGAGTTAGATCTGGGTCCCATCTTATAAAGAGTTGCTATTGATCCAAATCAATCGCAAGTTTTCAGTCTCTTACCTCTTATGTACATAGTTGCGATTAATTGCAACTGTTTCTTAGACGGGTCCTGGGCCCTGTTTCATAAAATTTGTAATCAATAAACAGTTACAGTAACCATTATAACACAGAGCTGCCAACCCTCCCGTATTTGTCAGGAGACTCCTGGAAGTCCACCAATCTCCCGACACACATAAAATATCTCCCGGATTCTTACGCTAACAAAAAAAGTTTCATGTTACATGACCTCATGTGTGAGCAACTTCATGTTGACTTTCTTTGATCTAGTCTAGTAGATATCATATTTTCATGATCTTTGCAAACATCTAAATGTGAATGCATTAATTTGTACAAAATTTTGTAAATGTGTACTTAATAAGCTAAAATAAGGTTATAATTAGAGCCCATTCGATACCTGTTTTTATGCAAAAAGGGGTCATATTTTGTTGAAAATTTTAATTACAATTACAATAAAAACACCATCTGGCCACAGAATCTCGGAAACCTCACTGATTCCTTATAAATCATACCCAAATTTCTGTCAAAATATTCAAATATCATTAAGAATTTGTGCACAAAAAGGTTGTCAGAATGGCTAAAAACCAGGAGCTCCAAGGGGGCTTTGCCCTCTCGACCCCTGCCAGGGGCTTTGCCCCTGGACCCCACCCGTAATGGCTCACTCGCTTCGCTCGCTTGGTTCGAGCACTCGCTACGCTCACAAAAATCTCCCTGATTACAAAAACCAAATGTTAGCAGCTCTGCATTATAACCTTTTGAAATTGTGGCATTTGTTATAGAATTTTAGCATTTGATATAATTGATAGTAAGTTTTTATAAAACACGGCCCTGAACCTGCATATATATACAACAACAACAGCAAGAAGAAAAAGAAGAAGAATGAAAAAAGAAGAAGGAGGAGGAGGAGAACAAGGAGAAGGAGGAGAGGTTAAAAGCGCCAACCCTTGGGTTGAGAGTCAAGTGAATGAACCACTTTACCAAGTCACCTCTAAGTTGAAAGTGACAAATGAAGATTTCTTGCACAATAATGTGCATGGCTTGTACCTTGTACTCAAATGACAGATAGTTTTTTTTAAATTAGATTGGCCCCTTTGTGAGATGTTATGTTTACTTTCACCTTCATAGATTATATATTGGTATCTGCATGGTGTTTGCTAGGTAATAATTGCAGTGCCCTCAGGAAGATCAACATGGATGCTGATGAAGATTCCCTTTGCAAATTTAATTATTTTGATGAACTACTAGTATCATTTGATACATTTTTAAATCTTATATAATGTTGATCTCACTACCATTATATTAATTTTGTATTTTGATCATTGTAATAAAGTAAACATCTGATTACTTTGTAAAAGGAACAATACTCAGCCTTGAGCTGCATGTCATGTTTTTTTTTAATTAACCAATTCAGTTCAATTCAATAACTTATTGCTTATTTTTTTGGTGCAGACGGAATTCAGCTCGTACATCCCTGCCGATATGGTAAAACAATGGGAGGCCAATATCAGCGCTCTCAAATTATTACAAGATGATGTGAAAGATCTGAAACAAGACTTCAAAAGTCAAGGTAAAATATTTCTAAAGAAATACTGTTAACAGGATGAATAGGGCCTTGGGGATTAGTGTGGAGAAAAGTGTTTTGACCTCCAAAAATTATGCAGTCCTCGTTTTATTGGGTTTTTAAATTGAGATATAACTGTAAGTCACCAAAATTCTTTTTCTTTTATTGTGTAGTTTCTGAAACTAGAGAAACGAGCCCAATATTCTCCTCGGTTAAACCTGTCACAAGTTCTAAGTCATGTTTAATAATTGAAAAAATAGACTTTGGTTTGATGAACTTCCTTTGTCAAACTTGACTTGGACCGAGCGTAAACCCAGCACTGGCCACCTTAAAGAAGTTTTATTAGAATATTTGTCATACATATACTTGTATATATGATTATTAAGACGTGTCGATGGTGTGCATGAGAGAGGGGTGAAACAAACCATTTTGTACTTATTGAAATGGTAGAAAGTAGAAACTATCTTTTTTAAATTTGATCTCTTTCATTTTCTTTCCAGCTGAAAATGTTGCACAGACGAAGGTCATGGTTAGCAAACTAAACTTCCTGCAGCAACTAACAACACCTACAGAGAATGGTAAATATACGATAGTCTGTAGGTTTATGTACTCTTTGCAGTATACCAATCACCTAAAAAAAAAAAAAAACGAAGAACAGCTTACGCTAGAATGTATGAACCCAGCATTCTATGGCCGGATGGTTACAGAGTGTGAAGAAAATAACAAAAGACATGTTACATTGTCATTTCACAAACATAATTATATCTACATTTGTTTTTTAATTCAATTTCCACTTGCATTTTGTATTCAGATTGTAGATTCAGGTATATTTAAAACTTGATTTCATGATTTATTTTCCATATTTGTTATCTCTTTGTAGAGGGGCACATTAGGTATACCGACTTTAGTGACGTTGTAAAGCTTCATGATGGAAAATATGGCCCAATCTTCAAGGCTAAACATGGAGGCTGGGATGATAGGATGCTGGTTTTCAAAACTTTTGAAGACAAGTATGACATTAGATGCTGCTTATAAGTATCGGCTTACATGGTGATGTAGATATACAGTAGGCTTACGGTTGCACCATGTGAGAGAGGACTACACACACTCTCAAGAAAGAAAGATTACCGAAGTCCTTTTCAGGACTCCCCAATCCTCCCCCCTCTCTCACATGGTGCAACCGGGCTCCTTAATGGCAGTGTCGGCATAGGTGTAGAAAATGAAAAACAGTTTTGATGATTTATTAGGATAAATTCTTCATTATGCTACTTGGTGGTGAAAAGGATTTTGTTCTGACCCCCCAAAAGTTTTTGCTCATTACGCCACTAGTCATTGTATATTTGTTTTATATCCCTTCCACTTGTATCATTCCTTGAACACTTCTGTAGTAATGCAGTACTCACATTCACATCACATTAAAAAAAGAAGTAAAAGAAAATTGCACAGCCCGAATGAAACATTGAAGGATGTAAATATGTTTAGCTGGCGCTATACAGGTACTGCAGTAGTGTAGTGCAGTAACTGAGCGCTGTGACACCGCGGGAGTTGGCCGCTGGAGGCATTTGAAATCTTAGCTGAATTTTGCCAGTTTTTTTTGGGGGGGGGAAGCCGGGCCGGTAAAACAAATAGTTCAATTTTTCCTGGGAAAAAACTACATGTATTCGTGACGTCAGCAAACTATTAGGCAGGAAACATCTTTTATAGTAAAACTATTCTGTTTCTTGTTGTGTACACTCCTAATGCAACAATCTTAGGATAAGGGATATCATAATAATTATTATTATCATTATTATTATTATTTTTAAAGTTATCAGTATTTTCTTTTTTAATAATTATTGTTATTATTATTATTATTATTATAAATACAATTTGTTTAAGTCATCTTTATTATCATTATTTATTAGTGTTGATATTATTATCAATATTATCATTATAGTCATCATTATGATGTAAAATAACTAGTTTGCCATATCTTGCAGTGGTCTTTCTGCACGGAAAGAGCTGAAAGAGCAGTGTGGACTGTGGAAGAAGCTCAACTATTCTCGTTTCATCGTCCAACTCTATGGTTACACGATTGCTGAGGATGGTAAAGTAGTCTTATGATAGTTTCCCTTTGGTTTATTTTTTAACACCATTCATTCAGGCCATAGTACATGTAGATCACAGTTTCTAAAGGTCCGAAATGAATCGGCTTTCCCTCCTTAAATTGGGAACATTTATTTGTATTTTCAACTCTTTTCTTAGGTTATGAAAATGAAATTGTATGAAATGAAACAGTGTGAATGAAAATTACAGCAACAAAATATGAACAAGAAACTGCCAATTTTTACACAAAATATTGATTATAAATTTCAGTCTGCATTGTCAATTTAGAGACTTAAGTCACTATTTTTTATTAAATTGCTTTTATTCAAGAACAGCACAATATACTGCGTCTTGCAACATAATTATATGGATTCAAATTTTCCAGCAATTTTTGCACTTTCTGCTCATGTACAAGTTTTAATTCAGAGCATTCTGGATCAAATGATGAAAATAAAAGTAACTAAAAGGTGACACGAAACTGCTATTGGTTAACTTGATGAATATACTCAGCCAAAGAAACTAACCTAGTAATCAACTTATATTCAACCAGTTAAACCATGAACCCAGCAATATACCTATCCCTTATGCCAACATTTCTCCTAAATCAAAGTGTACCAATCACCAAAATATATTTTGGTTTGTATATGTGAGTAGTTCCATGTGGTAATATTCAAATGTGGTCTTCAATTACTACTTCTGAAAAGAGACTTTGCAAGATTAAATACACACTCAATTAATATAAAAGTGACCTGTGAGTCATACAAACTGGGATAAAATTAAAACCCAAGTCTGCCACTGGGGTTTGGTGTGCACAGTTTTATGTTATTCTTTTTTTTCTTCATACTCCTTATCCCTTAGCCCATAATAATGTGGGTGAAATATTTTTTTAGCTAGATTTTAGACATTCTAGCAGTATAAAAATTATTTTTGGGTGTTTGGTATTTTATTCTAATTCCAACCATAAATGCCTGGTGTGTACGAAGGAAAAATATATGGCTATATTTAGTCCAAATGTACAGGTCATTTCTGTTTTCTGGCAAGGTTTTCTGCAAGCGACATAGGAAGGGTTAAAATGATTTAGAAATTGCCATGTTTGATTTATCAACAGTCTGCATTGTTTGTGCATGTAAATCACATAGAGGCTTAACAAATATAATGCGCTGTAGAAAATTTCTTACATGTGTCTTTATTAATAGTAGTAGTAGTAGTACTAGTTACTGTAGTATTGGTAATATTGTTAATAGAAGTAGTAGTAGTGTTGTTGTTGTTGTTGATAATAACAGATGTTATTGCTGTTATTATTATTATTAGATGATCTCCGCATAGCTTAGCAGAGCACATATTGACTTTATCAGAATCTATCTTTTTTTCTTTTTTTCCCCTTTTTTTCTGTATGGATTTTATTTGCTTCATATCTCATGAATGACATGGTTAATGACAATGAAATTTTCAGACAGTGTGCCATATATGCATGATTATTGATCCTAACAAAGACATTTTTTTGTATTACTGATGTTTGATGCATCAAAATGTAGGCACTATTTTGTTAATTTCTTTTATTGACCATATTTCCGTCATACATTGTCATGATATGAATGAACTTGACGTCTTGGGTAAACTTTTGGTCACACCCATGTCCTTGGGTGCATCATGACAGACGTGTACACGTGCGTCAAACTTTAAAATTGGTCAAAATGCTAATTGGACCGATTTACTACACTTTTCAGACCTTGTGGAACATTTTTTAGAATTGCGCGCCCGTAATTGCATGTGCCTTCAAGATGTTCAAGATGTATCTCTTCAAGCACAGTAATCTTGCTGTAAAAGGAAGTATTGGATCAAAGTGATGCAGATGACTATTGGAAAATACATGAATAGATACAAAAGTATTATGAGTTTATTCAGTATTAATGTGAATACCTGAGACAAGAAATGACTGGTTAATTCATGGATTTGTGAAGACTGAGAGTAGAATAACATTCTAAGGGTCTATGCATGTGCACAAATGATCCTCAGTCTCGGAGCATAAAGTGTAGGAAGCTCATTAGGCGATAGTAAATGGATGGTTATGCTTACATTCTTGTATTATGTCTATATTTTTCCTTAATGGAGACGCTAAGTGATGATTAATATTATTAGAAGATATGGTAGATCGACTGATTGATCTCAATGTTATAGACATTCGATGGTTAGGTTATCAGTAGCCAAGTAATTATGATATCCATGAAGAGTGATATTGCGCTTGTAATTAAAGCACGGAAGTAAGGAAAGTTTCCCAGATGATGTTCTTAGTGATATATTATTTCAGAGAGAGAATCCTGGAGAGCTAAAGCTTTGACGTCAATATAGTGTCACTTAAAGGGCAATCTACCCCTTGTAATAAGTCGATTTGTATGAAAGCAGAAAATTAACAAACATAATGGCAAAAGTTTGAAATGAATCGGACCAATAGTAAGGAAGTTATGAATGTTTGAAATATGAGATCACTAAGTCTATGCTAATCTCAAATTGGTAGTTTTGTCAGTCGATTGTGATATAGGATGTGGATAACTTACTTGCCCATTTGCCGTGTACAAACGTATCATTAATTTCTGTTTTTCTTGTAAGTTCCTTCTCCCTTGGAGCACTACTCAAAATATATTATAGATAGTATATTATTATAGGTCCTCTAAAAAGAATAGACCCTCCTGAGCAATGAATTTTTGAAAAACTCAAATTTAAGTCATTTTATATGTTGGAACAGATGGGAAAGTACTGGTAGTCCAGCACTACATCACATTGACATTACTGCTTCAGCCAATTTGAAGTGCCCATACGTATAGTGATAACAACTTTCAAAAAATCATAACTTTCTTATATTTAGTCAGATTTAATTAAAAATTTCATCAGTTTGCTTCTCTGATTTTTCTGCTTTCTTTTAGAGTAGTTGTCTATTTGGGTTGGATTTCCCTTTAAAGGAAAAAAATGAAATTTGATTGGATTAGGGGATCGTGGTCAAAATTCTGGTTGAAGGTGAAGACTGCAATATCTGCCATTATGGTTTCTACTTGTACATGCTATCTCCCATCGAGTTTGTGTTATATATCCGTCATGGATAGTCATTTATGAATGAACTTGACATATCAAGGGTAAACTTCTGGTCACACCCATGTCCGTGCGCGTGTCATGCATGGGGGACTGAATTTGTTCATATGCGTGTATTATGAATGGAGGGTGGGATTTTTTTTTAAAGTCCTAATTTTTGTCTCGCCTGCGTAGCAAAAAGCGAGACATAGGCGCCGCTTTTCCGGTGACGGCGGCGACGGCGGGCGTCAACATCAAAACTTAACCTAAGGTTAAGTTTTGAATTGTTAATATAATTTTGAAAGTATAAGGTCCTATTAAATGAAACTTGGACTAAAGGGTTATCAAGTATCCCCAATCATGTGAGGAAAATTTCAGGTCACAAAGTCAAGGTCAAAGGTCATTTCAGGTCAACAAACTTAGACTATGTTGTGGCATCATCATCAAAAACTTAACCTGAGGTTAAGTTTTTGAATTTGTAATATAATTTTGAAAGTATAAGTTCTTATTCAATGAAACTTAGACTAAAGGGTTATCAAGTATCCCCAATCATGTGAGTAGAATTTCAGCCCACTAGGTCAAGGTCAAAGGTCATTTCAGGTCAACAAACTTAACTATGTTGTGGCATCAGGCTAAGATTTTTTAATTGTTATCATAATTTTGAAAGTATACATTCCTATTCCATGTAACTTGAACATAAGGGTTATCAAGTATCACCAATCATGTTATTAGTCTTTTAGGTGACAAAGTAAAGGTCAAATGTCATTTCAGGTCTGGAAACTTAGACTTTGTTGTGGCATCAACATCAAGATTTTGAAATTTTAGCATAATTTCAAAAGTGTTTGTTCAAATTCCATGAAACTTGTACCCAAGGGCTATCAAGTATCACAAATCATGTGACACAAATTCCAGGTCACAAAGTCAAGGTCAAAGGTCATTTTAGGTCAGTAGACTTGGATTATGTTATCAAAATTTAATATGAGAATTAATAAATAAATTGTTGTTATTTTTCATATTTCATGAAAGTAAATATTCGAATCATTCAAGTACTTTCCCATGAATATTCTAATAGTAATTTTAGTATTCGATCCCAGGCCTAGTATGTACATGATCAGTTACAGCTAGGTGACAATATTGATGTTTGGATAATATATATTGGAGTATATCTCATAATAATGTTCTCATTATGCTAATGAGACGTGATGTGATGTAGATGGGTTCTACCTTCCAATTGTTTTTACACAAAGTGCTGAAAAATCCTCTTTTCTTAAAAAGTTTATTAGATAACTTTATTTGTAAATTACTGACAAGCATTGAAACATTTGTAGTCTTACCCATACACTAAATCTCATTATATTGTATTCTTATGATACAGTAAATAATTATTCTGATGATTCATAATCAATATTCACTTCAAAATGCTTATTATATTCAGAGGATTTCATTTTCGGGGGTCTGCAAATGGGCCACCCTGCCTATAAAAATAATGTCCCAACCTCAACTGTTCATCATATCGAATTGCGTAATGCCGAATTGCGTAATGCAGGCGAGACCGCCGAGAGCGTTTCACTTGTTTATTGACCTGTGTTATTAGGTGATCGGTCACGTAGTGTAGCAAATCTTCTAATGAGCTTGTACATAGGCGTGTTATATGAGTGGAGGGTGGGATTAAAAAAAATTTAAAAAATCTCCCATTGAGTTTCTACATGTGTTATGTCTTGATCAAAGCAGCAGATCACCTTATTCGTCTCTATGACGAATAATTTTTATTATGATTATTAGTATTACTATATGCTTTAAAACTTTTCTTTTGTATAGAACACCCAGGTTGCATGTGCTTTGTGGTTGAATACATGCCTCTTGGTAGCCTCCGAAGTGTTCTCCTGGATGAAAAAAGACATCCATTAACATGGGAGCAACGGAAGAAGATTGCTAAGGATTGCGCTGAGGGTCTCTGTGCAATCCATCGTGGCCAAGGAAAGACAATGCTACATCGGGCAATCACTTCTACTAGATTCATGTTAGATGAGAACTACAAAGCTAAGGTTTGTAATAAAATTATTTAATATATATATATATATATATATATAGGCGTGAAGAAAATGGTCTAGGAACGTGAGACGTAGCTGTACTTTACAATTTTATTACGAGCTTTCGGCTTATGAGGCCTTCTTCAGGTTCTGAAGTGCAAACACATACAGAAACAAATACATTGTATATACATGGCATAAAAACTTAATATCTCACGTTCCTAGACCATTTTCTTCACGCCTACATATTCTGGAACACCCGTTGTCATGTCAGAGTTGAGAATTCTCGCACTTTTATATATATATATATATATATATATATATATATACAGTTAACAACTAAAGTACTCATACCCTTACCAAGTTTTGTAATTTTGTTACTATGTGAAAAATTGATTTGTCTTGGTTTATGTTTCTTGATAATGAGATATATTAAAGCTTAAATATAAAAGGCCCTAATTTAACCAGTCCATCTGTTATTCTTGAGTTACAAAAAACACAAAAAACATCAAATTTGCAAGGGATATGAATAATATACTTGTTAACTGTATATATATGTAAATTTTTAAAAGGTGGTTTATAAATGAAATTAAATTTAAAAATAATAACGTAATTATGATAACACCTGTTTTATGTAGAGCTTTTAATGTACATGTACTTCATTTTTATTTGCTTATTGTATTTATTACAATTATTCAGGATAACGAGGATCAGATATTAACACTAAATACCTGTCATCATTTTTACATCTTGGTTCTGACTTGCGTAAAGGCTGGATGTGAAGATAATTTTTTATTATAAGAGGGAGGATGAGTTATGGAAGCTCTCGCTCATTTTCAATTCTCTTTTTTCAAGCCTTTAGAAAGATGAACAATTAATGGTGACATAATCATGAATATTAACCTTTCGCTTCCCAATTAAATCTACTACTACTACTAAAATACTACTATACTATTACTACTAAGAATACTACTACTACTACTACTACTACTTCTACTACTACTACTACTACTACTATACTACTACTTCCAAAACTACTACTACAAATACTACAAATACTACTATTACTACTACTACATATACTACCACTACAAATCATTATTATTACTACTACTACTACTACTACTACTGCTACTGCTATACTGCTGCTGATGTTGCTGCTACTACTGCTGTAGCCACTACATCTACTACTTCTACTACTACTAATAATAATATCACCACTTACTATCACTACTACCACTACTACTCACTACTACTACTACTACTACTACTACTACTTCTGCTGCTACTACATGTATTACTATAGCCACTTCATGTACTACTACTACTGAACTATTTTCATTGTTTACTGATGCAGATCTCCGATAATGGTTTTGTGAAGTCGGCATCCAAGATCAGTACAAGCAAATTAGCCACGTCGTCTGACGGCAGTGGGTGCTTTGAAAAGGATGAAACAAACTACCTCTGCCCTGAAGAAACAAGTACTAGCTTTAAGCGAACCACCAAAACTGAAGTCTATAAGTAAGGGAGAGAATTTCATTGAATTGAATTTCATTTTCTATTTCATTTTATTTATTTATTTGTCCAATGTTCATTTGACATGGATAATTGTTTCGCTCTTACACTACTGCCTAAATGTTTTGGCATTAGGATGTCCTGCTTCCCTAAACCTTACGCTGAAGCAATTTCGGGTCGCTCTCTATAACCTTCTGCTAACTTTCCTATAGCTTCCTTTTGGCTTCCCGATATATTGTAATGGATACTGAACCGCACAAAATGACCGCGGAAACTCCCGCATTGCATATATATATAAATGTACATACAATGTATCCTGCGTTAGTTGAAGAGAAATAGACATTGAACAAGAAATTATAAATATTTGAATTTTCAGCTTTAAGCCTGTGTCAAGTCGTGACAACATTTAAACAAAGCTAGCATTCTTCAAAAGGCACTTGTAACAGTTACAAATGCGCAAAGTTCTGAGAAAAGGAGAAGTCTGCTTGAGAGGATGTCGAAACAGAGAAAGACTAGAAATATGTGAACGACGGGAAAGGGAGAGTGAGGGAGAGCAAAAGAGAGAGAGAGAAAGAAGAAGGTGGGTAAGTCTAAATATTGGGAAAATTTCGAGCAGATGTCTTAATGGAAATTTGGCATCCTTAATTTATTTATTTTCAAATGCAAGAAGAAAATCTACAAGTTCAGATTGTCCATTAATTCTTAGTGTGGAATTTATAATCATCTTGTTATCTTTTTTTCTTCTTTCTTATCTCCTTTTCTTTGTCATTGTTTTTTCATCTTTTAAGGCTTGGAATAATATTTTATGAAATAGCAGCAAGGAAAAAACCATTCCAGGCCCATGTTAAAGAAGGTAAGACTCTCTTGTATTCTGTTGTAAAAATGACAAATATACTTTATTGCCCATATAATGCCCCCTTTTTATGTAGTCTGCAGGCAGAGACTCTAATTTGACACTTAAACACAATTCCATAAAGGTTGGAGCAGAGCCTGTCTGTCTCTGGCTGTGTCAGATAAGGAGCAATATAAGTACAGAGCCTATGGTGTGCAGTAGACCATGCAGTCTCTGGCTGTATCAGATAAGGAGCAACTTAAGTACAGAGCCTAAGGTGTGCAGTAGACCATGCAGTCTCTGGCTGTATCAGATAAGGAGCAACTCAGGTACAGAGCTTATGGTGTGCAGTAGACCATGTAGTCTCTGGCTGTGTCAGATAAGGAGCAACTCAAGTACAGAGCCTATGGTGTGCAGTAGACCGTGCAGTAGGCATAGTTTCTTAGTTCAGACACGCACTGCGGATGACAAGGGTTTGTGCCTGCAAACTAATTGTTGCTTGAGATAAAATCAATTTATGAAGTAAATTTAGGAATTATTTCAAGCCCATGATGTAAACCAAAGAAGGCTTTGGAGCATTCTAAAATTAGGAAGTGTAATACATGTATATACAAAAAATAAGAGCTATTTGTTATTTCTTTTTTTATATATGTGAATAAGCAAACTTACATGTACTATTGGTTTGTGTTCAATAGAGGGTTAGGTGCCTTGGAACCTACTCCTTTTCTGCAAAATAGTGGTTACTTTAAAATCCTGGGAGACAGACTGACAGATTGGAGATGAGAGCTAGAAGTACATAAAGTAGAGACAGAGAGACAGAGAGAGAGACAGACAGAGAAAGGCAGACAGACAGACAGATGGGGATGACAGGATGATAGATGTACATAAAGTAGAGAGAGAGAGAGAGAGAGGGGGAGAGAGACTGACAGACAGACTGACGGATGGAGATGAGAGAGTATTAGACGTACATAAAGTATAGAGAGAGATAGAGAGAGAGAGAGATATGCAGGTGATAAATACATACATGTAAGGTAGAGAGGTAGAGAGAGTGAGAGATACATCATGTAGAGTGAGAGAGAGAGAGAGACAGAGATGAGCAGTAGAGAAATACAGTATGTAAGGTAGATAGAGAGTAGGAGAGAGGCAGACAGAGGGAGATGAGAGAGTGAGAGATACGTCATGTAGAGAGAGAGAAAGAGAGAGAGAGAGACAGACAGAGACGGCTACACAAATAGCAATAGAACACCCTAGGCTTGCATGTACCTACATACACCTGTTTCTTTAGTACATTTGATATATTATATGCCCATCTTTGATATATACATGTAGATGGGAATCCTTTTGAAGATGTGGATAAATACGAATTTATCAAGGATGGAAACACAGAGCAACCTCCTGCAGACACTCCAAAGGACTTCAAGGATCTCATTGACCAATGCAGACAGAAGGAACCTTCTGACAGGCCCTCTTCCTTTAGTAAGTAGGGTAGTGTAAATCCAGATATTTTCATGTGCATGAAACTTTTGCAAATTTTGCGAAGAGTCCAGGTTCGTGAAAGTTAAATGCCACAAAAGTTTGTGGTTACACAATCAATCCATCCAATCCAATCCAAAAGATATTTGATATAGCACCTTTTCCTTGCATTTACAAAGTGCTGCACACACCGCTCCACAATGTTTGGGCCGCTTATAAACAAAAGATAGTCACTTCTCAGAGATCAGTTAAGTATAATTTATGTAGGCTGGTAATAAAGTAGTTAGAATAGATGTGACTTGAGTAATTTCTTGAAGTGGTCAACAGATGAGGCCGTCTGCACAGCAGTAGGTAGCTGGTTCCACAGTTTTGCAGCAACCGATGGGAAAGACAATTCACCAGCACGTTTCTTAGAGAGACACTGAGTGAGCCAGATGGATGATGATGAGCGGGTATTTCGGACTCGAGGATGACAAACCATGCAGTCAGCTATGTACTGGGGACATCGGTGGTTGAGAGACTTGTAGACCAGTAGCAGGATCTTAACTCTTATCCTGCCATAATGAATACAGCCTAGTGCCACAGGGCTAATCCCCATTGTGCCAAGCCTCAAATCCCCCCTGTGGCAAGTTAATTTTGAGATAATCGGATTAACGCGATGGTATTATCAATAGCGCGTGCGAAACACTAGGCACAGTACAATGAGCATGAACAATAACTGCTATTACGAATGCGTGCAAGCATGCACAAAGCAGCAAATCGGTCGCTCGCTCGCGTGAATTAAGCAGCTAATCACTAGCGCGCTCGCGTGTACAAAGCACTATAACGGTAGCGTGCATGCGGCCTTATGGCAGGATATGAGTTAAAAGCTATTCTCTGCTTGAATGCATTGAATACTCGTACATTGTGTACAAGTTAAGCGATTTTCACAAGTGCATGTATGGTACTATGTCTAGATTTACAGTGCGATCACTGATGACTGCAAATGCATGTACAAATTAATGAAAAAAATTGTTTCAGAGGCATAAAAACTAATGGTTTCTGTGATTGTCAAGAGATGTGATGTAAGAAAACCCCCCAAAATATTGAAATCAGGAGATAAACGCCATACCAGGTACCATATAGTAAAGAGCTGCACAGTGCTACAAGCTTCTTCAGACCTATGTCTTAACTGGTGCTTTTGCTGATGCAGTACGTCAATATGGTAGAATGGGATCATATGTTAAAGAAAGAGTATACAGATTGTGAAGAAAGAACGTTATCAAGTTACACCACCAATCGAATGAACCTCTTATCAGTGTATTACCAAAACGAGATTTTTGTGATAGATATCAAGAGCCATTTACCACAAAATGTAATTGCCTCATTTCGTTTTCTCTCATAACAGAGGTTGTTCGCTCGCTTGGAAAAATGTGTTCTCCAGAGCTTGAATCGCCAGCTGAGGATTAAGAAATGAGAAAGCCTTCCTGAATCCTACATACCCAATCGTCGCCAACAGAGCAAAAACAACATAATCTTTTAGAATGGAGGGATGAAAATGATTTGGTCTAGTAGAATGGTCAACTCTTTGTCTTTCACTACAGTCAAACTCTGACAATATTCCTTTTGAGATAGATTTTGTACACAGAACAACAACGTTCATGTTTACTGTAATATTGTTTGTTTGCACATTTACTTCAAAATTCTGGTCACAAACCTTGTACATGTATTTACTTATCCAGCATTTTCTTGTAGTTAAAGGGGAGAGATCTTGCATTTCAAGTTGTGCTTCAACCAAGATAGTACCCTTAAGCACACGTTATGATGATCCTCCTGTGATCATATTTACAAAGAAATGGCAAAGGTCTTCCTGATTTATGCAAAGGTTCTATATAAAAATAAAAAAATAATTAAAGTGAACCGGTAACATTGTTGAAGGTTGATGAAAAAAACTGTGTAATTTGTGTATTAAATGTTACTTATTATATTCCTTCTACTGTACTACCCCTCTAACATGCAAACAATCCTGAACAAATTCTCAAACAACAAAGATATTTGTGGTTTTATTTGAATGCGTCACTGTGCAATACCCTCTTACAGTAAATTCTCCCACCCAATTTTTGAACTTTCCAAAGCGTTTTTCCATGAAAATAAGATAAAAAACAGACTTTAAAAAATATTTGAACACTTAAATGTTCGGAATGGTATATAGAGCCAATTCATTGCTTTGTGACGATTTACATTCGCCTAAAATTGAATTAGATTATAATAATATAGTTGGGAGAATTAAGGAATCGATCAGTTCAGTTTTCCCAATTTTTATCCTTAATATATGGTCTCTTTAATTGTACATATAGCATTGAAGTCAATACCTTAGCACCATTTTCTCTCATCTGAACAATGTTACCAGTTCCCTTTAGAATAATAATAACAATAATAATAAAAATTGATAATGATAGTAATAATAATAATAGTAATAATAATGATAATGATAATGATAATAATAATACTAATGATAATGATATTGATAATAATAATAAAAATGATAATAATAATAATAACGATAACAAACAGTAATAATGTGTGAATTCAGTCAACTTTAAATGCTCTCAGCTTGCTTGCAACCAATGATTTCTATTATAATATATCATATGCAATATTTCAGTGTGCAAACAAACCTATGGCTTGATATGAACATTAATCTCATGATCTACATTTTACCTTTTCTTTTAAGATTATCTAAGAGTTATGAGAGTAATGGGGAAATAGCAGATCTGCTTAAAAACCTCAATTATGTATTCATGCTGTTAATTGCCAATATACATTTTGGCCTTCTACTTATTTGTACCCTTTTGGACTTTTATTATTGTTGAAAATACATGAACTTATGAAATTATGAATTTATGAATGCAATGAAATATGAAATTTGTTATTTAGTGGATTAATGTAAATTCTCTGCATGTACATTGTAAAGTGGAAAGGAATTAGAATGAACTTTGTTAAACATGTTCTCATTATTCTTCCATCTGATGCATTATAGATGACAGTGGCTTAGTAGTTACAGGTGGGGGGACATGCCTTTAATTGAATGGAGAAAAAGAAAAAAAAACTAGAAAAGAGAAAAAAGGAGAACGGAAGAAAAGACAAGGAAAAAAGTTGCCTTGATATCTCCCGCACCCTCCCTTAAAAAAAAATCGGTAGCCTTGTAAATTTGCAGTTCAATTTCTGAGTAAGACAGGTGCCCTCAATTGTACTAGTCCCCTCCCCCTCCCCCTCAATGGATAGACTGTGGCTACGCCACTGATGCCTTAAAGCAACCCAAATCTAGGCTGAAGTCTATCTCTTCACCAGAAGCACTCTGTAGCACAATATCATAGAGGTTCATGAAATCTGTTATTGGTAGGTTTAAACAAATACAGCATTAGGGAATTTACATCCCTAGCCAGGATGTAAATGAAGTTTTTCCCTCAAATTTTGTGTATTATTCCACATAGACAGAGGGGAAAAAAAGCAGCTTAGACTTTTTAGATTATTTTGCTCTTTAACAAATATCAAGAAATCTGATGTAGAGGGGAGTATTGGGGCCTGAGGTAAAGAAACTGTGACAATATACTCTAGCATTGTTGAATTCAATTACACTGAAGCATTACCAAGAAAGTGAAGGATTTGTTTTAATGTTAATTGCTTCATGTTTAAATAGAACTCATTTTATTGGGCAAGTCCAAACTTTATTTTTCCCCATAAGTTTGATTTGGTGGTTTGTTTTTACCAGACTGCTGAAAAGCATGTATGTAACTTGTAAGCAACCATGAGACCTACAGCTTTAAGTCCTCTCCTAATGAGGATTAATGCCATCAATGGATACATAAATGTTACTCAAAAAATGTATGTCCATGTAGTACAATGAAATTGTATTCTGATATATATGTAGATGAAAATGGTTTTGGCTCTGAATAGGTGTCTTCCACTTATCAAGTACTTTTGCTGACCATTACTGAAATAATGTCATTTGATTGCTATTATTCCATGGAGCTCTAGTTTTTAGCTTTGTAAAAATAACGTATTTTAAAATTATATTAATTCCTTTTATATGAAAATGTGGAATTTGGATCTAGACTTTGGATCTATGTGGGATAAAGATAACAATTTTTCATGTATCTGTAGCAGGTCTATACCATTTTTTTTATTGCTAACTTAACCCTAAAACGACTGGGCTGTTTTTAACCTTTAAAAAACTGGGGGCTAAAGCCCCCCCTAAGATCTCGGCAACCAAAACTCTGATCGACTCCAAATTTGGCATGGTGATAGATGCCCATGAGATCTACAATTTCGCATTGGTAAAATATTTTTTAAAAATTAGAATATGCTAATTATTATTATTTTTGTTGTTGTTGTGTTTTTCTTTATGTATGGTGATTGTTATGAAACAAAACTGTGTTTCATGGTACAATATACATGCTAAGATTATATTTACACAATCTTTGATAAAAAAGGTAATTAATATGATAATTATCCAACTTATGAATAATTATGATGTCATATTATATCATGATGATTTCATGTGAAGTCATGAAAGACATTTTTACTTCCTTATGTTGGAGTGCTGGTTTATTTGTCTTTTGTATAGTTTGTCATTTGATCTAAATGATGCATACATTGTTTTAATTACTTATTCTAATTAGTACTAATTAATTATGCACATTTTCACTTTTTTTCACTTTTTTATATTTTAAAATATTTTTCAATTGACATAATCATGTACACATGAAATAAATGTTAGAAGGTTGTGACATCATGAAAATTGATTAGTTTTACCGTTTTCTGTGTTTTATCTTTGTTTTTATCTTGTTCTTTGTTTTTCTTTTTCTTTGTATTTCTTTCTATTATTCTTTATATATTGTATTGTTTTATGCAAATGAGAATGCAATAAGTTTTATTCACCATGCCAAATGGGAATGTGACAAGATGGGTATAAAACTGCAATATAAAAGGTGCATCTAAAAACTCTGTATGTTATATATGGAAGAATATACAAAACATCTCATTTTCAGTGACACGTGATCGTAAAATGTTACATAACACCCGGACCGTTGACCCGGTGTGCACAAATTTGGTATCAAAAGATGCGCAAGACTCTAAGGAAAAATGATGTGAAATGGCACTGGAAAATATTTAAGCTTTACAAAGTAATCATGAAAACAGAGGAGGGGGGCTAAATCAGCCACCAGTCTTTTTAGGGTTAAGACTTGTTAAATGTAATTTCATTATTACCAATTATTAAACTATTATTCAACTAACTTTCCAGTGTTTTATCTATTTTGTGTTGAAATATTGTGGAAGGGGGTTGGGGGTGCACAAGTCTGAATATCTTAGAAAAGAGATTAAAGGTTATTGCATTTTCAGGCCCTTTTTCAAATATCTGTGAATCAAGGATAGTGTTTTGTTTTTAAACACATTTACATTTCCTGGGGGAGGGGGTAGGGGGACCCTTACCCCTCAGTTCACCAGTATACATCGGGTCTTTTGTAAATGTAAATACTGTCCCTCCAGCATTGATTTTCACTTTCTATACTTTTGTTTTCTTGGATTTTCTTGGATAAAGTTATCTCACAGAATTACATGACATCTTTGAATCGATGCTTTACCCAAAAGTCCAGTATTTCAAAAATGTTACTCCAGATAGAATAACCAAAATCAGACGGACAGAATACTACTCACGGAATATTAGAATTAATTAAATTATTTTATGCAAGACTCATGATACACAGACTCGGATGATAGAAAGCAGGAAGTACAAAGAGGTTTCATGACAAATGGAAACGTTTATATCTGTCTTGTATGGTACCATTCTTACATCAATAGTGCCTAGGTCACATATAAACCGGGCCCCGTACGATCTTCCCTACCCGGCGGCTTGCCGTGGATTTTAGAGACCGTACGGGACCCTTCCGATTTTCATTTCTACGTCATGTGCGGTCACATATTTTGCGGCACCCGAGAGGTGCCCGGTGAAATTGGTCGAGTGAAAATGCAAGGTGCCCTTAAAGGTGCCGGCCGGTCATCTTACGGGCTCCGTCCGATGAAAAGGTGCACCCGATGGCTCCCGGGGCCCGGCCGGGGTCCTCAAGACGCCCGGCTGGGTGCCGTCCGGTGCATTGAACTATTTGTCCTCTGACATCCGCGCTTCCATTGAGAATTGATAGAAACATTCATGAGGGGCCCGTCCGGGCACCGTCCGGAGCCCGCACGGGACCCGTACGGTGCCCCACGGGCCCTTTACGGGCTTTCTACGGCCTAACGGTCAGTTAAAAACGCCGGGAGAATTGGGAGCAGCCAACTCAGCACCACGGCGCCCGTACGGCTTATAAAAATGTCCCGGCGCCCGTAGGAACTGTACAGGAGCCGGCAGGCCACCGGCCGAAAATTCCCAAAATGTCTGTTTTTACTCTCCGTACGGGCCCCGGAGTGTATATGTGAAAGCCCCATAAGCAGGGTTTATGTGGTATGAGCAGATACAATGTCATCATTTCATTCTATACATTAACATACATGTACTTTGTTGTCCAACTGCAATTTTAGTGCTGTGTATACTTCGTATCAGATGTATGGTGACCCCCTGCCCCAAAACCGGTTATCACATTTATCATTCGTGGGAGTGGAAGCAGAACACACAAGAACATATTGGGGGGCACTGTGGGACCATACCCAAGGTACTGTAAGGCATGCTGTTTGTTTGTTATTGTTCTTGTTTTTGTTTGTTTTTGTTTTGTTTTTTTGGAGGGGGTACATTGAGGGAGTACATGTACATGTGCCCCCCTCCCCATTTCCGGAAGAGTCTGCCACGGACTGTACCCAGGTGAGGTAAATGGGTACCTGGTAGGATTAATTTTTTGAAATGCACTGTGCGCTGATAACGGCTGCCGGAGCTAAAGCTAGGGTAATAATTTCCAAAGCCCTTTGGAAGCGCATAGGGACGTTATATATAACATGATATGTGCTATTCAAGAACTGAATACTATTATTATTATCATTATTATGTAAATGTACATTATACATCTATAGAATGGTGTGATGCAAATTACATGCATATCCATATTTATTAAAAGGAATACACAATTAACAAACATGACTTTGGGAAGATAATATGTTCACCAACATCATTTACAGCATCAAGAATTAAAAAAAAAAATGGAAATCTTATTTGCCTGCCTGGTTATTTTACCTGACTGCTAAGAAAGCATAAATGCTTGTTAGTAAGCAACCATTATAATGGTCATCATGATGTGCAGCAATGATTTTCTAGCTCTTGTCTGCTCAAAGAAGTGCAGTCACTGTAATCTTATTCTAAAGTTTAAAATAATTAGAGGTGGTTGAAAACGAGATATTAAATACTAAATCATACATATAAAGTGGGATGAATAGAACTAAATAATCATTTGAAGATTTACAAGAAATACAAAAACATGTTGCAGTGACTAATGTTTTGTGATGAACAACAGCATGCAATAAAGCAGCCATTTTGAATAGCTACAAAATGACCACTTACATTTCAGAAAGTCTAATGCAATGCAAAGGACAACAGAACAGTTGAAATGTCTAGAGGCCCCCGACTTGGGTTCACTTTGTACCAGATTAAGTGAAAGGTAGTCTATATCTATATATATGTATAATCAGGAATTATAAATGCATATATGTGTTGTAGTTTCTTTACCTCAAGATTTCCATTTTGACATATATTACTTAATAGGTCAAACTAAAGATATACATATTAAATACACATCTGATCTGGTTTGTTATGCTCATTACTGACAAAATATAAATGGAGAAGTAGACTCAAAACATATTTCTAAATTAAATATATATGTAGATTTTTACCTTGAAAGGGTGTGGATGCCTTTTTTAAAGCTATTAAAAGCATATATGTTTCTATTTAAAATCTCTCTTGATATGACCATTTCCTATTTACAATAAATATTTACACTAAATTAGACTAAATCATTCAAGCAGACAGATCACAGTGTTGCAAATAATCTTGATGTTCTTCTTGAGATGGCCAGCTTCTAGACAGTCTGGTTATATTTATGATCCGATGAATACTTGTGCTATGTCCAGTTTTGCTCCTTTGGAAGTTCCAAAATGCTTTCTATTTTGAGATGCATCAAAACACAATAAATTTCAAAATAACTGTACGTGTACCATTTAGATATTCATTATCCCGCTATGAGGGTGTTTCATAGAGCTGTGCGTAAAGTTACAAATGATTTGAATATGAAGAGCCAAATGGGATGCCCAAAGTTTTTCCTGACATTTTAACAAAGTGTGACTGTATTTCCCATAATCTCAATTAAATTGTAGCCAAAAATACACTTTGCATTAAAATGTTTTGTTAACAATGATAAGGTTAATCTACATCTATATATTTCAACTTTAGCTTATGCAATTAAAAAGATTTGAGAATCCCATTTAGCTCTTCATATTAAAGTCATTCGTAAAGTCATGCGTAACTTTACACACAGCTTTATGAACACCCCCCATCTGTCACAACAGATTTTATGCTTAGTACAAAAATTCCTCTTTCACATTTCATTTTTTCCAGGAGGCATTGAAAGGTGAAGTTTTCTGAAGATCTGTGTTTTTCTGTATGGTTGTATCTATGATTCTCCAGTCAACATTTGTCTGGAGATGTGAAGGTCGTGGGTTCAATCCCCGGTGCAGCACTGGGTGTCCTTTGGCAAGACATTAATCTACATTTGCCACTCTCCACCCAGGTTTTTAAATGGGGACCGGTAATATGGAATTTATTCAATAATGTGAGTACCGAAATCGGTATTCTAACTACTCTGTACAGCCAGGATAATATTGGGGTGCCTTGAGCACCTCGTTTGGTGGATATATGTGCTATGAAAATATCTAATGTATGTATTATTATCATAATTATTGTTATTCAAAAAATAAAGAAGATCTTTATTGTTACTTTTTCACTTTTACAAACTCTGTACACTACAAATATTAGGCAAGGTCATTGAACTGACCCAGGAGATCAGAAGCGGATGGCCTCTTCTCTGGCTTCTGTTTGAAGCATGGTTCAAGGATCTTCTGAACCCTAGGATTTACAGCTGTCAAAGATTCAGGTTTGCCCATCTGGCCTGTTAAAATAAGAGCCATCAGGGTCATAGGATCCATCGAGTCTCCCCACAGCCGCTTCATGGAGTACAGCTCCACTAATGTTCCTGCAACTGACCAGATGTCATGTTTGTTGGAGTGCCTGTAACCGGGTTCCTTTGCGCCAAGTGCCTCTGGGGGCATGAAGCTCGGTGTGCCTCTCATGTTGCCTGAGGATTGGGAAATGAGGTTGCGGTTCTTGATGTGGGCCAGGCCCAAGTCACAGATGTAGGGACGAACTGTTGCAGTGTCCACCTAACAATAAAAAACACTTTATTTCATGATGGGTAAATTCCCTTAGATGAAATTGAACTAGTGATAGATAAAGGACATGTGATTGTAGAGATCGAATATATACAACATGAATATAAAGGCTTACGTATCTTCTGTTCTTGTATAGCCTTGTATAGTGTGTATCACACACACGTATGAAAGAATGTTTCTATGTTCTTCCTACATAGATTTAGCCTACCAGGCCTCATCATCACACAAAGCATATCAAGAAATACATGTAAATCTTAGGAGACCCATTCGGCATGAATTTACAGTTATCCTTTAAAAGCCTAAGAAGTATAAAACTTGTGTGAGAATTCCATAAATTGTTTCTCCTTTCATGGAATTTGATCCATCAATAAACATTCTGAACTTTAAAATGGCTGAACCCATGTACTTACTAGAATATTGGCAGGCTTAATATCAAGATGCAAGATATTACAGCCATGCATGAAGGTTACAGCTTGGAGAACCTCACGAGATATCTTAAGTTTTTTAGCCCAGTCTAGAGAAATCTGCAAGTTGATTAATGATAAGCAATAAGAAAAAGGCTATTTAAACAATGTACAAAATGATATGCATATATTTGTACATGACAAATTCGGTGAGAAAAATCGAAGATATTATCTTGACATCGTCTATGTCTGGGAATACCTCTGTTCTCTCATGACGTGGTAAACGACATGTACCTTTAAAAAATCCCTGCAGCAAAAGAACATCCATTTCAGGAAAAACGAATGGCATTTTGAGTATAAAAGGATGTATGCAGCTGTTGCACTTATAAACGTCCTTGTAATTTAAAAGATTTGAAGGGCACTAGGCCATGCGATTTCATTGCGGCAGTTTTTGAGAATTATCACGTCATATGTGAATAAGGCCGAACTTGCACTTGCAATCAGGGAACTAAATGGTATTCAGTCTACCAATCATCTAATTAAATGGCTCTCTTTCCGGCTCTCTTTCCTGCTCACAGCCCACCCCTCAGCCCATTCTCCCCTCTCCTCCGTATCTTGCTCGGGAGGACAAAAACTGCACTTGGGCATCCTCTAACTCTCGCAATAATAATGATGTTCAAACTTATCCACTCAATCAGGAGGAAGATTAGTTTTCATTAAAAGACGCCCCCAGCTTTGTCACCCCACCATCCCCTGCATCTTTATAAAAACCTTCATACCATTAACTTAATGTTACCCCTACTTGATTAAACTTGCTCCTTCAATCATTTTCCAGCCATTAGCCCATTACCCCCTTGCTTCCTACTTTAACACCCCCTCCCTTCAGCCCCACATTTTCCTGGAAACCCTTGATTCAATTACCTTCACGCCACCCCTATCAGGGAAGATGATGGTGTATAAACTCGGTCCTTCAATGAACTGCATTACCAGGAAGGCCTCTTGTCCCTGGTATCCTAGAGCCATCATCTGAACGATGTTAGGGTGGGATGCCCGTCTTAATGGAGAGAAGAGTATGGAGGAGAAAGACAGTTTGATAATCTTTTCTCTTCCCAAATATCTCTGGGCACAAAGCTAAGTCCTGAGTAAACACATACTCACTACCCTACCAGGTTAGGCATGATATTTGTAATAATAATATTCTGGGTTTATACATAGCTTAATACATCAATTGTTGTGTCCCATCACTTTGTAGATATGTCTCTATCGCGGTCAGCGAATTGAAGCTTGCTTCCAAATAATGGATGTGAATGCAGCGATTCCAGGGGAGCATAGCAGATCTACATGCATAATGCTAGCCAACCACCGCGACTTTCTGATCTTCCAAGATACCTTTTTAATACTTGGCAGGAGAGTAAGAAATTACCTAAAATCCACATGTGTTTAGATCAAATAGTAAAAAAAAAAAAAAAAAATAACACTCTAGATTTTCCCTCTCGAACTTTAATTGATTGTACGATTCCCTAAGGCCATTTAGTCCCATTGTGTTGGTGATGTGCCAAATGACCTTAATTTTTTTTGGAAAAATTTGATTAGACATGAGACTATCCGAGAAACAGATGTGGGATGGTAATATATCTGGATACCTGTGTATAGCGACTTCCTTTTCGATTTCATCTTTTCTGCTACCCATGATGGAGATCTTTTTGACTGCCACCGGAGTCCCTCTCCAGGAGGCTTGATGGACCACCCCAAACTGCCCCTTCCCAACCACACGACCCATGTCTAGGTCAGAGACTTCAATTTTGTGCACAAGATCGAAGACTGGAATGAGAATAAAATGAGGGAAATTGATATCATACATATATACAATCTAATATATATATCAATATCAATAATCTAATCTGTTTTTATGTCTAATAGTAACATTTATTGTACAGCAAATATCACGTTATAATATTGTCTATATGCGCTCCCAAAGGATATTAGTTCTCCAGCTTTAGTCCCAGCAACCATAGCACCGTCCATTCAAGGGATAATCCTAACAGATACCTGTTTCTCACAACTGGGTCAAGTGTGGCAAAAGTAGATTAATGCCTTGCCAATGTATATCAATGCTGCAGCAGGGATTCGAACCCCTTACCTTGTGGTTCACAGTCTGGAGACTTATCCACTACACCACAAAACCTCTACTACATAGTGCATAATAATAGTGCATAATTTAGTGCATAATAATAATGGCTTAATGGTGTTCAGATGTTATTACCCTGGTTTATAGCAAAGCCATCTATGTAACTAGCACTCAATTTTGATCAGATATCCATTTACATCTAGGGTAGAAAGTGGGTTAGTGGCGGGCTGGGATTTGAACCACAAATTTTTGAGATCTTTAGTCTGGTTATTTATCCACAACACATTTACAACACCTCTACAGTGCTTATCACATTATGGCACAACATCCCTCTGCCTTTTCAATAGTGGTTTGAGAATTTCACTCCAACTTTAGCTTTGGCAGCTTTTATCAGTGCACAGTGCATTTCAAGAAAAGATATCAAATGACAATCCTCTTCCTACGGTACCCTTTTACTTCGCACTATGCATGCGCTACAAATGAAAAATCAGGAAATCTTTTTTTCATAGATATATTAAATACTTTAAACCTAAATTGCTTTAGGATTTCCTAAAATATTTATAGTGGCAAACAAACAAAAGCAAAGATGTTATTTCTTCCAGAAGTAAATGAAGCAGTTTTAGCTTAATGTGCATAGAAAGTACTGTATGTATAATTTCCTGGTCCAACCTGGTTGACCCCAGTACATGCAGGTCTACAAACTATTCCATTTAAAAGGCAACCCAACCTTTGCAATAGGTTTATTTGTATGAAAGCAGAAAAATCAGAGAAACAGAATGGCAAAAGTATGCAATAAATCCTACCAATACTAAAAAGAATTATTACAAATTGAAATATGAGATCACTAACTGAGTGCAAATCTCATATTGGCAACCTGATCACTGGATTGTGACGTAGACACGGACGTACAACTCTCCCGTTTGTAAAAAATCTCAATTATTTCTGTTTTTTCCTAAGTGCCTTCTCCCTTGGGGCACTACTCAAAATATATTATTGATAGCATATAATTTTAGGTTCTCTAAAGGTAAAAGACTCTTCTTAGAAGAAGAAAAAAAGAATTAAAAAAAGAAGAAAAAAAGAAGAAAAAAAAAATATTTTGTGTTAGAACAAATTGGAAAGTTGTCCGCCACAGAGACATTACCGATTAAGCCAATTTGAATAGACCATACCTTAAGTTATTGCAACTTTCAAAAACTCATAATCTTCTCATTTTATTCAAACTTTCAACAGTTCGCTTCTCTGATTTTTCTGCTTTCTTCTAGAGTGGGTTGCTATCAAGGTTGGATTTCTCTTTAATAACTACAATACTAATCTGAATATATAAAGCAGAAATACATGCACTAAACATGTCTCCATAAGCACAGTACGTGAACATTCTACAATTAAAACTGGAAGTCTAGATTCATTCTCATACAAGACGGAAAACCGTATGAGTCTTTGCTAAACAATTGGCAGTGAGGATGAAAATTAAAGTAGCTGCATTCAACAATAGTACTATACATACATGTACCCAGTTAATTGTTAGTTATAAGATACACAAATGTGAAGAGCAGTATGCTCTAAAAAAAAAAGAGATAAACCGGTTTACAACACCATGTGTTAACATGCAGGCTTAAGCCCCGCACACACTACACGATTTTCCTGCGATCCGATTTTCATAGAAAGGGCGGTTATATTAGATATGGAAATCTAAACAACGACTTTCCTCCCGATTTAGTTTCTAAATAATGATAAACTGTAATATTAGTACATTTAACTTTTCAAGTCTGTATTAAAGCCGAATCGCCTTCAAATTCTCGCACTACTGGTCTGACGTTACTACGATTCTGAGCCGATTTAGCTTTTCCCCCTCCAAGGGAGCATGAAATCCCCTGAAATTTAGATTTTATTAACCATATGACTAGTCAGCTCCTTGGTCATTACGATTGTACATGTTTAAACGTTCATATAAAGTGCTCTAACAAGTTCTTCTAAAATCGGATCGTAGTCAGACGGTGACGTACAGTGTGCAGCAGGCTTGACTTGTTTTTTTCATAGGTCGATGTTTACCTTCAATTTTTGGCTTGCCGTCGTGAACACTCACATCCTCATCTTCTTCGAGGTCCTCCCTTGATGACGGTTCACCAGCTCTGAAAAAATATTTTGATAGAGTACATATTATCCTAGACATAATAACATTGCGATTAGTGAAGAAAATATAAATGTAAGTACACTAGATTCATGACTGACTAGGGTACAAGTTCTTTTGTTAATAATGCAAGGTGAAAAGAAAGGATTATTATGTAAGATCATCTAGAAAAGAAATGAAGACATGATTTTCCGGCAAAAACAAAAGTTTAAGTGTAGAGGACAAGAAGGAACCCGTTCATGTAGAGATAAATTCAGGCCATAATAGGGTATAGGTTGAGATATGAATATGGCATTAATTGACTAACAAAACAAAAAAGAATTAGTGATTCAAAAGAAAAATAGTAAAAAAAAATATGACGAGACTAGAAGTTATGCAATTGGCCTAGAAAGAATTTAAAATAGTTAATTGGATTACACTGGTAAATATTTATTAACATCAGGTTTGAGGGGCATGAAGAGCATCATGTAGACAGAACATTCTGCTTGGCAGTACACACAAAATTAGAACAATAGAAATTACATTGTTTTGGTCTCAGATGACTTTTGACATCTTGAATTCTTTATGTACCATATAAATAATCCCCCTGTGCCACATTGTATTTATTGTGGGATAAATATACCAATGGCTTAATCCAGTATCAAACACTGTTTCCAGTGGAAGATTCATCTACACTGGTGTTACAAGAGTTGTCTTGGAGCTATTTAAGATTATAAATGTGTAATTTTGCAAGCAATTATGTCGCACAAAGCAATCATTCTATCAATTGTTGCCTATTGTTTTGGGCAAAATTGCATGTATGGCAACCAAGCGACTACGCAGACAGGCAAAGAAGGCAACCAAAGTGTTAAGGATATTGACTTACATCTTTTCACTAGCGATCTTCTTCAAAGTCGTCTTCAGCTCAGCATCCCTGATGTAATATAACGGTGTTCGACATTGGACATTCACTCGGTCTATGGACGCTCCATTGAGAACCATGTAGCAGAGTGCTGCGGCAGCACTGTTATCAACTCCACAATCTCTAAAACGCTTGCGAATCTAGGAGAAAATACAGAGCATAAAGTCAATCAATCTTTGCACAAATGTGGAGTGATTCGGTATTTTTAATTAGAACACCAAGTTAGGATACCTGAAGATCTGAAAATCTAGGACCCCTGGTTATTATTTTGGGGATGGTACAAGTTGCTTTAGAAAGTTTTTTTTATGGAGATTCCTCCAAATTAATGAGGATCCAAATCATGGAATCAAACTATAATCACGTGATCTTTTATTTAGTGACTAAATGGAGTCAGTTTTTATCAGTGAATGTATATGAACCCTAGCAGTCGAACTGATTGTTGCTTTGAACTCCTTCATTTTAATGGTGGCAGCGGTGGGATAGAAATCCTATATAATCTCTGTATCAAATTTATCTCTATCATTGAACACCAGGGCTTCTGATATGGGACACTCCTACTCTTATCCCTTGGCACACACTAACGAAGTTATACCTTCCTCAGTGTAGGGGTGTCTTTGATATCACTTGGATCAATCGCAGCAGCGTTGGCAAGGCGGTGCAGAGCACTGTTGTCACCAAAACCTTGACGATTGATATCAGCACCCTGTGACACCAGAAACTCTATGCTGTGTGATTGTCCTTCGCTAGCAGCCACATGTAGTGCTGTCTGTCCTTGTAGGTTCTTAGCGTTCACATCCAACCCATGATCCTTCCATGAGAACAAAATATACAACTTTTATCATTTGGTCATTTTAATAGATAAATCAGTTTCATCCTCATCTAAATAAGAAATTTATTTATCTTAATGGGGTATCATGTAATATCTGAGTTAACTGAGAAATGGAAGACTGTTCGACATGCTTCACACATTGCCTACAAGAACTAGGAGGCCCCTGCATTAGGCCTATGGGAATTAGACAAATTAGTAGTCACCATGTTAAAACAAGAGATTTACATTGCATAATGTGTATCTTGTATTGATAGCCATGCATGCACATGTACAAGCTTGTACTAGACAAATAAAGTTGACTTTCAGGTACATGTATCTTTACACATTCACCATAACATAACAAATACAAATATGTTGCTGTCGATATATGATCCAATCCAATACATTTGTAAATCAGAAGTACATAAACATGAACAATTAAAACGACCTATACGCAGAAGGGGAAATGTTTTTTTTTATAAAGACAATAACATATACTTGTCGGGTACGCTTAATCAGAGGAAATGGTACGTAAAGTCATAACTGAAATGTAAACGCATAATTGTTGAAAATCGTAATTTTTCAGTGCAAGATCTATACTGGTATTAAATGAGTTGTCATGGAGCTAATCAAGACCGGAAATGGGTAATTTTGTAAAGCCGTTGTGTTGCACAAAGCAATCTTTCAGTCAATTGGTGCCTACTGTTTTGTGCAAAATTGCATGTATGGCAAAGTGGTGACCATGCAAAGAGGGTACAACGAAAGCAACAGAAGTATTAAATTCAACATTACCACCAAAGTTTTTTTTCTTTTGCATTACACATGTGTCTTTATGTGTCTTAACATTTTGCTAGGGTACTTGAGAGTCCTAGTAAATTACCTTTACAGACATAACAACCTTCATGACTTCTACTTGGTTATTGAGTGCACCGATATGCAATATGGTGTGACCTCCATCCCATGTATCAACAATAGATCGAGGGCAACTCTGTGCAATTAACTCAGCAGGTCTAAAATGTATAATAAAAGAAAAATCAGACAGGAAATTTTCATAATTATTAATTCAAGTTGATTGTTATTATCTCTTTTCTAACGATCCTTGCTTAACATGTACATGATGAGTGACCACACCCTTCCCCAGGCCCCTAGCATGTGAATCAAGATAACTTATCAAATGGATTTGCCTCCGTTCAGAGAGAGTACAATGCCTATTGTACTACACATGCTTTGGCAACAATTATTTATCATTCAATTTAGAACAATTACTGATTTCTACATGTACCTTCAGCCCCGGAGCTGAAAGACCTAACATACTTCATCTTAACCCTAAATGTAACCTAAAATAGAATCATAAACCGATCTCATTGACAAAGTAAAGACCAGGGGGGTGTTGCACAAAGATCCTAAATTGAACTTATCTCTAAGTTGGACTTAAAAATTATGGAAAGCCGTTAGCATCTTTGAAAATATGTTGTAAAAGTTGTTTTAAAAGACATAAAATGTTGATTCAAATCAGTCATATTTTCTATTACCAAGGAGATTTCATGTTCTTGATGTGGAATTTAGGAAAAGTCTAAAATACTTGAATTTTTGCTTTTGAATATATTTTGTTTTAAGGCTACAAATGGCTCTCCATAATATTTAAGTCCAACTTAGAGTTAAGTTGGACTTAGGATCTTTGTGAAACAACCCCCTGGACAAATGTCCCCAGAGCTTAGCAAGCTCAGGACAAATCAAAACCTAACTCTTGGTCACATCACAACCCTGGCTCAATCAAGAAGATGTAAATATGCCTGCCTATGCTTGACTGACACAATGGAATTGATGCTTCACACGGCACAAGCATAAAGGATACTTACCGATGATGTCATGCCATATTCATAGGTAAAACCCATGATAATTAGCAGAATTAAAAATGGCCCTCTATTTTTCATACATTAAATAATTTTGTCCAGACATATGACTTCTTTTAGCATACAAAAGGTTAGAAATGGGCTCTAAATCTAGCCCTATTTGGGAGCTTATCGATTACAAATTTACAAAAAGTACCTTATTTTTCAGACAACAGGTGCAAACGTATTAACATGCTTGCGAATATTGTTAAAAAATGACCCCCCTTTTCATGAAATTCTTGCTCTTTCCCAAAACATATTTTTTTCCCAACATTCTTACACCGCTTAAAATCACCCCTTTCATTTTTGACATTTCTAATGGTCATGCAGTGGCGGATCCAGGGAGGGGGGGACCCCGGACCCCCTTTCCCTAGAAAAAAACAGGTAAAAACACCCTTTTTTGTAAAAAAGAAGAAGATGGGCCCCTTCCCTGGCGCTCAAGAGGGGGCGCAGTTGAAAAATGGCACTTTTCCCCGTTGAGAAAAAGAAGAAAAAATGAGTGGTCACTACCCCCCACTGAGCGAAAAATCGACCGGCACGATTTCAATTTTTCCGGTGCAAAAAAAATGGTGATCACTACCCCCCACTGAGCGAAAACTCGACCGGCGCGATTTTCAAATTTTCGGGTGCAAAGAAAAAGAAAAAAATGTTCACTACCCCCGCCCCACTGAGCGAATAATCGACCGGCACGATTTTCAAATTTTCACACGAAGTGGGGCCCTTTTTGGGGCCCCTCTTTTGCCGTCGGCTGGATCCGCCCCTGTGGTCATGTATACACATTCAAGATCAATATGAAATGATACGACCAGGGGAGTACTTACCCTGGTTTGCCTATGGCAGCTGCAAACTGTAGAGCTGTCAACTTTCTCTTGTTAGCCAGAGTCACATCAAGGTCTGGAACTTTTATCAATAGTTCAATGACATCTACCCTGCTCTGGTTTACAGCGTCATGGAGGGGAGTATCTTCCTCTGTATCCTTATATCAAATTAATTGAAGTTATGTAGCATCAATGTCATATTTCCAATTCTTCTATGTTCGTAAGTAATTGCCTTGTACGATAGGGATTCCAATCAACTGCAATATCATATGGAGTAAACACTTTCAGTTACCTATCCCCAAAGTAAACAAATTTATGGACGTAATGATTATATTCTTACGAGATATTTACTGCAATTTATTTCATGATCAGGATGACTACTCCGATACATTTCCCCCTTCCATCCACAACTTAATTTTGCCAATTTCTTTGAGTTTCGGAACATCAACTTGTTTAACCTATCTTGCAACTTGGCTTTAATCTTTTATCTTTTACTGTACTTTTCTTGTTATACATCTAAATTCTATTTCACCCGCATGTACATTTTTAAGCTCCATTCCTTCGTTCTTTGTATTAGAATAGGAAATTTGTTATGGTTTGAAAATCACAATCTCCATCAATCTTCGTGGATTCCACCGGCATTGTTTCAATAAACATGTGAATTATCAATTCTCAAATTTCTGTTTAACTCAAAACAAAGGATAAATTATATTTACAATGTAACTTGTAGATTGTCACAATGTGAATGGTTTACCCCCCCCCCAAAGAAAACACATCCATGCATAGAATAGATCAGGAAGGAATGCAGCTAGGCTGCAGTGACCACTTTAAATGGTTTACATTGAATGGGAGATTGGACTGCACTGAATGCTTCACACAGGTGGAAGTTATGGTATGTGAGTTTGAAAGCTTGGGTGTGGGAGATCGGACTGCACTGAATGCTTCACACAGGTGGAAGTTATGGTGTGTGAGTTTGAAAGCTTGGTGTGGGACATTGGACTGCACTGAATGCTTCACACAGGTGGAAGTTATGGTGTGTGAGTTTGAAAGCTTGGGTGTGGGAGATCGGACTGCACTGAATGCTTCACACAGGTGGAAGTTATGGTGTGTGAGTTTGAAAGCTTGGTGTGGGAGATTGGACTGCACTGAATGCTTCACACAGGTGGAAGTTATGGTGTGTGAGTTTGAAAGCTTGGGTGTGGGAGATTGGACTGCACTGAATGCTTCACACAGGTGGAAGTTATGGTGTGTGAATTTGAAAGCTTGGTGTGGGAAATCGGACTGCACTGAGTGCTTCACACAGGTGGAAGTTATGGTGTGTGAGTTTGAAAGCTTGGTGTGGTAGATTGGAAGCTGTGGTGTAAAAGATTGACTGATGAGTTGTTGGAGTCACCAAGGAGAAGGCACACCCCTTGTGCATGTGCTGCTGTAAGATAATGCAGACCTAACAACGCTTTTCTAAACTGCAGCTCCGGCATTTCAGGCCAGGAGAAGCCTCCATGACTCAACTCACTCACATCAACTGTATCAATCTCTTTTTTGGTTTGACTTAAGGAACTTAATTTCATTTACCATTAAATGTATGTTTTGTCAGTTTAAAGACAAATATATGGACATGCATATCATGAAACCAATTTCATGCACTAAGGAAATTAGGTGTGCATTCACTCAGAATTAAGTATTTAGCAAGAATGCAAATTTGAAGATGCATAGTAAAGGATATTCCAAACGTATTTTATTTTCATAATCTAGGAATATATATTGAAAATATTCCTATATTAATTTTATATCTGGGAAGTCTACCAGAGACATTTTTGAGAATTATTAAGTAGATAATTCAGGTGTTTACTGAGCTTTCCCTTTTATTCATTATAAGGTGAATACATATTAAATCTAATTCACAAAGAGCCATGAGCGAATTTATATAGCTTTTGAGCAAAAATACTATTGATGAAGTATGCTAAAATACAGCATGTAATTGGATTATTTGTGTGATAGTCAGCAGTGAGATTTGCCAAGTGATTTTAGGCAAACTGTTTCATGATGTATATTTGTTTTAATATTAATATTTTTGTGTTCATATTGCACATTTAAAAAGTGCAAGGATTATCCATAAGTTGTTTGAATTTAACCCTTCTCATTAGGGACGAGCTGGGATGTTTAGCCACTTCTGTTAGCTGGGCTTTCATAGCCACCCCTCGCAGCTACACCTCTGAGTCACCGTTTGTTGCCAGTGATCGTATAGCCACATCGCATGGAAACTCGGCATAGACTCGTCGTAGCCACTCATCCATGAAACTCATCATATACACATCGTACAGACACTCATCGTAGAAACGTTGCGGAGAGACGCCTGTGCAAGGCTGTACAATCGACGAAATCTAGAGTTACAGATTTTACCAGTTCAACACCCCCTTTTTAAAGGTGCTATTCGTTGTGTTTAGAACTCAACCAGAATGATCTTATTTCATTTATTACATATGCATGCAAATACTGAATACTAACTCAGTTTAAATACGATTATCCTTGTATCAATATATTGTATGTTTAATTTCCTCTAAGAGCATAGAGCTCAAATAAAGAACTTATAAATCATAATCAGGTCTCAATTTGCTTTTTGTTAAGGTACGCATCACCATATCATTACACCAGGACCAAATCTGTCGTTAGCCAGGTAAATACAGTACCAAGAGTTGACATAAATTGTATGTAAATATTCATAATACTTATTCGGTTTCAATATGTTGAATGTGTTATCAATGTACTTTTATGCGATGTAATTTTAATCTGTAAACTTCATCTCTTAGCTGCATGGTCGATGATTTGTTTTAAATCTTAATAAACCAAACCAATAAACAAATACTACCCCAGAGGACAATAATTCCCATGACAATTATGCCCTCCACAACTACTTTTCTAGGAGAATCATTACCTCATAGATAAATAAGAACCCCAGGACAATTGAAAAATAAATATATTTTCAATCAAATGCACACTATACTTTCAAATATCAAAGCTCCCCCCACCCATGGGCCAATTTGCTTCTTTTAACAGAAAATGCTAATACTTCCTTCTAAATTTATGAAATAACCTTACTTTTAATTTGCATTACCCTATTATTGTAATATTTGTATTCATGTTTACGTTGCTGATATTTCGTATTGAGAAATGTGTACATGCATGCTTGGGGTCATTCAGTTAACAAAGTCTGTATGGACTATACCTCTCATTAATACGCACACTACCTTTATCTTGGCATCCCAGTACACCGATAGCCATGAGACCGACAGCCCATGACACGAAAGGCCATCGAGATCGACAGGCCACAATATCGAACATATCTATTAGGGCAACCCTCCACAAAGTTGTGGGCTGTCAGTCTCATGGGCCTTAAGAAAACTTTTAGAAAGGTTGATAGACTTGACATTGTCAGTCTTGTGGGCTGTTGGTCTCATGGGCTGGCTGTCTTGTCTGTTGTCTATCTCGTGGGCTGCAGCCCCCTTTATTAGGTCACTCTCACATCTATAATAATAATGGCCCAGTTCATACATACCTGTACATTAACGTCACATCCGTGATTAATCAAGACCCTTGCACAGTCAACAAACCCTTTGAAAGCTGCTTGATGGATCGCCCTCCGTCCGTTATCATTACCTCTGTTTATATCCGCTCCTTTACCAATCAAATAATATGTGATAGCTGGTTCATCCCTGTGGTAGGTTTAACAATAAACCACACATTTGCCTACTTTAAACACAATTTACTAGACATTCCACATAAACTACAAAATATAAAATTCCTTGAAATGCGCCTTTAAATTTAGAAATGAACACCACTGGTGCAGTGTTTCAACTCTGCACAAAATAGCTTTCCCAGGAATCACACACCATAATGTCCCAGTACATCTATGCAACTTTTTTGTTTTTATTTTAAAGGGGACAAAACAATTATTCGAATTTGTTATGCTCTGTGTGCTTTTTAAAGCACAAGCTTTGAATATTCCTGTAAAAATAGATTAATTAACAAAGCATTACATAATGATAACCTGTGTCTACAAAGCCAACTTTATCCATACAGCAGGTTCTATAATTATAGTAATAACAAGAAGAAAAAAAAAGAAAAAAAAGTAACATTTATAAAGCGCTCAATATAAATGTTTCTTAGTGTTGTACTATTAATACACTGGCATTAGCTGAGCCCCCCTGATAATGCACTCTGGAATTCAAGGAAAATCTTCCTACCGGGTACCCATACATCACATGAGTGGAGAGTAGAAAACATATAGGTTAATATCTTGCCAAAGATCATTTGTGTGCTACGGCAGGACTAGAACCATGTGATCCACTAGGCGTACCCACTATAGACCATGGCACCTCTGCATAAGTTTGTCTGTACATTGTATATCACATCATTCATGTATCTGTCAAATTTGTAAGACACATGCTGAAACCTCTCTGCAGTTACTTCCTACACTAACTGAATTAGTGAATTCCTACCTTCAACCATGGAACAAACATATATACCTAACCCTAGCCCTAACCTAAGTCTTACCTAGAACCCAAACATGCACAACTCTTATCCTAAGGACTCGTTCAGAAATGACTCCGGCAAAACTGCAGCGTTTTTTTTATTTTTACGATGACGAGAAGTGTAATACGCCTCACATTTCTGTGTATTACATGTATATCAAAGAGCTCGTTGAATATGTACATGACCTTATAGTAGCCCACATTGTCCATTCATCTACATGTCAAGAAAAACCTTAGCGTTTATTTTCTTTGCGGCGAGCCTTAACCCTTTACTTTTGACAAGAAATTGTCGGGCAATTGTCACCATAGCGATGGTTGCTGGAGCAAATGCCAGATCACTGCCTGTCACATGACCTACCCTTCGACAGAGTAAAGAAGCGGAGTGTTTCCGTCATAATCGGTGATATCTATCTCAGCCCCTGACTCAACAAGTGCCTGGACTACTTCAAGATGACCATTAGCAGCTGCGCTGTGTAGAGCAATCTTCCCACCAATAAGTGCATTTGCCTGTAATATAATAATCATGATAATACAGAGTTATTTACTTAAGGCAGCCTGACTAGCCTCATCAATATCAATATGGCTCTTCCTGAGGGCACTGCAATTATTACCCAAGTGTTACCCATTTAATTCACTTGGCTTGAGAGGGAAAAATTTGGGCAAAAACCCATGTGCAAGGATGCAAGGATCAAACTTGGACCTTCGATATATGTATGATAGTCATTAGCCTTCACCAATATACCCCGATGCTTGCCTTTGAAGGATTTGATGTGCAATAAGATACATTCCATGTCAATGAAGCAGCTTAGAACTGTGTTCTAAAACTTCTACTGGGAACTGTACAATGTTTATGTAGAAATTCAACTCCGTATTGAAAGACATTTTTGGAAAACAGGAAACCTGCCTTTCGTGAGTAGGTAAGATTCACAAAAGATTGATGCCTTGAAAGTCTTTGGATATACAGTTTTAAAGTGATATGGGATCACCTTTTCCGGTGATATTGATAGAATCTCCACGACGCGTACAACATTGCCTCTTTCAGCGGCCTTGATCAGTTGAGATTCAACGTCTCCTTCGCCTGAATCACTATCGGATAAGCTGCCAGCTTCTGTCCCGAGTAGTGATAGCAAGGCCTTGAGGATTTCAGTTTTTCTCCTTCCATCTGAATCAGTAATAGAAGATACCAATAATAACGGTATTAACATTTGTATGGCACTTAATACTATGTTCTTAAGCACTTTACATTGTAATTATTATTATATACCAGAGTCATGGATTCGGTTGCTAACCCCCACATTACCTCTTTTACCTCCTTCGCCTGAATCACTATCGGATGAGCTGCCAGGTTCTGTCTTGAGTAGTGATAGCAAGGCTTTGCGGATTTCAGTTTGTCCATTTCCATCTGGATCAGTAATAGAAGATACCAATAATAACAATATTAACATTTGTATGGTACTTAATACTAAGTTCCTAAGCACTTTACATTGTAATTATTATTATATACCAGAGTCATTAGATTACCCCCACATCACATTGCACACACTCTGCTCCCTGGGGAGTATTCCGGCCAGGCACCATTTTGCAAGCTCACATATGCCAATCCAACCAAATTGACTTTCACTTCCTACCGGGTACCCATTTAACACCCGGATGGAGAGTGGCAAATGTAGATTAATATCTCGCCAAAGGACATTCGTGTCGCGGCAGGACTCGAACTGTTAACCATGTGATCCACATTCCCATGACGTATTACAGTAAACCATGACACCTCTACAATAGGCCTTAATTTATCCAGGACCCTTTTTCTTAAAACTTGTTATCAGCAACAGGTGTCAAAATTAAATGACAGATTTGGTCACAGCCAATCATACGCAATAGTTTCAGAATTTTATAACAATTATTGCATTTTGTCATTGATAACAGGTTTTATGAGATAGGGTCTAATGTTCTCGCCAAAAATGGAGGACTACAGCAAATTGCCAAGGGCAAACTGTCTCTGACAAGGGTAGCAGCAAGGTTATTAAATATACCAATGCATACTTTCAATCTGTCAAATTTTTCTGGCTATCTCAAATCATTGATATTCCAACCCACCTAGCCTTTGGTCTATAGATTCAGCACCCTGCTTGTCATCATCTGATAGGTTCTTCTTGACGAGGATCAAGGAGCAGGGTTGCCATGACCACATTTTCTCCAAACCAATCAATCGCACCCGGCTGTTGTACCGTGAATCAACGTTCATTACCGTGCCTTCCATTCCTAGACACTGAAAATAGAAAATGGAGTATCAAGATTGAAACAGAGATGATGTAACGTTTGATATATAAACAGAGAATGTTAAAGAGTATTCAATTTGATGAGTAACACTCACGTGACACTCATAAGCACAAGGGTGCAATATATATTTTTTATTTTTATTTTATAGAAAGGCTACAGAATTATTAACTACAAGCTTTTGCTACCAGTCTTCCAAGAAAACCAAATTTGAATATAATATCATTTATAATGCAAGTGTTGAAACCTTATAAACATACTTTCATTAAAGAAGGTACTTTACTGGTCCAACTCTTTGTATTATATTGTTCTTGATCCCTAGTGATATAGGATTCTATATACAAATGTAATCCTGGGTCCCAAAGAGTTTCCTAGAAAGACCACATATCGGCAGTCAGAAATATGGTATGCCCTAATCACCAGTGGCTCCCCGTGTAGTAACCATACTTTCCTAATGAAATGCCACTGGACTTTATGTCTTCGAAGATTAAAACAAAAGTTGAATATAGTGCCAAACAATTATTTTTATTTTTACCTAAAAATAAAGTTCAGCCTTGACTTATTACAATCATGATCTATACAGGTTTTTGATGTTTTGTGACATACTGATTGATCCTTGTGAAAGATTTGTATTCTTAGTTACCGCCAAGCCCATGACATTTCATAATTTTGTTTACAGCACATGTTTGTGCAAGTATAATGTTATTATGAATGCAATAATCATCAACAGTATCATAACCTATAAAGCTATAGTAGAGTCATACCCTTGGTACAATCATCAGATGTATTACAAATTTGTGAAGTAGTTTGTAACAATAGAATCAGTCCATTCATTGTTATTTTTGGGGGCAATTCATTTCATAAGTAACATTTTCAAAATGGGGGAGGTTTTACATTCAGTTTTTTTCTCTGGTTCATGCAAAATCAAAACACAGTGGGGCTCAATTACTGGTACCGGACTTCATATTGTTTAGAAGTTTGGTTTGACTGACCTTTTCCATGCCATTCACCCATCCATTTTGACTGTTTTCTTGAAGATTCATTACAAACTTCAAGTCTTTATTGATCTGCACACGGTCTCCCTTACCTAGCCTAGAAACCTGGAAATATATAAATATATATATATATATATATTAAATGGAGAAAGATATGAAAATGATATTAGAGAGAGAAGAAAGAAAGAGAGAGAGAATGTGTAAGAGAGAGGGTGTGGGAAAGCGTGTTTGTGTGTGTGTTTGTGTGTGTGCATAACAGAGAGAGAGAGAAGGGGGTAAGCAAGGGAGGGCAATAGAGGCAGAGGGAGGGACAAACCATTGACAAACAGACAGATAGAAAGAGACAGAGATGGGGAGTTACAGTGAGTAAACATGAAAACTTAATACAAATAAAATCTCTGGCAGATGTGAAATTACATGTAGCAAGGAAAAAAAAGTGTGAAGTTCAATTTGAGCAACCATAAAAACATAGAATATGGATAGAGCATGTACATCCCTCAATTCAAGAACATATCAATAATCATCATCAATGCATTTTCACTTATTAATGTACATTTCAATAGACCCCTTTACACTACACTTCATGTTTAATGCAATGTTTTACATTGTTTTTTTTAACTATTGATTTTCTCCATGGCATTTCTAATTAATGTTCAGACGATGATGCTCCGACATTTTCTCTGGCAACTACTGCGTTGGGCTTTATTTCGTCAAAAGTATAGAGTTAATTTTAGGGTTAGGATTAACAATAGTGTTGGGTCCAAAGTTGAAGTTAGGAATTACTGCAGAGCAATTGTCGCAAGAGCAAGTGACGTACAACTTCAGACCATACCTTGTTTAGTACATCTGGATGGAAGGTGAAAGGTTGTTCTTTTCTCTCAGGGTAAGTGACCTCCGCGTTTTCGCTTGAGTTGATACCAGTAACCTTGGCAACCTTCCCATACAGCTGGAAGGGTGAAGAGTGTGAAAAGAAGATCAATGGAATTAGAAGATCTTCCAAGTGACAATGATCATTGAATATTTCATTTTATAAGAACAACCCTATTCTACTCTGTATATTACAGTATACACACATATCATACATATAAATCTATTTATGTATTTATATATTTTTAGGGTACTTTACATGTAATTTATAAAGTTATTGGTGTTTGTTTTTGTGTATTATCTTTCGTGTCACATACAGGCTGTATAGCTGACTTTACTAATGTTATTCAAAGCTCCTCTGTAACATAAATAATGTGTTATGCTGAAAACAGATAGTTCGTTTATATTAGTTTGTTAAACATTTGTTTGCTTAGTTGTTTTTAATTATCTTTGTATCCATTTATTTTGTTGTTGTTATTTTCTGTATTTGTTAAGATTTCCTTTACTTGAATTTACGTGTAGAAAATTTTGTACGCATTTATTATTTATTTGGTTGCTTATTTTTGTCTGTGTACATTTGTTGTTTGTTTGTTTATCTAATAACTTGTATTTGTATCACGCTACTCACATTTTCCATTTCTGGTAACCACTCGCGCCCATCCATCTGTTGCATAATCTGCAATGTTTCACTGTCCAGAGTAATAGCTACCAGATCTCCAACCTTCAAACCAACCTCTTTACCTGTTATCAAAACAATCACATCAGTGACATTAAGAGGTTGGAAATTATAAATAGATTGAATGTTTAAGTTGAATAACTTTGTCAAAAGAACATGGCATGCAGCTCAAGGTTAATAATGTCTGTTTTACCAAATGATCAAATCAAGTTAATAAAATCATAATGAATACAAAAATCAAAGGTCACTTCAAAATACAAACGCAATATGGTAAAGATCACATCATACAATACTTATTCATAAGAGATTTAAAATTTAGTACAGATGAAGAAAAAGTAACTAATCATAATCATTCATAAACTGCCCATTAGTATTTAAGAGTATACAATTCATTTGAGTATACTCAGGAATAGAGTTATAGTACACAGACATAAAACATTGCCGCAAATTGAAATATCATTACAAATTAGATTTAAAGAATAACATACATGTTTGTTGTTGTGTGCATGTAAATAAATGTGCATGTAAATAAATGGGCATAAGAGAAGAACCTTAACAGATATTTAAAAAAGATATCCCAACATTGGATTGAGTCATTACTTTTGCAAAAATTCTAATAAACCACAGTGATAAGTTTTGCAAATGATTTTTTTCCCAAAAGAAAGAAACAAATCATATATAACACAGGGTGTCCCTGAAAAAGTTTACCCGTAAACAACTTGATAATTTAAAACTATTTCTTTGTTAATGCATGAATGGTTAGGAAAGCCCAATTTTTCTTTTTTCGTATGACACCAAAATCATGATCAATCATGATCAAGAAATCAAGCATGACTAATTTCAGACAGCATAGTGGCAGTGTCAGAAATTGTCCAAAATAAGTGGATGGCTGTTATATTTCGGTCATTATGGTTTTGGAAAAAATAGTAAATGATGTGTAATTAATAATTGTTAAACATACACATCATTGAAAAACTCATATTTTCTTCTTTCATATGAGACCAGAATCACCATGAAGGGATCACGCATGAGTGAGCAAGTAGCACAATTTGCAATTGGTTAGGCACATGCCATATTGTTTTAGGAAATGAAATGAGGCAGATGAACAAATGCAATTTTGCCTTACTGATTACAAATTGTTTCTGCTCGGTCCATTCATGATCCTTCCATCATTATTATTTTGCCGTACTGAAGATGATATTAAGAGCTTTCAAATGATATGTATTTACAATGATAAATAATTCCATATCATTTCCCTTCCTTAAAAAGCACAATGAACCAAATGTAGCAGCCATTCACTTATTTTGGTCAATTGTTTTTTAATGCTTCTAATTAAGAGTGTCTGAAATTGGTAATGCGGGACTTCTTGATCATGGTTTCGGTGTGATATAAACAAAAGTATAATAATGAGCTTTTCAATGATGTCCTAATAATCGACAGAATTTGAATACTTGAGTAATTCATCCACAACCTTGGGTTTCCTTTTCTCAGGAACTGTCTTTATAACAAATCACTGTTTATTACAATACATCAAAATGGTAAGGAAGGAGATGATGAACCATAATAAAATGAAAAAAAGAAGATGAACATGGAGGATGACATATAACGGACCAGTTTTTAGAAAAAAAAGTGATGATGATCAAAATGATAATGCTGTTGATACTGGAGAGGATGATGATGATGGTGATGGTGATGATGATGATGATGATGATAATGATAAGGATGATGATGATGGTAATGATGATGATGATGAAGCTGATGAAGATGATGATGATGATAATGATGATAATAATGGTACTGCTGATGATTATGATTCTATAGATTATGACAGGTACTGATACCAATACTTGTTACAGTGATGAAGATGATCATGAAGATAAGAGTGAAGGAAAGACTACAGGCAGAGCAGAAAATACGTGTGTAATCCAACAACAAAAAAGTGAATGGAGAAAAAAAGAATAAATAGAACAGCCAATATTGTGGAACAAGAGGACAAACTGCTTGATAGAATACCTAAAACAGGGAGATGTGTAGCGTAGTAACCTATCCCTGTTCCTGCTGTGGTGTATTTCAGATCCACTTTTCCATCAAATCCAACTCTATGAGTAGTGACCAGTTTAGACTGAGTCCAGCAAACAGTGACGCCTGATCTTGGCCTTTCAGAAAAGGGACATATCTCAACAACAGTCCCACCGGCACCTGAATCATCGAGAGAATATTCAATCACTCCACGTTTTCAAACAAAATATTTACAAAAGCTAAACAAAATCAAGTATTATTAATCAATAACTCAATAATTACCATACATAACATGATACTACAGGTATATGCCAACTTTATTACTAAATGTAAGCCATACCTTATAATTATTTATTGATCAGGGGCATGTCTGTGGGGATACGTATACTTCATTTGTTTATATACTCAAAGTGACTACCACAAATTTACCTGAATAATAAATCTACAAGTCTATTAACTCTTTATATACCACAAAAATTCCCCCTGTACCACATGTTATTTATCATGGGATAAATATACAAAAGGCTGTGAAATTAAAAACTATTTTACAAGATTACAAGAGTTATCGTGGAGCTAATTAAGATTGGAAATGGTTGATTTTGCAAAGACAATATATTACTTAAAGTAGTCCTTCCATCAATTGGTGTTTACTGTTTTGTGCAAAATTGCACGTGTGGCAAACAAGCACTCATAGAGAGAGGCGAACAAAGCAACCAAAGTGTTTATATCTGGCCAAAGGGTCCATGGCTGGGCTAAGAAAATGAAAACATTCAGTCCTAAATTCTGTTACTGCTAAGTTAAAGTTTATGATGATTTATAATTATGCTTTTTAAACAAGTTACTAAAATCACAAATTTACAGGCTTTGCATTGGCAAATAAGCAAATCGTAAATGAAAGGAAAATAAAAGGAAACATTTTTAAAAGAAATTTCAAACCTTCTTCTTCCCAATTCTTCCCTCTACGGACCTCTGCCTCTGGGCACAGCCCTCTGGAAACTGTCTTCGCTTTTCCAAATCTTGGTGTCACCTGTGTCCTAAAGAAACAAACAAATCTCTTTCTTTTTCTTTTTTTAAAATTATTTTAAAGAGAAATATATGAAGCTATTACAGCATTCAGACTGTGTGGACTTAACTCATTCAAATACATCTAAAGAGGTAAATACATTTTGAGACAGTTCCAACTCAAATTTTATGAGACAAAAGTTTCCCTGCAGGGGGTAAAACAAGGTTAGTAAGGGCATAGTTATAATTGATTTTTCTTTATGACTAAAACAGTCCTTTATATTAAGGTTTAGAAAAAACAACCAGAATACCGTGACATCACAATCTTCACTTGAATTATGACATCATCACCCAAATCGACTGGATCTCATCTCATGCCCCCTGGGGTGGGAGGGGGCCTATATATCTATCTTTCATTTTGGATGGGGGAATGCCCCCATTGCCCTGCTTCTTGAGTACATCCTAAACAATATTAAGTTTCCCAGTTCTCTATCCCACTTTCATTTTAAAGATATTTTCATATTCACCAAATATATTGTATTTTAATGTAAAATATACAAAAGCAAAAACTCATAGTTAAGAAAAAAATATATATATTTTTTTACTAACCCTGTTTCTTTCTGGCTGGTGAAGCGAGTGAATGTATGAGTCAAGTCATGTTTATCATTCATGTAGCATGGAGTACAAAGGTCATAATCAGGGCAGCTTTGATCGCTGCATTTCCAGCGTATGCCCGCTATAGGATTCATCAAACAGCTGTCACAAACTATACCCAAATGATTCACACCTGGAAAAAGAATTGAGGAAGATGAAAAAAATAAGAACATGTATAGCAGTAGTGGTGTAGCTGTCAATATGCATTGATTATTAATCCCAGTGGCGGATCAGGGGGCCGGGGGCCCCCCCTCCCTAGGAAAAAAACAGGTAAAAACAGCCTTTTTTTGAAAAAAAAGTAGATGGGCCCCCTCCCCTAGCGCCCAAGGGGTGGCGGTGAAAAACAAAATCACCCTTCCCGGAGGGGGAAAAAAATTTCGGGTGCCAAAAAAAAAAAAATTGTGCTCACTACTCCTGGCGCCCAAGGGGTGGTGGTGGAAAAAAATCCTTCGGAGGAAAATTTTGTTCGGGTGCCAAAAAAAGTGTGCTCACCACCCACCCCACTGAGCGAAAAATCGACCGGCACGATTTTCAAATGTTCGCACGAAGTGGGCCCCTTTTTAGGCCCCCTCCCTTGCCGCCGGCTGGATCCGCCCCTGATTAATCCCCCATAAGATACATGAACTTAGAATTTGTCACTGTAAAATAAATTAACAATATATAGTCATTGACCATTTCAACAAAATTTGTTGATTAAATTACTAGTCATAATTAAGATTTTAATATAAACTAAAATTTTTTTTTAACGAGAATTAGTTAGGGAATATTACCTGCGGGGGCATTGTCGAAGAGCGTAAGATCATATAACCAACTGGACCCGACCTGATAGTTGTTACTATTACCATTATCCCATCTGACCTTGGCCCAGTCTGTAGGAATGGGTTCCTGTGGATCTTGATCTTTGAGCTTGACCACTGTCCCAAGATGACCCTCACCGCCATCTTGATCTCGCCATGTCCAGGTTGGGCTCCGGACAACTCGCTGGCCGACCTCCACGGTTGTCATCCTGATTTAGATGATCTGATCTGATTTAATTTATTTGGGCCTGTTTTAAGATAAAAATATAATAACATTCTAATAGTAAATAATTATTTTCTAATGTAAATATACCTGCATTCAAACTAACCACCTACTTCTCCCTTCATCTTTCTCTCTTCTCTCTCTCTCTCTCTCTATCTTTTTCTCTCTGTTTCTATACTTTCTTTATTTTTCTTTCTTTCTTCTCTCCCTGTTCCCCCTTAAAAAAAAACTCTCTCTCTCTCTCTTTAGCTCTCTCTTTCTCCCTCTCTATCTACCTCTCTATATCTCCTGTACACCCACCCCTCTCTGTCTTGCTCTCTCTTGCTCTCTCTCTCTCTCTCTCTCTCACACTCTTTCTCTCTCTCTCTCTCTCTATTTATAGTTCACCACACCTTTGGTAAAATAACTATGAAATAAGGGAACTGAGGAAATGCTATTTCTTTGTAAGGAACATTTGTTACAGTATAATTTTACCAAAGGTATGAATAATCAGTTCATAATTTTAGATTTATCTTTCTTTCCCACTCATGTAGAACATGACAGGTCAAATGTGCAATGCAATACTACACAGTTGCCTTTCAATACATAGTTGTCTTTCAAATGCCCATTATTATATTGCTTTATGGCTGCAGATATAAGTATACAAACATGGTACCAAAGTAGCTGTTTAGAAGAATAAAATAAATACAATGGACTATCTGCAGCAAAATCTATTCATAATTTGTTTCATTATATTCAGAAAAAATATTACTATGTAGATCTTCTTTCTTTGATTACGTCCTTGTCACAGAAACATATCTGAACATTAATGCTTACTGTCTCCTGAGTTTCAAATACAATTTATATGGATATAGGCTATTTTTAGTAGGGATAATACTGCCAACACTACCACCCCCGAAAAAAAACTGTTATGTTAACCAGTATATGTAACAGTAGACCTAATGTGTAACAGGATTTGGAAAAATAAACCTTTTCTAATATACCTATACCCGCATTTAATCTCACCACCCTCTTTTTCCTTCATCTTTCTCTTCTCTCTCTCTATTTCGGCTTTCTCTGTTTCTCTGTTTACATTTTTCTTTCTTCCCTCTCTCCGTGGACCCCCCTTCTCTCCCTCTCTCTATTACTCCCCCCTCTCTCGTTCCCTATCCCTATCTCTATCTTTTTCTTTCTCTCTCTCTATCTACCTCTCGATATCTCCTGTACAACCCCCTCTCTCTCTTGATCTCTTTCTCTCCCCTCTCTCTCTCTCTCTCTCTCTCTCGATCTATTTACATTTAACGACTAAATTATTCCTGCTCTTACCAAGTTTTAAAAGTATTTAAGTATGTGAAAACTTGATTTGTTCCGATTGTATGTTTCTTGAGAATGTGACACATAAAAGCTTACATCACAAAGTTTTCAATATAGGCCCTAACTCAACCAATTTACATTTTTATTCTTAAGGTAGGGGAAACCCCCAAAGCATCACATTTACAAAGGGTATGAATAATTCAGTTGATAACTATAGATCTATCTTTCCCTCCCACTCATGTAGAACGTGACAGGTCCAAGGTGCAATGTAATAATACACAGTTTCCTTTCAAATGCACAATAGCTTGTTTTGCTTTATGGCTGCAGATATAGGTATGCAAACATGGTACCAAAATAGCTGTTTAGGAGAAGAAAATAAATACAATGGACTATCTGCAGCAAAATCTATTCATAATTTGTTTCATTATATGCAGCACAAATATTACTATGTAGATCTTCTTTCTTTGATTATGTCCTTGTCACAGACACATATCTGAACATCAATGCTTGCTGTCTCCTGAGTTTCAAATACAATTTATATGGGCAATTCTGTAACTTTTAACACAAAAAGTTGTTGCTTTATGAACAAAATTAATACACTCAATAATGCAAAGAATAAACACAAATGTATCAGTATTTCAGGGATGAATATAGGCCATTTTCCTCAAAGGGCGGAGTTGGGGGACTTTGCCTTTTTTACCCCTGGATCTGCTTGTTGGGGATGCTTCCATTCTCAAGTTTAACAACTGAAGAACCATTTTCACATGTAGCCCTATATTGGAAAGTTTAAGAAAAATAGTTTTAGACAACCCCATCATTAAAACAAGTTTGATATGGACAATTAATGAATGGTAAATTATTTGCTGAAAACACATTCTCTCTACTTCCAGTCATGACTAGCAGTACTCCTCTATAGCTGGTCAAAAGATTAATACTCACAACCTATGAACCTAGTAATAAATTGGAATGACTATTGTAGAAATTTGGTTAGACATGTAAGAGGAACATGTACGAATGCAGAGAACGTGGGTATGGCAAGATATTGTGGAAAAGACAACCCTGATCACACATAGTTGCCTAATTCCTCTGTATGCTTCATTACTACCGGTATCACTTTCCTGTCTCCTCAAGCAAAATCTTCATTTTTGTGGAAGTCAAGTAATCATTGTTTACTATAACTTTTCACTGAAAAGAGATATAAGCTGCTTCTGTGCACATTATATTTTCCTTGTACGTGGTCAAATTCCTGAAAAAGTTACGAATAAAGACACCTCTCTGATTTTGATATATGGAAAATAACGTTTTTGGATAAAATAAAAAAATTAGAATTCAGTTTTTTGAAGAACAAAAAAAAATCACAAAAAATATGTTTGTTACTTTAAATTGCGATGTTAATTAATCTCAATTCCATTTAAATTAGTATCAAAATGTAGGAAATTTAATAAACTTTAATATGATAGTAAACTCGTGGTGGTCTAAAATTTCCTTATTATACTATTTACAAAATACTTTTTTCGTCAAAATTGTGTGTATTATGAACAAATATTTCGAATGAACAAGGTGTGGTTAGTTTGCGCGATAGCGGCAGGCTTACCCTTCTTTTTCTCACTTTGGCCTTCCGCTTGTACGAGTTTATCGAGATAAACATTAAGAAAACATGGCATCCATGAGAAAAGAAACGAAAATCAACTTACGAGATCTACAGATCAGCAGTAAAAGTTATTCCTCGACAAAGAGTTGGCGACAATGTTTACTGCTGTGATGACGTAGTATTAATATGTATATGTTCCCATCGCTCTTTATCTCGTCTCCTGATAAAGCACGGGAGCTTCCACCGCTCTGCGGAGCTGTAGTACGAAGAGCTATAGAGAGCTGGCCGGGTGTGGCAATTCCCGTCGGGAAATGTATTTTTTAACAGTGTTACAAAGTATAGCTGGCAAATGTTGTTTGTACGGCAATAAGTGAGAAAACTAATTGTATTCAGGCATGTGAGACGGAATTCTTGAATTCCGCTGTGTATGTGGTGGGTGGTTAATTTGAATATGAAAAGGGGAAGATGAATGAGAAGTGTGGGAAGTGTGGGATGTTCCGTCTGGAAATCCCCTTCTCGCAAGTAGTGTTGCATTACCTCATCATCTACTTATCAAACGCGCATGCGTTTCTTCTGCAGATACTAACGGCTGTTTCTGCTGGTCTGACTTAATCTTCGATTGTTTCTAATCTGATTCTTCTTCTTCTTTCTGAACGGGTATATTACAATCATTATTAGTTTGCTTATTATCTCAACAAAATAAAGTTCTCTTATTTCCTGATTATTTAAGTATCTTTGTCTTTACTTAATGTCATTGACTCGCCAATATCCTCTACCTCTACCTTTCTCTCTCTCTCTCTATCTCGCTCTCTGACTTTTACTGCCCCTCGCTGCACCCTTCCCCTCCCAACCCCCCTCTCTCTCTCTTTCTCGTTTTGCATATTTCAAATCAATCTTCATCTCACTCATAATATTTCCCCGAAACTTCTGCCTATCCCGTATGAGCATTCGAATACTGGAAAAGTATTGAATGAAATTATGTTTGATGGAGAAAACAAAAGTGCTGTCCTTCTAGGACTTCGTATGATATGTTAACTCTGTATCGATCAATTCAAACAATAACATTAAAATGTATACTTCCAGTAAGGGTTGAACATCAGTCTATTTTTGAGAGATATCAAAGAAGGTGGAGAAAAAAGATACTAGCTGGGTATTGAACCCAAATCGTTCCGGTTAAAAGACGATAACGAATCCGAAAGACTGCTGTGCCTCACTGAAAATCTCTAATTATTTTCAATACATTAACACTTTTTGTCATGTCTTCCTCATATTAACACTTTCAGTTGCAGTTGATGGGATATAAAAGACGTAAATTTAGTAATTGAAAAAATAAGATGCTTTGATATTCTTCGTAATTCAGAAATTCACTTGTTAAAGAAAGATGATGAAAATCAAATTTTCCCACAATTGTTTTCTTAGGGAGGCCCCCCCCCCTCCAAGAAAAAAAAATGGCAAGTCAATATTATGGAGTAAAACATAAGAAGAAAACAATAGGATGAAGGAGTACGTGGGAATCGAACCCGTTATCTCCGCGTTGTGAACGATCACTTTTCCACAAGACCACACTAACTCATTGCTATAGAGTGGTGAAGTGTGACGTCATCAAAAATCTATTTTTGGAAATTTCTCAATTTTTTCTTCATTTTCCGAAAGAGCACCAGAAATAATGTCCAAATGTCGAAAACCAATTGAATATGTTAAGTATTGGCTGAGATATGACCATCTGAATAAAAAGATTGCCTGGGAACTCAGTGTTATATTGCTCTGGCTCCTAATGTTATGAGCCAGAGCAATATAACACTGAGTTCCCATTGGCGATCTTTTTAATCAGATGGTCATATCTCGGCAAATACTAACATATTCGATTGGTTTTCGACATTTGGACATTATTTTTGGTGCTCTTTCGGAAAATGAAGAAAAAATTGAGAAATTCCAAAAATAGATTTTTATGACGTCACAGCTTCGGTACTCTATTTGCCCTTATTTGTTATCGCTTCTTGTTAACACTTCGTTAAGTTAATAATTTAATTCCCTCTATGTGGAATAAAGATAAGAATTTGCATGTATCTGTAGCAGGTCTATACCATTTTGTTTATTGCTAACTTAAGACTTGTTAAATGTATTTTAATTATTTACAATTATTAAACTATTATTAAACTAACTTGCCAGTGTTTTATATTTCTTGTGTTTAAATATCATGATACGGGGGTCGCACAATTCTGAAAATTTTTGAGAAAGATTGCATTTTCACGACCGTTTTTAAAAATCTGTCAAGCAAGGATAGTGTTTTGTTTTGTTTTTAAACACAAATTTTGAATTTTTATGCAACATTTACATTTGCCGGGGCTTATCCCTATGATCACCCAATATACATGGGGTCTTTTGTTAATTTAAATACTGTCCCTCCAGCATTGATTTTAACTGTCTATACTTTTGTTTTCTTGGATAAAGTTATCTAACAGAATTACATGCCATCTTTAAGTCGATGCTCTAATCAAAAGTCCAGTATTTCACAAAATGTTACTCCAGATAGAATAACCAAAATCAGACAGACAGAATACTACTCACGGATGATTAAAATTAATAATTTTTTATGCAAGACTCGTGATACACAGACTCGGATGATAGAAAGCAGGAAGTACAAAGATGTTTCATGGCAAATGTAAACTTGTATATCTGTCTTGTATATATGGTACCATTCTTACATCAATAAACAGGCTCTTTGTGGTATGAGCAGATACAATGTCATCAATTCATTCTATATATTTACATACATGTACTTTGTTGACCAACTGAAATGTTAAACCTGTGTATGTTTCGTATCAGATGTATTGTGATCCCCTGCCCCAAAACCGGTTATCACATTTATCACTAGTGGGAGTGGAAGCAGAACACACAAGAACATATTGGGGGCACTGTGGGACCAAACTCAAGGTTTTGTATGGCATGCTGTTTGTTTGTTTTAGTGTTTTGGTGCCCCCCATCCCAGAAGAGTCTGCTACTGTATGTAAATGTGAATGTAAATTATACGTCTATAGAATGGTGTGATGCTAATTACATGTTCATGCGTATTCATATTTATTAACAGGAATACACAATTTACAGACGTTATGACCTTGGGAAGATAATATGTACACTAACATCATTTACAGTATCAACATTTCAACAATGGTTTTGTTTATAAATAATTGTTAATCTTATATTTGCTCTAAGAAGTACAGTCACTGTAATCGCTTTTAAAGTTTAAAATAATTAAAGGTGGTTGAAAACAAGATATTTAAAACATTTTCTTACATATAATGTTGGATGAATAGAATAAAATAATCATTTAAAGATTTACAAGGTAGACAAAAACATTATGTTGCAATAAAGACATTTCATTTTAAAAATGTGCATAGAATTCACATTTGGAGACAAAAATACATACAAGCGTACAATGTAATAATGATTATTATTTTAATTTTGATTTTTTTTTTAAAGGAATTTAGGAATAGCTATAAATTTTTCTCACACTTATCTAAGGTTCTGCCAATTTTTTTGTTTTAACCATTTGCAGTGACTATTGTTTTGTTATGAACAACATCATGCAATAAAGCAGTCATTTTGAATATCTACAAAATAACCACTTACATATAAAAAAAAATTAAAAAATCTAATGCAATGCAAAATACTACAGAGCAGTTGAAATGTCGAGAGGCCCCGACTTGAGTTCACTTTGTACCAGATGAAGTGAAAAGTAGTCTACATATACATGTATATTATAATCAGGAATTATAAACGCATACATGTGTTGTAGCTCCTTTGCCTCAGGCTTTCCATTTTGACATAATATAAATATATTACTCAACTGGTCAATAAATTAAATACACATTAAATACACATCTGATCTGGTTTGTTATGCTTATTATGAACAAAATATAAATGTAGAAGTACACTCCAAACATATTTTTTCTAAATTTACCTTGAAAAGTGTGTAATTGCTTTTTTAAATGGATATATGTCTCTATATAAAATCTCTCCTGATATGACAATTTCTTATCTACAAATATTATTTAAACTAAATTAGACTAAATCATTCAATAGTACAGATTACTACGTTGCAAAAAATCTTGATGTTCTTGTTCATATGGCCAGCCTCTAGACAGCCTGGAAATATTAATGATTAGATATAATACTTTTCTATACGATACATTTCTAAAAACGATTGTACATGTACCATTGAGATATTCATTATCCCATCAGCTGCCACAACAGATTTTATGAGACACATTGCTTAGTACAAAACCTCTCTTTTACACTTCATTTTTCCAGGAGGCATTAAAAAGTGAAGTTTTGTGAAGCTCTGTGGTTTCTTGTACGGTTGTATCTATGACTCTCCAGTCAATATTTGTCTGGAGGTGCCATGGTCGTGAGTAAAAACTCTGGCGCAGACCTAGTGTCCTCTCGCAAGATATTAATATACATTTGCCACTCTCCATCCAAGCATTAAATGGGGACCGGTAATGAGGAATTCCTTCAATGCTGTGAGTACCGACATCGGTAGGCTATGTACAGCCGGGAGAATTTTGGAGCACCTTGAGCACCCTTGTATGGTGGATATGTGTGCTATGAAAGTATATAATACATGTATTATTATCATAGTTGTTGTTATGCAAAAAACAAGAAGATATTTATTTTTACTTTTTCACTTTTACAAACCCTGCACATAACACATATTAGGCAATGTCATTTAACTGGTCCAGGAGATCAGAAGCGGATGGCCTCTTCTCTGGCTTCTGTTCGAAGCATGGTTCAAGGATCTTCTGAACCCTAGGATCAACAGTTTTCAAAGACTCAGGTTTACCCATCTGGCCTGTAACAATACGAGCCACCAGGGCTGCAGGATGCACAAAGTTTCCCCACAGCCGCTTCATAGAGTACAGCTCCACTAATGTTCCTGCAACCGACCAGATGTCATGTTTGTTGGAGTGCCTGTAACCGTGTTCCGTTGCGCCAAGTGCCTCTGGGGGCATGAAGCATGGCGTGCCTCTCATGTTGAATGAGGATTGGGACATGTGGTTGCGATTCTTGATGTGGGCCAGGCCCAAGTCACAGATGTAGGGACGAACTGTTGCAGTGTCCACCTAACATAATAAAAAACACTATATTTCATGATGGGTAAATTCTCAAAGATGAAATTGAACTTGTGATAAAATGCAGGACATGTGATTTTAAAGATCGAATATATACAACATAAATATAATGGGTTACGTCTTCCTTACTTGCATAGCCTTGTATGGTGTGTATCACACACACACACAGAAAATGTAGCTGAATCTGAACACGAACAACTACGAACCGCGATTTTGCTTTATGTCTGCTTTTCTACGTTTTTCTAAGCTTTTCTAGTCATTTCGTGTAAGACTATAATGTAGCTTGTGGCCAGCACCTTCAACCCACCGGAAATCGTGCCTCATATAGTATCGGAAAGTTAGACATTTGTATCGAGATATCTTCATGTTTCTAGGATTCATTCTATGTCTACTAGGATAGTCCCACTTCATCAGTTTCCTGCTGTGTCTACCAGTCGAACGCTGTCTCTACTAGTTTGACCAAGAATTTGTCAGTGCCCGGCCCATCCCAATTTTCTATTGTTATATTACGTAATCATTCTCAACATGTCAAAGCCAAACCTAAGATCGAGGGGCCGCTTGCACTCAGCTGATCCGTGTACCCCACCATCTGCTCCATCGTTGACTAAGCCGACACAAAGTCCAGTGTACCTAGATCGCATTGATACTGTCGTACAAAGAGCGGTTGCCGTGGCAATGGAACGCGACAGACAAAACTCAGTGATGACATGGAGGAGCGTGAAAATAAATTTTGTGAAATACTTGATGAGAAGCTCGCTAGTGTCCAGGATTGGAAATTTCTATTGATAGCAAACTGCAGAAAATTCGTGATATTGAGAAATCAGTTTCTGAAAACTCAACTGAATTCAATGCTTTGTTAAATAGGCTTGATCACATCGAACAATACTCTCGGCGAAACAATATTCGCATTCTGGGAGTAAAGACTACTCCAGATGAAGATACCAACGTGATTGTTCGCAACGTAGCCCAACCAAAGAGATTAAGAGATATCACAACATGGAGTTCCAGCCTAGCATTTTTACGACCAGAAGTATTACGCAACGCGCGAGATAACGACAGACATCAGAGTGCCGCTCGCTGGAATTTGCCCGTAGGCGACAGCTGGGCAACTCTCTGATGTACAAGCTTAGAAGCCGCCGTTCAAACCCATTCACATTGAGTGGAGTAAAGATTCGCAAACGAACAAAGCAACTGGACGTGCGCAGTACCGACCTAGTAGTAGTGAGCATGCGCAGTTGTTGTTATTGAATTCCCTTTGTTTCTGTGATTCCAACGATATATTTTTCGTCAAAATCCACCGAGAAATGGGCTAGTTATGATACTTTTACTGACTTCATATTAATTTTTAGTATCAATTTCATAATTCGTTATAAATATGTTCCGATCATTTGCGGAATTTAGATTGTATTTCATTCGAAAAAAAATGTTTTTATCTTTGAAACCCACCCTAGCGGAAGAGTGCCCAGGGGTGCCCATACGTTTAGATTTGCACGTGAAGATGCCTATGCATTTGGTCAGCTTGGTTTGTGTCGTCTGCTGGGGAAAGAAATGCCAGCCCCACGCGTTCAAACTCGTGTTCTGTGCACCTAGTGATTCTGATTTTCAATTCGGCTTGATTATTTTTTTTTTCTGATTGCAATCTAACGAATCGATCTCGATCTCGATAATTGTACAGGGTCTAACGTCTATGTAAAGAAAAGTTACTTTTTATGAATTATTGAATTTAAAGTTAATCTAGACTAGTCTAGTAGTCTACTACTAGTTTAGTAGTTAGTTATAGATCTAGACCTAGAACAAAGTAGAACTTAGAAGTCTAGGTTACTTTATACTATTATAGTGTTTGTCTTAATTCTTTTTATCTAGATTAAAAGTTACTCACATGCATTACATCGTTCATGATGGTTCAAACATCATTTTCAGCCATCAAGGCATCATTATTTGTTTAAACTTTGTTTTCAGGACTTTCAGTGTCATTTTTTTCACTGCATCTTTTAGCTTTACAGCTATTCATCCCTAATTGTGTTGTGAACAAAGAGTTGCTCCTCATGTAGATTATATTTCGTTTCTAATAAGTAATAGACTCTAGAGGGGTCTATAAATATAGAACCTAGGCAATGACCTAAGGTCTGTAAGGAAAAGGCTATACTATAGTAGGAGTAAGGTCTAGACCCTAGACCTAGTTGATTTTGATGGAGGGGGGGGGGGGTAATAATGGCTGGATTTTTGTTAACCTCTTCCGACTTCCTTCTGTTTAATCAGGCAATGTATATGTTATTTAATGATATGATAACCATTGAAAAGAAATGTGAAAAGCCTGTCATAAACGCGCAAGGCTATATTTCCCCAAAACATTGCAAAACCGACACGGAATGCAATGTACGGGACCGAAGACGAAGTCATTACTTACACGTTTCGTCGTTTGTGCTTCCTCTTATATTAGATCTAGTCTTAATCGTAATAATACTTCAATAAACTCTTCATGAATTCCGATTTCCGAATCATCAGGAACGAGTTTCAATTCATCGATTTCGGATAACAAAGATAACTCGTCATCTAAATCAAAGTTGTATTCGGAATCGGTGTTATCTGCCATTGTTTGCGATTGTCAAAATAGTTAATCCAAGAAAGCCAAATTCGAAAGTAGCAACTGCGCATGCTCACACTGCGCGAAGATCTAGAGCGAACCCCAAACAGCTGTCGTAAATCATCTCGCGAACACCCGCTGAGTTTACGAGTCGGCTCCACAGCTCGTTCAAAAGGCTCTCGCTAGCTAGAACTCCATGTTGTGTTATATCTCTTTGTGTTATATCTCTTTGGCCCAACAGATTGGTATTACTCTCACCCCTTGTGACATTGATAGATCACATCGTCTTCGCAGACCAAACAAGAACCCTCACGATGTCCAATCTCAAGGATCGTACGCCGGCGCGGCTCGCAACGTCAAGTTATCGCCTCCGCCTATCATAGTAAAGTTCACTTCTTACAGGCCTAAACTAAAGATGATGAAAAATCGAAGAAAACTGAAAGGCACAGGTACAGTGATTGTCGAGGATTTGACTAAGAAGAATTCAAATCTTCTCTTCCAGACGTCGAAACACACAAACGTTCAGGCTTCCTGGACCATTGACGGTCGCGTTTTCGCGTTGGTCAAATCAACAGGCGGACATGAGATGAACAAAACATATTACAGGTCTTCCCGATCTTAACTCTATCTGATATATTTTACTGGTAAGCCATTTTTACAAAAACAGAATTGTACATTATGAATGATTCATTAGAATCTCTATTTGTTGAGATTATAATTCCTGGAGAAAAAAACTTGTTAGTGGGAGTAGTCTACAGGCCACCAAATGGTGATGTGAATGAATTTGTTGAAGAATTGTCTAACACTATTTCAAGCCCATTATTCAGAAATAAAAAAATAATAATTATGGGTGATTTTAATATAAATTTATTAAGTTATGATCGCGATAACTCTGTTAATAATTTTGTTGATACTTTAAGTACATTCTCTTTGATTCCTCTAATTAATAAGCCAACTAGAGTAGCAGAAAACTCACAAACCTTAATTGACAATATTTTCACCAATTTGCACCCTATTCCGACTGCTGGTATAATAGTGGCCGATATTTCGGATCATTTCCTATTTTTGCTAGAACATCTTTAGCATTAAGGAGTTCTTGTAATGAATCCTGTGATAAGTTAACACGGAAATTCACTCAGGAAAATATAGCAAAATTTAAGAGAGAATTGGAAACTGTTGAATGGAACAAAGTTTTATGTGAAACAGAAGTTGATAAGTCTTTTGATAATTTCATGGATATAATAGTGTTATTTTATGACAGATGCTTTCCCTTGGTGCAAAGAAGTAAGCAAGAATATAAAAGAGTACCTCGAATGCCATGGGTCACTAAGTCTTTACTTAGGTCTATAAATAAAAAGAATCGTTTGTTTTGTAGATACAAAGCAAAGCAGACTGGTGTAGCCAAGTTTAAGTATACTAACTATAGAAATATATTGACTTCTGCTCTGCGCCAAGCAAAGAAAGACTATTATCATTTTCAATTCCAGTCTACGTGTAACAATGTTAAAGGAACATGGAAAGTTATTCGAAATGTCTTGAAAACCAATCCTAAACTACAGAGTATTACAAAACTCACCTGGAAGGATGGTCTTATTGAAGACAAGAAACTTATGTGTGAAGCATTTAATGAATATTTTTCTAACATTGGTGCTACGCTGTCTAGCTCCATACCTGATATACAGGAAACCTATGGAAATTATTTAACCAGTCCAAATGAAAAGACTTTATTTTTTGTTCCTGTAGTTAATTCTGAGATTATAGATGTTGTAAGTGGCTTGAAAAGGAAAAAGAGCCCTGGGTATGATGGTATAACTAATGATTTGATAAAAGAAGTAATTTCATTTGTAGTCATACCTCTCACTCACATTTATAACTTGTCTTTAATGCATGGAAGTGTTCCTAAAAAAATGAAAATAGCTAAAGTTGTGCCTATATATAAAAAAGGGAACCCTGTAGAAACGGGTAATTATAGACCAATTTCTCTACTTACTGTCTTCTCCAAGATTTTGGAAAAACTTGTATATATTAGATTGATAAAGTTTTTGAAGTCGTGTCAAGTTTTCTCAAATTCTCAGTTTGGTTTTCGCGAGAAACACACAACTTCTCATGCTGTTTTATGTCTTTTAGACAAAATATCTTCGGCACTTGATAAACACCTCCGTACGGTTGGTATATTTTTGGATTATTCCAAAGCTTTTGATACGGTGAACCATAATATTTTGTTGCACAAGCTCTCTTATTATGGGGTAAGAGGACCTGCACTCGAATGGTTTAGAAGTTATCTTAGTAACAGACAGCAATTTGTGCAGCTCGGCGAAACTTGTTCAGATATGTTACCCGTCACGTGTGGAGTACCTCAAGGTTCCCTTTTGGGTCCCCTGCTTTTTATTTTATATGTAAATGATTTTCCAAAATCCTCAGAGACGTTTTATTTTTTGCTATTTGCAGACGATACAAGTGTATTCTGTTCTCATAGAAACTTAAATACTCTTTTAGAAACTGTAAATAAAGAGCTTTGTGTATTGACTAAATGGATTCATGCAAACAAACTGTCACTTAACTTATTAAAAACTAAATATATGTTATTTAGTAATAGTGAAACAGTAATGCCTGGTAATGTAGTCTTTGATCAGGTAAATATTGAAAAGGTCTCAGTTATTAAATTTTTAGGTCTCCACATTGATGATAAATTGACTTGGAAGATGCATACTACTCATTTAAGTAAAGTGCTCTCTAGAAATGTTGGTATGATCAACAAATTGAAGTTTGTATTCCCAAGAAATGTACTTAGTATGTTGTACTGTTCCTTAATCTTGCCATACTTAAATTATGGTGTGCTAGCCTGGGGTGCCTCAGCCAAATCCTACTTAAATAAAATTCTGCTCATTCAAAGAGAGCAGTGAGAATTATTTCGGCAGCTGATTGGCGCGCCCACACTGACAAGCTATTTTACGAAAATAAAATGCTGAAGGTAAAAGATATATACTTTCTGTATCTGGGATATCTTATGTATCAGTTGGAGAAGGGTGAAGCTCCCATGGCAATAGCATCTATTTTTGTAAAGAATAACCAAATACATAAATACTCTACTAGGCAGGCTGCCTTATACCATGTGTCATCAGCTAGAACTCAGCTTAGGATTAATACACTTGCACATACTGGACCAAAGTATTGGAACTCTTTAGACTGTTCTATTAGGCAGTCTGTAAGCTCTTCTGTCTTCAAACGTAAGCTGAAATTTCATCTACTGTACACCTACAGTGAATAGATCTTATATTTATTGATATTCAATATAGGTAACTGGATTAGCATTGTTCCCCCGTGTTTGTACATTATCCTCCTCCCCCTATTTCTTTACTTTTCCATTATCTTTATTCTGTTTTCTTTTTCTTTTTAGTCTACCATATTCTGTAAATTAGTGGTAGATCTGATATTTATTTATAGTCTGTATAGGTAACTAGATTAGTATTGTTAGTCCCCCTCCCCCTGTATTGTAACCTACCTCTCTAAAAAAATGCTGTTCCTGTAAAGGTGATCTGTGTTTAACAAGCTGTGCTTCTTAACAGACCACCTCTTTTTCCACATTTGTTTAAGTCTTTATTACTGTTTCATTGTTAATGTATTTATGCTAGTTGACGATGAACATGTTGCTACTGCTCCTGAATGAAATGTTTTTTTATGCAAGTGGAAAGAAATAAATAAATCTTGAATCTTGAATCTTGAAAACTTGATCTTTCCACTGTTCTTTAGTAATTTTCTCGAATTTACCTTTTCCGGTGGAAATTCATTTTTGCTGATATTATACAAATTTTGTCGATGCTTTATGTGTTGTTGTTTTTTACTGTGTATTTTTGCTATGCCTGATCGTGATTTGTATCTTCAATTTCTCAAGACTTTAAATTTTACATCATTATCTGATCAATTATCTCCTTTTACTGATGATGAATGTACTCATGGTCCTCAACAAAACTAGATATATTAGCAATGTTTGATCAGGCTTTTAAAATATTTTTTATAGTTTTTTAGTGTGTTTGTTTGTTTTGTTTGTGGTCTTTGTCATTGCTAATGTAAGAAACATAAACAATTCTTGTTTTTGTTTGTTAATCTTTTGAGTATCTATGCTTATACTTATTCTGTAAATCTTCAATCTGGTCTTGTTATACTCTCATCTTATCCCAATTTCAAATTTTCAGTTTTGTGTAGGTGGCAGCACTAATAAAGCATTTCCTTTCTAGCTGTCTTCTCATTCTCATAAATACTCACTTTTCCCTATATTTTGTCCAGATTACCTTTATGATGTATATTATATTGTCTGATTATCTTTGTAATGTATGTTTTTTTTTACTTTAAATCTATGTGATATTGTATGCTATTTTATGTAAATGTTTTTTATGATGAATTAAATAAATATGACCATCTGATCTTTCTGATCTTTCTGATCTGAACGTATGACAGAATGTTTCTAAGTTCTTCCTACGTAGATTTTGCCTACCAGGCATCACCATCACACAGATCATATCAAAAAATACATGTACATCCTAGCAGACCCATTCGGCATGAATTTACAGTTCCCCTTTAAAAGCCTAAGAAGTATAAAACTCGTTGTGTGAGAATTCCATATTTTTTTGTCTCCTTCCATGGAATTTGATACATCAATAAACTCTCTGAACTTTTAAAATGGCTGTACCCATGTACTTACTAGAATATTGGCAGGCTTAATATCAAGATGCAAGATGTTACAGGCATGCATGAAGGTTACGGCTTGGAGAACCCCACGAGATATCTGAAGCTTTTTAGCCCAGTCTAGAGGAATCTGCAAGTTGATTATTGAAAAGCAATAAGAAACCGGCTATTTAAACAATGTACAGAATGATATGCATACATTATTTTTTACATGACAAACTCGGTGAGAAAAATTAATATGATCTTGACGTCATTTATGTCTGGGAAAATGATGATTTTCTAAAGCTTTGTTCTCACATGACGTAGTAAACTATCTTTTAAAAAATCCCTGCGGCAAAAGAACATCCATTTCAGGAAAAAGTGAATGGCAATTTAAGTATAAAAGGATGTATGTAGCTGTGGCACCTATAGAAGTTCCTGTGATTTAAAAGATTTGAAGGGCACTAGGTCATGCAATTTCATTGCGGCAGTTTTTGAGAATTATCACGTCATATGTGAATAAAGCCGAACTTGCACTTACAACCAGGGAACGAAATGGTATTCAGTCTACCAATCATTTACTTAAATGGCTCTCTTTCCTGCTCACAGCCCCCCACCTCAGCCCATTCTCCCCCTCTCCTCCTCCATACCTTGCTTGGGAGGACCAAGACTGCACTTGGGCATCCTCTAACTCTCGCAATAATAATGATGCTCAAACTTATACATTTAATCAGCAGGAAGTTTGGTTTTCATTAAAGAACGCCGCCAGCTTTGTCACCCACCATCCGCTGCATCTCTATATAGACCTTCATACCATTACCTTAATATTACCCCTAGCTGATAAAACTTGCTCCTTCAATCATCTTCCAGCCATTAGCCCATTACCCCCCTTGCTTCCTACATTTACACCCCTTTCCTTCAGCCGCACATTTTCCTGGAAACCCTAGATTCAATTACCTTAACGTCATCCCGATCAGGAAAGATGATGGTGTATAAACTCGGTCCTTCAATGAACTGCATTACCAGGAAGGCCTCTTGTCCCTGATATCCTAGAGCCATCATCTGAACAATGTTAGGATGAGATGCCCGTCTTAATGGAGAGAAGAGAATGTTTGATGATCATTTCTCATCCCAAATATCTCTGGTCAACAAAGCTAAGTCCTGAGTATATAAACACATACTCACTACCGTACCAGGTTAGTCATGACATTTTAACAATACTATTCTGGATCGATATATAGCTTCATACATCAAAGTTTGTGTCCCAGCTCTTGGTAGACATGTCTCTATCACGGTCAGCTTCCACATAATGGATGTACATTCTCCGATTGCAGGGGAGCATAATGCTGACCAACCACTACGACTTTCCGATCTTCCAAAATACCCTTTCAATACTTGGCTGGAGAGTAAGAAATTACATAAAATCCACAAGTGTTTAGATCAAATATATATTTTTTTAACTGGAAAAATGTACTCTAAATTTTCCTTTTCAAACTTGAATTGATCGTACGATTTCCTAAGGCCATTTTGTCCCATTTTGTTGGTGATGTGCCACATGACCTTACATATTTGGGAAAAAAATCTAACTAGACATGAGACTACATCTGGAATACATCTGGATACCTGTGTATAGAGACTTCCTTTTCGATTTCATCTTTTCTGCTACCCATGATGGGGATCTTTTTTACTGCCACTGGAGTCCCTCTCCAGAAGGCTTGATGGACCACTCCAAACTGCCCCTTCCCAACCACACGACCCATGTCTAGGTCAGAGACTTCAATTTTGTGCACAAGATCGAAGACTGGAAAGAGAATAAAATGGGAGAAATTGATATCATACATATATACAATCTAATCTGTTTTTATGTCTAATAGTATAGATATATTGACTGCTATGAGAGGCATGGCTGTTTCTATATGCTCAAGGGGACGTTGCATCCTGCCATGACCCAGAGGCGAGCCGAGGGGTCATCGCAGGATGCAACGTCCCCGAGAGCCAGTATAGAAACAGCCATGTCTCGAATATTAAAGCAGTCCATATATCTTTTATATACCGAAATAACATAACGATCTACAAAGAATTCTTATATTCTCCTTTTCTTGAGTGAAGACTGGTTAAAACATCACAGACAACCTGTGAAAATGTCTGTTAATCTATCATTGGGGAATCGCACACACTAAGCGACCAAATCGCACGCAAACTGTATGGTATCCGCGCTCGCACAAACTTTTTACACGTAAACCAATGGGGATCTCGCCAACATGTATTTATGCGGCCAGTTAACCAGGGCATGAGGGAATTTTTTAAAAGACTATTGACTGGTAGGAGGGCATGAGTGCATTAAAAAAAAGACTATTGACTGGTAGGCGGGCATGGCTAAAATCAAGACTCCAGTTTCGACCAATCAGATGGCTAGATTTCTAAAGTGAGGTATATAATATAGATATATCGACTGCTACGATATGCCTGGCTGTTTTATAGGCTCAAGGGGACGTTGCAATCTGCCATGATCCCGAGGCGCGCCTGGGTTTCTGTGCGAGCCAGTATAGAAACAGCCAGGCCTCGAATATTAAAGCAGTCGATATATCTTTTACATACAAGACGGTAAACAGTGGATCTTTTTTTGCTAAACGATTGGCAATAGGGGATGAAAATATATGTAGCTGCATTCAAAAATGGTTCTACACATAATTGTAACTCGGTTATTTGATATAAGATATACACATGTGAAGCGCAGTATGCTCTAAAAAAGTGATTAACCGGTTTACAACACCATGTGTTGACATGTAGGCTTATTGTAGATGTTTACCTTCAATTTTTGGACAATCAGTTGCACTTTCTCTCTCAGCTGAGTCCTGTCTTATCCGCTTTGGAGAGCATTTATCAGTGCCGCTCAGACCATCGTTTCGCTTTACGATAATATCATCGTCGTCAACAATGATGGACTTACTGCTCAGGCGTCCCTTTTTCACATCCTCGTCTTTCCCGAGGCCATCCCATGATGACATATCACCAGCTCTGAAAAAGTATTTGATGAAACGGATAATATCCTCGACATAATGACATTGCAATTAGTGAAGATAATGTAATTGTAAGTACACTAGATTAATGAATGACTAGGGTACAATTTTGTTTGTTTATAATGCAAGGTGACAAGAAAGGATTATTATGTGAGATCATTTAGATAAAATATGAAGACAGGATTTTTCAACAAAAACAAAAGTTGAAGAGTAGAGGAAAAGAAGGAACTCGTTCATGTAGAGATCAGAAGATATCAATTCAGTCCATAAAAGGGTATAGGGTGAGATATGAATGTGGCATTAATTGACTAAAAAGAAAACAGAACTAGTGATTCAAAAATATAATAGAGTAAAGAAAATATATGATGAGACTAGAAATCATGTGATCGGCCACGAAAGAATTTAAAATAGTTAATGGGAATTACAATGTTAAATGTTAATTAACATCAGGTTTGAGGGGCATGAACAGCATCATGTAGACAAAACATTCTGCTTGGCAGTACACATAAAATTAGAAAAATACAAATTACATTATTTTGATCTCATATGATTTTTGACATCTTCTTTAATTCTTTATATACCACAAAAATAATCCCTCTATGCCACATTGTATTTATTGTGGGATAAATACTAATACTAATGGCATAATCCAGTTTCAAACACTGTTTCTAGTGCAATGTTCATCTTTACTGGTATTACAAGGGTTGTCTTTGAGCTTTTTAAGACTAATAATGGGCGATTTTGCAAAGCTATTGTGATGCACAAAGTAATCATTCTGTCAATTGTTGCCCATTGTTTTAGGCAAAGTTGCATATGTGGCAACCGAGCGACCGTGCAGACAGGCAACGAAGGCAACCAAAGTGTTAACGATATTGACTTACATCTTTTCACGAGCGATCTTCTTCAAAGTCTTCTTCAGCTCAGCATTCCTGATGTAATATAGCGGTGTTCGACATTCGGCATTCTCTAGGTCTACGGACGCTCCATTGAGAACCATGTAGCAGAGTGCGGCGGCAGCACTGTTATCAACTCCGCAATCTCTAAAACGCTTGCGAATCTGGTAGAAAATACAGAGCATCAAGTCAATCAGTCTTTGCTCAAATGTGGAGGGATTTGTTATTTTTGATTAGAACACCAAGTTAGAATCCCTGAAAATCTAAAAATCTGAAAATCTGAAAATCTAGGACCCTTGGTTATTATTTGGGGGATGGTACAATTTGCTTCACAAAAGTTGTTTATGGAGATTCCTCCAAACTAATGAGCATCAAAATCATTGAATCAAACTATAATCACATCTTTTATTTAATGACTAAATGGAGTCAGTTGCTATCAATGTATATGAACCCTAGCAGTCGAACTGATTGTTGCTTTGAACGCCCTCATTTTAATGATGGCAGCGGTGGGATACTGAGAAATCTTAGTAATAAAAATGACTGGTAACACATACTCCTTTATTGACATGGTGATAGCAGAGGGAAATTAACCCTAGCGATTAAAACGACTTGTATCAAAGTAGTTTTGTCTGGAATATCACATTGATGTCCTTCATCTGTGTCTCTTTATTACGGAAGGCATCTCACTATAAAAAATAATGCCATGAAAGTGACTGCAGGTGTCTGAAACTCCTTCATTAACATTGGGTGCATTGTCTGGAATATTACACAGTACCAAATATCATTCCTCCTTATCCATCTCTCCATTAGGGCAAGCATCTTATGGAAACAGAACATACTGAATGCCATCTTACATCAGCGCCTAACTAAACTATCTAAATCAATTGCATTTATTGTATGTTTTGTTCTTAAAAGCTTATGGCATAGGTACTGTCATTGTAAACTATATGTATTATATCAATAAAAATCAACAACAACACAACAATTTTAGAGCGGACATTTGCGTACAAATACAACATTAATTAATACCTTAATAGCTTATGTAGAATATCTTTGGTATGTTTTGGATGACAAATGCACTTACGAATTGTGGTTTATTTAATAAAATATGTGACCCAATAATTTTAGATTTTGGGAATATAATCTCTGTATCAAATTCATCTCTACTATTGAACACCATGGCTTCTAAAATGAGACACTCGTACGCTTATCCTTTGGCACACACAAACGTAGACATACCTTCCTCAGTGTAGGAGTGTCTTTGATATTACTTGCATCTTTCCCTGCAGCGTTGGCAACGTGGTGCAGGGCAGTGTGATCATCTTGACCTTGAAGATTGATATCAGCACCCTGTGACACCAGAAACTCTATGCTGTGGGATTGTCCTCGATAAGCAGCCAGGTGTAGTGCTGTATCTCCTAGCACGTTCTTAGCGTTCACATCCAACCCATGATCCTTTCATGAGCACAAAATGTACAACTTTCATTTTTTGTTCATTGTAATAGATAAATCAGTTTCATCCTTATCTAAAAAAGAACTTGATTTACCTTAATAGGGTATCATGTAAAATCTGAGTTAACTGAGAAATGGAAGACTTTTCGACATGCTTCACCCATTGCATACAAGAACAGTGAGACCCCCATACATTATGCCTTTATGGAAATCAGAAAATTTAGTAGTCATCATGGTAAAACAAGAGATTTACATTGCATAATGTGTCTCATGTATTGATAGTCTACATGTACCTGTACAAGCTTGTACTAGACAAATAAAGTTGACTTTCAGGTACATGTATCTTTACACATTCACCATAACATAACAAATACAGATATTCAACTGTCATATATCTAATCCAATCCAATACATTTGTAAAATCAGAAGTACATAAACATGGAAATTTAAAACGAGCTACATACTGATGGGGGAATGTTTTTTCTAAGACAAAACAATTTGATTTTATGTTTCATAATTGTCTGGTAGCTTACTTAGAGGAAGAGGTACGTAAAGTCATAACTGAAATGCAAACGCATAATTGTTGGAAATCGTAACTTTTTGGCAAAGGCTTCAAAATTACATAACTGTATCAAGTGCAAGATCAATCTGGTATTAAGTGGGTTGTCATTGAGCTAATTATGACCGGAACCGGGTAATTTTGTAAAGCCATAGTGTTGCACAAAGCAATCCTTCAGTCAATTGGTGCCTACTCTTTTGTGCAAAATTGCATGCATGACAAAGTAGTGACCATTCTGAGAGGGTACACAGAAAGCAACAGAAGTGTCAAATTCAACATTACCACCAACAATTGTGTCTTTTGCATTCCAGATAGGTCTGTATGTGCTTTAACATTTCGCTAGGGTACTTGAGAGTCTAAGTAAATTACCTTTACAGCCATAACAACCTTCATGACTTCTACATGGTTATTGAGTGCACCGATATGCAATATGGTGTAACCGTTATCCTTTGCAGCAACACCAATAGATCGAGGGCAACTTTTTGCAATTAACTCAGCAGGTCTAAAATGTTTTATAAAAGAAAATGAAAACATTTAAGATCAGACAGGAAGTTTTCATAATTATGAATTCAAGTTGATGGTTGTAATCTCTTTTCTAACGATCCTTGCTATACATTTACATGAGTGACCACACCCTCGCATGTAAATAAAGACAACTTATCAAATGGATTTGCCTCCGTGCAGAACGAGTACAATGCCTATTGTACAACACATGCTTTGGCAACGATTATTCAGCAGTCAATTTATGATAATAACTGACTTTCTACATGTACAATGAGTTGACAAAATAGTATAATTATTCTATGACCTATGTAATAAATACAAAAATAATGAAGCGATATAATCTTCTTTTGAATTGCAATCGCTTCACCATAAGCGAGTCTATAATTTTCTATGGCGAAAGTGGCATATAATATTGACTTTTCACCAAGTCACCGTCATGTATATATTTTCTACGGGTCGCAGTTTCATTCCCAGGACAAATCAAAACTTTACTCTAGGCCACATCACAACCCTGGCTCAATCAAGAAGATGTAAATATGCCTGCCTATGCTTGAGTGATACAATGGAATTGATACTTCACACGGAACAAGCATAAAGTATACTTACCGATTGTGTCATATCTTATTCAAAGGTGAAACCCATGATCATTAGCACAATTTAAAATGGCCCTCTATTTTTTATACATTATAGAACCTTTTCCAGACATATGACCAATTTTTGCATTAAAAAGGTGAGAAATGGGCTCTAAATGTAGCCCTATTCGGGAGCTTATCGATTAAAAATTTACAAAAAGTACCTTATTTTTTTAAAAACAGGTACAAACGTATTCATATGCTTGCAAACATTGTGAAAATATGGCCCCCTTTTCATGAAATTTCTTGCTCTTTCCAAAAACATTATCTTTTTTCCAACATTCTTACACCGCTGCAAATCACCCCTTTTTTGCATGAAATTCCTAATGGTTATGCGTACAAATTCCAGGTCAATATGAAGTGATACGACCAGAGGAGTACTTACTCTGGTTTGCCCATGCAAGTTGCAAACTGTAGAGCTGTCAACTCCATCTTGTTAGCCAGAGTCACATCAAGGTCCGGAACTTTCACCAATAGTTCAATGACACCTACCCTGCTCTCGATTATAGTGTCATGAAGGGGAGTATCTCTTGCTGTATCCTTATATCAAATTAATGGTAGTTATGTAACATTAATGTCATATTTCCATTCTTCTATGTTTGTGATTGATTGCCTTGTTCGATAAGCATTCCAATCAGCTGCAATATCATGTGGAGAAAACACTTTCGGTTACCTATCGCCAAAGTAAATGAATTCATGGACGTAATAGTTTTATTCTTAAGACATATTAACTGAAATATATGTAATGATCAGGATGACTACTCAGATACAAATACCTCCCCCCTTCCATCAACTACTTAATTTTGCCAATTTCTTTGAGTTTCGGAACATCAACTTTTTAACCAATCTTGTAACTTAGCTTTAATATTTTATCTTTCACTTTACTTATCTTTTCATGCATCTAAATTTTATTTCACCTGAATGTGCATTTGTTTGCTCTATTTCTTCGTTCTTTGTATTAAATTGGGAACCTTTATATCTGTTATGGTTTGAAAATCACAATCTCCATCAATCTTCGTGGGCTACTCCGTCGTTGTTTCAATAAACATGTAAATGATCAATGTATACTCAAATTTCTGATCTTCTCAAAACAAATGGCAATTTATATTAACAAAGGAACTTTTAAATCCCATGTAAATATTCATAATATTTATTCAGTTGTTAATATGTTTGAATGTGTTATCAATGTACTTTTATCCAATGTACTTTTTACTCTGTAAATTGAACAACTTCAGCTCTTTGCTGCCTGTTCGATGATTTATTTTTAAATCTTAATAAACCAAACCAATAAACCAATTATACCCCAGAGTACAATGATTCCCATGACAATTATGCCGTCAACAACTACTTTTCTAGGAGAATCCCCCCAACCAATTACCTCAAAGACAAATAAGAACCCCAGGACATCTGAAAATAATTGTTTTTTACAGTCAATTGCACACTATATTTTCAGATATTAAAGCTCCTCTCCCCCCCCTCCTTGGCCAATTTGCTTCTTTTAACGTAAAATTTCTGAATTAAGTTGAGTTTTAATTTGCATTAGCCTTTTATTGTAATATTTTTAATCATGTTTACGGTGCTGATATTTTGTATGGAGAATTTTGCACATGCATGGTTGTGGTCATCCAGTTAAGAAAGTCTGTATGGACTATACCTCTCATTAATCCACACAATACCTTTATCCTGACATCCCAGTACTCCGATAGCCATGAGACCGACAGCCCATGATACCAATGCCATGGCCCACAAAAACGACAGCCCACAAGACCGATAATATCAATTTGGTCAACCCTCAAAAAGTTGTGGGCTGTCAGTCTCAAGGGCCTTAAAGAGAAGGTTCATTGAAATTTGGAAAATAGGCAAATTATACCTCTACAGATTGCTGAGAACAAACAAAATGAGTAAAGTACTTTTTAAGCCCTCCCTATTATGAGGAATAAATTAAATGCAATTTTGATACCCTTTCCAGAACCCACACACAAAGTGAAATAACGGCGTTATTTACATGCGATAAGGTGACGTCACAATATGAACAACCTATACATCACCGGTCGGGACAATGTGGGATACCCATTGCAATTTTTAGATATGGGTTAACGTTGTTTGTATATTTACCGCCAGTTGTGATATAGTTTCCTCTTTTTGCATTTTGAATGAGATACACTTAATTAACAAATACTTTCTACAAATGTTTTTTATTTTATTTTTTATGTTTTTTCCCGTCACATTTGAGCATAAAAATCGGGAAAATAATCACATATTCTGAGGGCAGGTCAGCGTGTATGTGTTTGATCTGGGAGTGCAAAGGACATATTTGATTTCATTAAATTTTATTTTATTTACGAAAATGTCTGATTAGGCCGATTAATTTAGATTTTGGATAAATTAAGTCGTAGTACCAGATAAATGGGGAAAGGGGAAACCGAGAGAAGACTTAGATCAGTCCGGTTCGCGATTCACGTCTAGCTCGAGCGCCGGGCTAGGCTGGCTACGGCAAGCAAGCTGCGCTAGATGCGATGCAATGCAGGCAGGTTGTACGTACAATGTACGTACGTATATATACGTACGGGTAATGCACAGACAGGCCTACGGTATACTTGAACGCTACATCGACGTTATATCCACTCGCTATTTGGAAGTTATAAAATTGATCTATAGTCTAGAGATCTCCCAGATCTCCATTGTCGTTGTCGCTGTCCAAGGTACTTCCTTCTTCTATCTCCTCAAAACTCAAATCAAGTATGTTTTCGTCCATATCGATATTTCTAGGCGATTTTGATGAAGGTAAACAGCGTCGGGTATGAATGGGTACAGTGCTCAAGAGTCAATTCAATACATGTGAATTGCACGCAAACTGCATCGCACAGCGTCGCCAATCATTTCAGCTGAGCGGCCCATCGTTCATATTGTGACGTCACTGAAAAATCAGCTGAATTAATGAGTTTTAGGGGTTAGTGGGTTGATTTTTCGTCAAGTTTAATCATTTTTTTAAATTTTCGCTCGAATTAACAAGTTACACAAATGTAATCATTTTACTCAGTGTAATTTTTCGATTGCAATGACACCAAATTCAGTCAAGTTTAAAATCAATGATCCTTCTCTTTAACAAATCTTTTAGAAGTTTCACTAGATTTGACATTATCAATCTTGTGGGCTGTTGGTCTTATGGGCTGTCTTGTCTGTTGTCCATCTCATGGGTTGCAGCCCCCTTTATTAGGTCACTCTCACATCTCTAGTAATAATGGACAAGTTCTTACATACCTGTACATTAACGTCACATTCGTGATTAATCAAGACCCTTGCACAGTCAACAAACCCTCTGAAAGCTGCTTGATGGATTGCTCTCCGTCCGTTATCATTACCTCTGTTTATATCCGCTCCTTTACCAATCAAATACTTTGTGATAGCTGGTTCATCCCTGTGGTAGTTTTAAGAATAAAACACAAATTTGCTTACTCTGTACACCGTTTACTGGACATTCCACATATACTACAAAATATGAAATTACTGGAAATTTGCCTCTGATTTCAGATATAAACATCACTGGTACAGAGCCAATATCATTTGTCATAATATCTGTTGCAACTATGCACAAAATAGCTTTCCCATGAATCGCACACCATAATGTCCCAGTATATATGCAACTTTTTTGTATTTATTTTAAAGGGGACAAAAGAATTATCCGAAATTGTTATGCACTGTGTCCTTGGGGTCTTATACATCATGATGTTATTTGAAATTTTTCTGCTAATTCCTGTAAAAGAATATTATTTAACAAAGCATTACATAATGATAATCTGTGTCTACAAAGCCAACTTTATCCATACAGCGGGTTCTATAATAATAGTAATAAAAATAAGAAGAAGAATAAAAAGAAGGGGCAAAAATATATCGCGCTCGATATTAATGTTTCTTAGTGCTGTATTATCAATACCCTGTCATAAGCTGAGCTCCCCTGATAATGCACTCTTTAATTCAAGAAAAATCGTCTTACCGGGTACCATTTTACATCGCATGGGTGGAGAGTAGAAAACATAGATTAATATCTTGCCAAAGGACATCAGTGTGCTGCGGCAGAACTAGGACCATGTGATCCACTAGACATATACCCACTATAGACGATAACACCTCTACACATGTTTGGCTGTACATTGTATATCACATCATACATGTATCCATCAAAATTGTAAGACACATTCTTCAATCTCTCTGCCGAGTAACTTCCTATACTAACTGAATTCCTAACTTCAACCCTGGAACAAACACCATACCTAACCCTAACCTAAGCCTTACCTTAAACCCAAACACAACCCTAACCCTAAGGTCTGGTTCAGATATGACTCCGCAAAACTGCAGCGTTTTTATCTTACGCTGACGTGAAGTGTGTATTACGTCTCACATTTTTGTGTCTTACATGTAAAAAAAAAACTCAGCGTTTGTTTTCTTTACGGCGAGCCTTCAGCCTTTATTAACCCTTACTTATGACCAAAAATCGTCAGAGCAATTGTCACCAAAGCGATTGTTGCTGGAGCAAATGCCAGATCACTGACTGTCACATGACCTACCCTTCGACAGAGTAATGAAGCGGAGTGTTCCCACCATCATTAGTGATATCTATCTCAGCCCCTGACTCAAGAAGTGCCTGAACTACTTTAAGATGACCAAAGACAGCTGCGCTGTGTAGGGCAGTCATCCCACCAATTTTTACATTTGCCTGTAATATAATAATCATGATAATACAGAGTTATTAACCCAAGGTAGCATTATTAAGATCAATATGACTCTTCCCGAGGGCCCTGCAATTATTATTACCCAAGCATTACCCATTTAATTCACCTGGCTTGAGGGGGACGAATTTGGGCACAAAACCATGTCCAAGGATGCAAGCATTGAGCAAAGATCAAACTGGGACCTTTCATATATGTATGATAGTCATGAGTCTTCACCAATATACCACGATGCTTGCCTTTGAAGGATTTGGTGTGCAAAAAGATACATTCCCTATCAATGAAGCAGCTTAGAACTATGTATAAAAGTTGTGATAAAAAACTTCTACTTGGAAATACAGTATACACGTAAAAGTTCAACTCCGTATTGAAAGACATTTTGGAAAAGAAGAAACTTTCAAGTGCATGACACTGTCATGCATTTCGTGGGTGGACAAGATTCACAAAAGTTTTAATGCCTTGAAAGTGTTTGGATTTACAGTTTTGAAGTTAAATGGGATCACCTTTTCTGGTGATATTGATAGAATCTCCACGACGCGTTCAACGTTGCCTCTCTTAGCGGCATTGATCAGTTGAGACTGTTCGTCTCCTTCGCCTGAATCACTATCGAATAAGCTGCCAGCTTTTGTCTGGAATAGTGATAGCATGGCTTTGACGATTTCAGTTTGTCCACTTCCGTCTGAATCAGTGATAGAAGATACCAATAATAACAATAGTAACATTTGTATGGTACTTTATAATAATACGTTGGCAAGCACTTTACATTGTAATTATTATTATAAACCAGAGTCAGTGGAATCAGTTGCTAACTCTATTACAGTGCACACACTCTGCTCCATGGGGAGTATTCCGGCCAGGCACCATTTTGCAAGGGCACACATACCAATCCAACCACATTGACTTTCAGATCCTACTGGGTACCCATTTAACACGAGGATGTAGAGTGGAAAATGTAGATTAATATATTGTCAAAGGACATTGGTTTCGCGACAGGACTCGAACCGTGAACCATGTGATCCACATTCCCATGACGTATTAAGGTAGACCATGACACCTCAGTCTACAATAGGCCTTAATTTATCCAGGACCGTTTTTCATAAAACTTGTTATCAGCAACAAGTGTCAAAAATTCATGAAGGATTTGCTCACAGCCAATCAAACGCAATAGTTTCAGAAGTTTATAACAATTATTGTAACTTGTCATTGATAACAGGTTTTATGAAACAGGGTCCAAGGTTCTTGCCAGAGGATAATAGCCTTGGTGCTAATATAAAACATGGGGGACTACAGCAAATTGACAAGGGCAAATTGTCTCTGACAAGGGTAGCAGCAAGGTTATTAAATATGGCAATGCATACTTTCAACCTGTAAACTTGTTCTGGTCTTCTTAAATCATTGATATTCCAACCCACCTAGCTTGAGGCCTATAGATTTAGCATCCTGCTTGTCATCATCTGATGAGTTCTTCTTGATGAGGACCAAGCAGCAGGGATGCCATGACCACATTTTCTCCAAACCACTCAATCGCAACCGGCTGTCGTACCGTGAATCGACATTCATCACCGTCCCTTCCATTCCTAGACACTGAACATAGACATGAACTAATATTTGATAATAATTTATTTTGCATGTAGTGAAACATCTTTAAAAATATCACGCTTACATAAAAATCCCAGGGCTACATCTTCTCCAAACCAGTCAATCACACCTGACTGTAGTGAAGTTCAACACTGTTCCTTCCATTCCTAAACAGTATAATAGAAATGGAGTATAGAGACTGAAACAGAGCTGATGCAACGTTTAATATATAAATAGAGCATCCAATTTGATGAGTAACTCTCATATGACCCTTATAAGCACAATGGTGCAATATGTTTTTGAATGTTTTGAGAAAGGCTATACAGGATTATTAAATACAAACTTTGCCACCTGTCTTCCAAGGAAACTAAAGTTGAATATAATAATCATTCATAATGCATGTATTGAAACCTTAAAGAACACTTTTAAACATACTCTCATCAAAAGAAGGTATTATACTGGTTCAACTCTTTGTATTATGTATTCTCTTGTTCTTGATTCCTAGTGATATAGGATTCCATAAAAAAGGTAATCCGTGGTCTCAAAGAGTTTCCTAGAAAGACCACAAATCGACATTCAGAAATATGGTATGACCTTTCTATGCAATAATCACCAGTGGCTCCCCGTGTAGTAACCATACTTTTTCAAAGGCCACTGGACTTCATGTCTCCCAAGATAAACACAAAAGTTGAATATAATGCCAAACATTATTTTCATTTTTGCCTAAAATGAATGATAAGCTTTGATTGATTACAACCATGATCTATTCAGATTTTAGATGTCATGCGACATACTGATTGATCCTTGTGAAAGATTTGTTTTTCTTAGCTACCGCCAAGTCCATGGTATTTCATAATTTTGTTTCCAGCACATGCATGTGCAAGTATCATGTAAATATGAATACAATAATCATCAATAGTATCATAGCCTATATAGCAACGTAGAATCATAAACTTGGTACACTCATCAGATGAATTAACAAGTTTGAAGTAATTTGTAAAAATAGAATCCGTCCATTGATTAGTTTTTTTGTTTTTTGCAATTTATTTAATAAGTAACATTTTCAAAATGTGGGAGGTTTTACACTAAGTTTCTTCTCTGGTTAATGCACAAACTAAGCACAGTGGGCTCTATTACTGGTACCGGACTTGGTACTATGTAGGCACATACAAGGTTAATAAGTCATACAGAACTTCATATTGTTTAAAAGTTTGTTTTGGGCTGACCTTTTCCATGCCATCCACCCATCCATTTTGACTGTTTTCTTGAAGATTCATCACGAACTTCAAGTCTTTATTGATCTGCACACGGTCTCCCTTACCTAGCCTTGGAACCTGAAATATATAAATATATATATATATATATATATATATTTAATATATATATATATATATATATATATATTTAATATATATATATATATTTAATATATTTAATATAATAAGAGATGAAAATGATATTAGAGAGAAAAGAAAGAGAGATAGAGAGGTTGTGTAATAGAAAGGATGTGGGAAAGCGTGTTTGTGCATGTGTTTGTTTGTGTGTGTGTGTGCATCACAGAGAGAGAGAGAGAGAGATTGTGTAAGAGAGAGGATGTGGGACAGCGTGTGTTTGTGTGTGTGTTTCGAGCATAAATGAAAAGGTGGAGGTTGTGGGAGAGTGTGGGTATATATGCATGAGAGAAAGAGAGAGAGAGAGATTGTGTAAGAGAGAGGATGTAGGAGTGAGAGAGAGTGTGTGTGTGTTTTGTGCATAACCCTTACACAAAAAACATGGTACAGTACTACCACGGTACTACTATGATACAGACAGTACTACCATGGCTCTATATGTGTAGTGTACCATAATAATTGTAATGGTACTACCATGGTAGTACCATGGTATATGTATTGTGATCAAAATACCGTGGCCAAAATATCATGTACCATGGTAACTTTTTATAAGGGAAGAGAGAAAGAGACAGAGAAACAGAGGGAGAAGGAGTAAGCAAGAGAGAGCAATAAAGGCAGAGGGAGGGACAAACGAAGGACAGAAAGAGACAGAGATGGAGCTCGAGTTACAGTTAGTAAACATTTAAACTTGATACAAATAAAATCTCTAGCAGATGTGAAATTACATGTAGGAAAGAAAAGAAACTAAAGTTCAATATGAACAATTATAAAAACATCATATATGTATAGAGCATGAACATATCTGACCGAAAACGTTCTGAAACAGTTATAAAGTGCACAGGAACTTCAGGAACCTCAATTCAAGAAACAAATCAAGAATTTCATCATCACTGCTATTTCACTTCTTCATGTATGTTTCAATAGGCCCCTCTACACTACACTACACTACATGTTGTCTAATGCAATGTTTTCCATTGGTTCTTACTATTGACTTTCTCCATGGCATTTCTTATCAATGTTCAGATGGTGGTGGTCCGACATTCTCTTTGGCAACTATTGCGTGGGGCTTTATTTCGTCAAAAGTATAGAGTCAATTTTAGGAAGTTAAGAATTCATTTACTGTAGGAAATTACTGCAAAAAACAATTGTCGCAAGAGCAAGTGATGTACAACTTCAGACCATACCTTGTTTAGTACAACTGGATGGAAGGTAAAAGGTTGTTCTCTTCTCTCAGGGTAAGTGACTTCTGCATTCCCGCTTGAGTTGATACCAGTAACCTTGGCAACCTTCCCATACAGCTGGAAGGGTAAAGAGTGTGAAAAGAAGATCAATGAGTAAGAAGATATTCCAAGTGACAATGATCATTAAATATTTCAGTTTATAACAACAACCCTACTCTACTCTGTATATTACAGTATAAACACATATCATACATATAAATATAGTTATGATTTTGTTTTAAAATTATTATTATTATTATTATTATTTATTTATTTATTTATTTATTTATTTATTTTTTTTTTGGGGCTACTTTACATGTACTTTGTTTTGTGTATTATCTTTCGTGTCACATACAGGCTGTATAGCTGACTTTACTAATGTTATTCAAAAGCTCCCTTGTAACACAAATGATGTGTTCTGATGAAAATAGATAAATGGATAGTGCGTTTAAATTAGTTTGTTAAACATTTGTTTGCTTATTTGTTTTGACTTATCTTTGCCTCCATTTAATAATCATAATAATAATAATAATAATAATAGTTCGTCCTTATATAGCGCATTTATTGGGTTGTTGTTATTTGTTTGTATTTGTTGACATTCCTTTTAATACTTGAATTTACGTGTTAAAAGTTGTTTTATGCATTTACATATTTATTTGGTTGCTTATCTTTTTTTGCATACATTTGTTGTCTATTTTTTTAATTTTTTAAATCTAATCATTTGTATTTGTATCACGCTACTCACATTTCCCATTTCTGGTAACCACTCTCGTCCACCCATCTGTTGCATAATATGCAATGTTTCCCTGTCCAGAGTAATAGCTACCAGATCTCCAACCTTCAAACCAACCTCTGTACCTGTTATCAAAACAGCCACATCAATGAAATTGAGAGGTTGGACATTAGAAATATATTGCATTTTTAAATTGAATAGCTTTGTCAAAAGAACATGATAAGCAGCTCAAGGTTGATATTGTCTGTTTTACCAAATAATCAAATAAAGTTAATTACATCATAATAAATACAAAAATCGAAGGTCACATCAAAATACAAAAGCTATATGTTAAAGATAACACCACACAATACCTATTCATAGAATATTTAAAATTTAGTATAAATAAAGATAAAGTAACTAATCACAATAATTCAGATACTGTCCACTAGTATTCAAGAGTATACAATCCATTTAAGCATATACAGGAATAGAATTATAGTAAACAGCCATTACAAAATGCCACAAACTGAAATATCATTAAAAATTGATTTAAAGAATAGCACAAATGTATGTTGTTGTGCGCATGATAATAAATAGGCCTAGGAGAAAAACGTTAACAGATATTAAAAAAAAAAAATCCGACATTGGGTCGAGTCATTACTTTTGCAAAAAATTAACCACAGTGATAAGTTTTGCAAATGCGAGTAATTTTTTCCCAAAAGAAAGAAACAAATCATATATAACAGAGGGTGTCCCTGACAAAATCTCATTTGACCAAAATAAGTGGATGGCTGTGTCATTTGGGTCATTATGGTTTTGGAAAAATAGCAAATGATGTGTAAATAGTAATTTTTAAACATACACATCATTGAAAAACTCATGAGTGAGCAATTAGCATCATGCGCAATTGTTAATAGGCACATGCCATATTGTTTTAGGAAATGAAATGAGGCAGTTAAACCATTGCAATTTTGCCTTATCAATTGCAAATTGTTTCTGCTCGGTCCATTCATGATCCTTCCATCATTACCGTTGTGCCGTACTGAAGATGAGATTAAGAGTATTTAAATGATATGTATTTCCAATTATAAATAATTCCGTATCATTTCCCTTCCTTAAAAAGCATAAAGAACCAAATGTAGCAGCCATTCACTTATTTTGGTTAATTGGTTTCGTAATGCTTCTAATTCAGAGTGTCTGAAATTGGTAATGCGTGACTTCTTGATCATGGTTTTGGTGTGATATTAAAAAGTATAAAAATGAGCTTTCCAATGATATTCAAATAATCGAAAGAATTTGAATACTTCAGTAATTTACCCACAAACTTGGGTTTCCTTTTCTCAGGAACACTCTGTAAAACAAATCACTGTTTATAATAAATCAACATGGTAAGGAATGAGATGATGAACCATAATAAAATGAAATAAAGGAGATGAACATGGAGGATGACAGATAAAGGACTAGTTTTTAGGAGAAAAAAAGAGCGATGATGATCATGATGATAATGCTGTTGATGATGGAGATTATGATGATGATGATGGTGATGAATATGTTAATGATGATGGTGCTGTTGATAATGATGAAGGTATATAGTGGTGGTGATGATGCTAATGATGATGATGATAACGATGAGGATCATGATGATGATGATGGTGATGATGATGATAATGATGATGAAGATGATGATGATGAATATGGTAATGATGATGGTGCTGTTGATAATGATGATGAAAGTATATAGTGATGATGATGATGATGATGATAACGATGAGGATCGTGATGATGATGATGGTGATGATGATAATGATGATAAAGATGATGATGATGATAATAATGATAATGATGATAAAGACGGTATAGATTATGATTATAAAGATGATGAAGATTGTGAGGATGGTAATGAAGATGATGATGATGAAACCGGGATGATGATGATGATGATGATGGTATTGATGATGATTAAGGTGATGAGGATGAATAAGATGATGATGATGATGATGATGGTAATGATGATGATGATTAAGGTGATGAGGATGATGAAGATGATGAGGATGATGATGATAAATATGGTACTGCTGATACTTATGATTATAATGATTATGACAGCTACTGATACCAGAACTTGTTACGGTGATGAAGTTGATCATTAAGATAAGAGTGATGGAAAGTAGACAACAGGTAGAGCAGAAAATACGTGTGTAATCCAAAACTAAAAAGTAAATGGAGAAAAAAAGATTTAGAGCAGCCAATATTGTGGATCAAAATGACAAAGTGCTTGATACAATACCTAAAACAGGGAGATGTGTAGCGTAGTAACCTATCCCTGTTCCTGCTGTGGTGTATTTCAGATCCATTTTCCCATCAAATCCAACTCTATGAGTAGTGACCAGTTTAGACTGAGTCCAGCAAACAGTGACGCCTGACCGTGGCCTTTCAGAGAAGGGACATATCTCAACAACAGTCCCACCGGCACCTGAATCATCAAGAAAATATTCAATCAATCCATTTGTTTAGACAATTTATTTAGTAAAGCTAAACAAAATCAAGTATTGTTAACCAATTACTCAATAATTACCAGACATAACATGATACTACAGGTACAAGCCGATTTTCTTACTGAATGTAAGCCATACCTTCTTATATTTATAGATCAGGGGCATGGCTTCATATTTTCATTTTGTTCAAATACTCACGGTGACTACCACAAATTTAGCTGAATAATAATGGCATGATAATTTTACATTAAAATATCAGGTTGCATAAATACTTCAGTCATTTCCATGTTACTCCGGGATAGTATTTTTGCCTTTACTAATTTGCACTGGCAATAACTAATGCATTCGTCGTACTACATTCTGTACTAGGTAAGAGTAGAAATCTACAAGTTTATTAACTCTTTATATAACACACAAATATTGCCCCCCCCCCTCTTGTGCCACATTGTATTTATCATGGGATAAATATACTTATAAGTTTATATTTCCATGAATAATTGTAAATGTATTTTTATGGTTGAAATAAATTGAAATTGAAATTGAAAGGCTTTGAAATTAAAAACTGTTTAACAAGGTTACAAGAGTTATAATATGAAAAGCTCTAATTCAATGAATATTTTTAAGCGATTGTATAAATCCCATCTTTTATCATTATATTCAATCTTAAATTAAATGATGTAACGCTTTAGTAAATGCACTGTGTAGTGTATTCCCCCTACCCTTCCCTTCCCCTTCGCTTTTGTTTTCTTTTGTATTGGGGTTCAGGTTTTCTCTGCGTTTCTTTTCCTTTTTTATTTTCTTTAAGGGGTTGACTTTTAAGGGGTTGATGTTCTTAAGGATAATTGCCCTTTTTGTCAACCCCACATTCCCATAAAATTTTGTTTACTCCTTCCCTTTGTATTTTTCTTGTAATCGATCTTTTTCCTGTAAATCATGTACATCATATTTGTATGTTTAATGTTTTTTTTACTACGGAGAATGAAACAAAGGAAATGAAATGAGTTATCATGGAGCTAATTAAGATTGGAAATGGTTGATTTTTGCAAAGCCATTACATTACACAAAGCAATCCTTCCATCAATCCTTCCATCAATTGGTGTTTACTGTTTTGTGCAAAATTGCACAAAACAAGCAACCATGCAGAGAGGCGAAAAAAGCAACCAAATTGTTGATATTTTGCCAAACGGCCCATGGTTGGGACGCTCTTAAGAAAATGAAAAAAATCAACCCTAAATTATGTTACTGCTACGCTAAAGTTCATGATGATTAGTAATGTATACTTTTTAAACAAGTTACTAAAATCACAAATTAATAGGCATCGCATTGGCAAATAGGCAAATCGTAAATGAAAGGAAAATAAAAGGAAGAAGTGAGAAATATGACTTTCATACCATCTTCATCATCTCCTTGCCAATTCTTCCCTCTACGGACCTCTGCCTCTGGACACAGCCCTCTGGAAACTATCTTCGCTTCTCCAAATCGAGGTGTCACTTGTGTCCTGAAGAAACAAACAATTCTCTCTTTTTAATTTTTTAAGAGAAATATATGAAGCTATCAGAACAATCAGATTGTGTAGAGTTAACTCAATCAAATACATCAAAAGAGGTCAATACATTTGAGACAGTTCCAACTCAAATTTCTGAAGCCAAAAGTTTGCCTGCAGGGGGTAAAACAAGGTTAGTAAGGGCATTGTTTTATGACTAAAAATGCCCTTTATAGAATAGCTTAGAAAGAAACACAAAATACCTTGACATCACAATCTTCACATGAATTATGACATTATCACCCACATAGCCTGGAACTCATCTCATGCACCCTGGGGTGGGAGAGGCCGATTTATCTATCTTTCATTCTGGTGGGGCAACGCCCCCATTGCCCCGCTTCTCGAGTACATTCTAAACAACATTAAGTTTTCCAGTTCTTTATCCCACTTTCAAACAAAAGATGTATTGATATTCACAAAATATATTGCATTTTAAGGTAAAATATACAAAAGCAAAAACTCATAGTTATTTGTTTTGTTTACATACCCTGTTTCCTTCCGGCTGGTTAAGCAAGTGAATGTATGAGTCAAGTCATGTTTATCATTCATGTAGCATGGAGTACAAAGGTCATAATCAGGGCAGCTTTGATCATTGCATGTCCAGCGTATGCCAGCTATAGGATTCATCAAACAGCTATCACAAACTATACCAAGATGAATCACACCTGGAAAAAGAATTGAGGAAGATGAAAAATTCAGAAATTGTATAGCAGTATTGGTGTCAATATGAATTGAAAAGCAATTCTCCCATAAGATACTCGAACTTAGAACTTGTCACTGTAAAAAAAATATATATAATTAGTTATTGACCATTTCAACAAAATCTTTTTATTCATGTACTCGTTATAAAACAAAAATTGTTACGAGAATTATTAAGGGGATAATTACCTGCGGGGGCATTGTCGAAGAGTGCAAGATCATATGACCCATTGGACCCGACCTGATAGTTGTTACCATAACCATTATCCCATCTGACCTTGGCCCAGCCTGTAGGAATGGGTTCTTGAGGATCTTGATCTTTGAGCTTGACCACTGTCCCAAGATGACCCTCACCGCCATCCTGATCTCGCCATGTCCAGGTGGCTCCGGACAACTCGCTGTCCGACCTCCACGGTTGCCATCCTGATTTAGATGATCTGATCTGATTTGATTTATTTTGGCCTGTTTTAATATAAAAATATAACAACGTCCTAATAGTAATATTCCTTTTCTAATGTACCTATACCTGCATTCAAACTCAGCACCCCTTCTCCCTTCATATTTCTCTTCTCTCTCTCTCTTTCCATCTGTTTCTCTCTTTTCTTTTCTTTTCTTTTCTTTCTTTCCTCTCTCCTTGGATCCCCCCCCCCAAAAAAAAAATCCTCTCTCTCTCTGTTTCTCTATTTTTTTTCTTTCTTTCCTCTCTCCCTGGATCCCAACGGGAAATTTTTTTTTTCTCTCTCTCTCGATCTTCCTCTCTTTATCTCCTGTACAACCAATCACTCTCTCTTGCTCCCTCTTGCTGTCTATCTACAGTTAACAAATAAATTATTCATGCTCTAACCAAGTTTTGTAAGTTTTTAAGTATGTGAAAACTTGATTTGTCCCGATTTTATGTTTCTTGAGAATGTGACACATAAAAGCTTTCATAAAAAAGTATATAACATAGGCCCTACCTCGACCAATCCACCTTTCATTCTTCAGTTATGAAAAAACAAAAGAACATCACATTTACAAAGGGTATGAATAAATAATAATATTACTTCTTTCTTTGATTACTTCCCTTACACAGACGCATATATGAAAATCACTGCTTGCTTCCTCAAAAATTTAAAATGCAATTTACATTGGCAACGTTATAGTACATTTAAGATAAAAATGTACTGCTTTATGAAGAAAGTAATATTAAACAGCAAGACTATATAAACGTATCAATATTGCATGGGAAATGAAGAGCTAAATTTTCGTGGGGATAAAGCTTCAATCATTACCCCCCATCCCAGTAAAAGAACTGTTAATGTTAACCAGTAATCTTAAACAGTAGGTCTCATGTTTAACTAGATTTGGAAATACTACTGTCAACAAATAACATCCATGACACATAATCAGTGTCGACTCGGTTCCCTTATTTCATTTTTATTTTCCTCTATACCAAAGTAGAATTTTAATAAACATACAAAATACATATATGCCTGGTTGCAGGTGTACTGTCTAGCAGGGATTATAACAAATATCTGTTGTACAATGTGACTTCTGAACCGTACAATAGTCATCCATTTTTCCAATGCCCAACTTGACTATGATACAGGTACATGCATGTAGACAGGATAACTCTTTGCTTGAGGAGACAGGAAAGTGATACCGGTAGTATCAGAGGAAGGCAGATAGTTGTGATTAGGGTTGTCTTTTTCACAATATCCTGCAATACTCACGTTCTCTGCATGCATACATGTTTCACTTTCATGTCTAATCAAATGTCCACAAAAATCATTCCAATTCATGAATAGGTTTATAGGTTGTGCGTTTTAATCTTTCGACCAGCTATACTGGAGTACTGCTAGTCATGACTGGAAGTTGAGAGAGGATGTTTTTAGCACATAATTTACCATTTATCAATTGTCCATATCAAACTTGTTTTAAAGATGGGTTGTACACAACTATATTTCTTAAATTTGCCAATATAGGGCTTCATGTGCAAATGTTCATTCAGCTGTTAAACTTGAGAATGGAATCATCCCCAACGAGCAGATTCAGAGGCAAAAATGGCAAAGCCCCCTAAATTAAAAAAACAAAGATAATAAATATGGGAAAATTTAAAGAAAACGAAAGAATAGAGATATAAAATTAAAGAGACATATCAATAATACTATATACGAAAAAAATAATGGCAGACAGAACAACTGCAACAACAACAACACTATGGTATTAAATAGTAATAGTAGTAATAATACTAATTATTAACCGTATCAGACATCTGAGCAGGGCAATTTTTAAATTGTATTGCCCTCTAAGTTTAATTGATAAGCCAACAAAACTACTCGCGAAAAACGAATATTGACCGCTCAGAAAAGTCAATGGGATTTTGTGTGTAATTTGCCTGTCAATATTATTACACAGTAAAACACTGAACAAATATTATTGCCCATTCTGGAAAGTCAATGGCGAATTGTGTTAAACTAGTGGGCAATAATGTAAAGCCAACATCCGGGTTTTTGAATTTTTTTTGCGCATCTATTACGCGTATGAGAGTGTGCGCACTTTGCGCGCACTCTATTGTGACATAATAATCACACCCAAGGCACACTGTTTGCAGTTTATCGAAAATTTTGTCAAGCACTAGATGAACAGTGTTGGTTTGACGATGTTTTTGCAACTTTTCATGCTAGGAAACCCTGTGCAGGGTAGGCTACGGTATTTTACATAATTTAAGAGTATAAGATAGTAAGAGTTTCTTGTTTGCTCTAGATGTCTGATGTGATTAATAATAGTAATATTGACTGCCTAATTCAGGGCAATACGACTTGTCATATATCACCCTCACCTTCGGTTCGGGCGATATATGTCGTATTGCCCTGAAGGCAGTCAATATTACTTAAAAGTAATACTACTACTAATAATAGCAATAATAATAATGATGATGATGATGACGATGAGTTGGAGGAGAAGAAGGAGAAGAAAAAGAAGAAGAAGAGCAACAACAACAACAATAATAATATTGCACTCGATCGCATGAATGCATGTGTGGCAACAGCTGATATCAAAGTGAACTAGATACTATTCTAATTCTATTATTTAAGTCTCAAATCATCTATGCTTATCCTCAATCAGATGCAAATTTAATATATTCTCAAAACTACACATCCTGGTGTTGATGATTAGTCAAGTATGATTTAATGAATATCCCAGGGGGGTACTCACATATTAAGACAAACGGGGATGTGCCGCTCTAATGGGTCACTTCTTCACAAAAATCTTTAAACATGGGTCCCATTTTTTACAAAAAAATCAAAACTTGTGAAAAATGGGCCTTTATTTCGAGAAAAGTCTGCCAAAATGACCCTTAAAAATGGGTAGGGGTTTCGAGGGTAGGGGTTTCGAGGCTTGAGCAGCACACTCCCGTCCAAACTCTCGTGTTTCATGTTTGTGAGAAAAGTCAATACGAGTTTATCGAGAGAGAAAAAAAAAGAAAACATTGCATGCATGAGAAAAGAAACCGAACTGGGAACTTACTTGATCTGCAGATCAGCAGTAAAAGTCATACCTCGAAAAAAGGGTTGGCGACAATGTTTATAGCAGTGATGACGTAGTATAAATACATTCACAGTGCCTTTGCCTTGTCTTCTGATGCTTCACTGCACTGTCAATAAAGCACGGAAGCTCCCGTCGCTGTGTATACATACGAATAGCTATAGCGAGCTGGTCGGGTGTGGGAATTCCCATCGGGAAATCCCCTTTCGCAAGTTGCATTACCTCATCATCTAATTATCAAACGCGAATGCGCTACTTCTATTCCTATTTCTATGTCTTTTCCTTTATCCCCCACCTCTCTCTTTCTCTCTCTCTCTTTCTTTTCTCCCTTTTGTCTCTCTGTGCCCCCTACAGTATTCTCTCTCTCTCTGTGACTCCTATAGCCCCTCACTGCCCCCCCCCCTCCCCCTTCCCACCTCTCTCTCTCTCTCTCTTTCTCTCGTTTTGGATATTTCAAATAAATCGTTATCACTGGTCCTATCCCACTCATAATATTTCTGCCTATCCTGTATGAGCATTCGGACTGAAAAAAGTATTGAATGAACTTATGTTTGATGGAGAAAACAGTATTGTAGTCTATATACTTAAAGATCATGATGCTTTTTCGAGTTTGGAAGCCATATCGCATACACCTTGTACAATATCTTGGCTGATAGCCTAAGACCGAAATCTGTCTTTTATGATATCAACTGTTGTTCCAATGAGACTACGCCTGGCTCCACTGACCGCCTTTTCCCCATAGCTGACAATTATTTCTGTCTACGTGCACATCGACTCTTGTGTTTCATGTTTGTGAGAAAAGTCAATACGAGTTTATCGAGATGAAAATTAGGATAACATAGCATGCATGAGAAAATAAACCAAACTGGGAACTTACTTGATCTGCAGATCAGCAATAAAAGTCATACCTCAAAAAAAGGTTGGCGACAATTTTTACTGCGGTGATGACGTAGTATAATGTGTCCTTTAATTATTAATTAATTAATTTATTTATTTTATTTCCAGGCAAGATGATAACAATACATAGAAAATATCACAGGGTTTTGTCTCCTAATGCTTCACTGTCAATAAAGCACGGGAGCTCCCGTCGCTGAAGGACGGATAGCCATAGCTAGCTGGCCAAGTGTGGGAATTCCCGTCGAGAAATCCCATTTTTGCAAGTTGCATTACCTAGTCATCTAATTATCAAACGCGCGTGCGCTATTTCTATTACTATTTCTATGTATTTTCCTATATCCCCTACCTCTCTTTTCCTCTCTCTCTCTCTCTCCTCCTTTCTACTCTCTGTGCCCCCTTCAGCATTTCCCCCTCTCTGTCTCTCTCTGTCTCTCACTGCCCCCTCCCCCTCCCCACCCCCCTCACTCACTCTTTCTCTCGTTTTGGATATTTCAAATAAATCGTTATCACTGGTCCTTTCCCACTCATAATATTTCTGCCTATCCTGTATGAGCATTCGGACTGAAAAAGTATTGAATGAACTTATGTTTGATGGAGAAAACAGTATTGCAGTCCTTCGTGTTCTTCGTATAGCCCAATACGTTCACTTTGTATGGATCAATTAAAATAATAACATTAAAATGTATACTTTAAGTCACAGTGAAATAAAAAGGAGTTGAAAATCAGTCTATTTTTTGAGAGATAACCCCTAAAAAAGGGGAAAGGAAAAAAAGACATTGTTAGGTATTGAACCCAATAGGTTTCAAAAGAGACGCGATAACCTATCCGCAAGAGTGCTGTGCCTCACTGAAAATCTCTATTTATTTTCTTCATATTAACACTTTTAGTTTTTGTAGATGGAGTCGGAAAGGCGTATATTTAGTTATTGAAAGTATGAGGTGTATTCTTCGTAATTGAGAGAGTCACTTGTTAAAGAAAGATTATGAAATTCCAATTTCCACTTTTTTCTTGAGAGGAGGTCTCATAAAAAAAAATTTGGTAAGTCAATATCATGGACCAAACATAGAATAAAGGAGTAACAGGGAATAGCACCCATTGTCTTTGCATAGTGAATGATCGTTTATCCACAAGACCACTCTGTATCATAGATATTATCTAGTTTGCTTTTACTTGTAAACACTTTCTGACGGCAATGACTTCACAAAAAGATGCTGATTGACTGATTTCACCGCTTTCGGGATACATGATGATTATTATTAGGTGATACGTACGTAGTTATACGTATCACCTATTGATTTCGTCAAGATTTGTCTTTATTTATTCTTCCTCAAATTTGTTCGCACGATATCTCAAGACTGAATAAAGCCATTAGCATGAAACTTACCATGATGATAGATCTTAGTCTAACTTAGAACTGCGTGACTTTTCAGAGACTTAAAGTTATCGTGACGTCATCCAGGCGCCATTTTGTGAAAATAATCTCATGATCATATCTTCCAAACAGAAGGTCATTTCTCATTCATATTTATCATGATCAAGGTCAATATGTGTATGGTCAATTTCAGGTCAATAAATACGCGCAAACATGCGCGTACGCGTACGCATGCGCGTTAACGCGCGCGTAAAATTTTAAATTGCTCAAAATCGTCTTAAATTTTTTTTTGCATACGTTTTAGGTCATTTTAAGCATTTGACAAAAAATTACGCAAACCCGCATTTTCGCGCGTTTTCGTTCGTCACGGCCGAACGCAAAATAGTTCCTCCTATATTTTTTTTGACAGGATATTTCTCATGTTTTCCCAAACAATTTGATACCATGCTTATCTCTTTATCACTATTAATAAGGGAATGAGCGTCCGTTCAAGATAAATGTCCGTGCGCGCGACCTGTTGTAATACAAGGTTTCAAGGTTTCAAGGTTTCTTTTATTTGTCCACATAATATAACAAAATCAAATGAACATGTAATACATACAAATATACAACAAATAATTATACAATTATTGTTCAAATAAGTAATTTAAGATTGGCACATTGGAGAAAACATAGTGGAGGAGTCTATTAAAAAAGCATGGCTTGTATTTTATAGACCCCTTGAGAATAAAAAAAGGTTGCAAGTGCTCTGTAATATAAATTTAAAACAATATGTATAAATGCTTAGGTAATCCTACACCCGCCCCCCCCCCCACGCTACAAAACAAAAGGTTGTCTTTAACATTGGTGTATACAGATAATTTCTACAGATGTCGGAAATAATAGCAAATGATGATCTTTCTAGCAGAGAAGAGAGATAGAGAGAGAGAGAGAGAGAAAGTAAGAAAGAGAAAGTGGAACATGAAGCATGAAGGAAGAAGGACGGGGACATTACACACTATGGTTACTTTTGCAATGTTTCGATATTATCTTACTATTAGGTTTATCTTTTATTTTTGTTATTATTGTTCCAAAAGCTGTTATCCCTAAACATGTTGACGTTTTAACAAATGTATCTATCTAGAAGGATTTTTTTGAGTCTACGTTTAAATGAAAAAAAACTAGGAGCTGATTTAATGTTATCATTCAATGAGTTCCATAGCTGTGGTCCGGTATGCGACTTTACGTTTTACACTGTAGTTCCGTCATTTTCACGATAAGTGAGTAAAACCGGGCTGCAGCAAAGACTAGTACTTCATGAACAGCGCGCCTGATCTGAACTTGCCAGGTTATTCTCGCATTCTTGACGTTATATTTCATTAATGGTTGATTTATGTCATAATCTGCCATGGAAGACATTACGCAAACAACGCTTCCTGATCCATTGCAGGTATGTAAATGAAAAATTTAAAATAAAAAACGTTTTATCATACGTCTCACAGATAGTAGATAGATGTAGACTAGTCCCACATGTGGATTTTTTGTAGTGTAACTGTACTATAGTGTAAGACGATGAAATCACCCAAGAAATCTCCAAAGAAAGTGGAGGGATCAACCAAGAGAGAGAGAGAGAGAGATGATGATGTTGGCTGCTGCTGATGACGATCAAGTTCGCGAACCACCTTGGTTTTTTTTTCTTCATATTCAGAGAGTATTGGGTGTACAAGATGTATTTACAGGGTTGAAAAGAACCAGAAAGAGATCTACCATGTCATGTCTTACATTTGGTTAACAATGAACATAGAAAAACCAAGCCTGAGCAAATAATCAAATAATAACTTCCTGAATTGTAGATGTTGTTCTCTCCTGTGAAGAATACTGTACTTTAAAGACAGTATGCAGTGCATTTGTTGTCCAATGTAATGTTTTCTAAATTGGGTAGTGATATATAATTATTGAATTTCAGCAACAAGCAATGTGCCATCAGGATGGCTTGGCCCTCTCCAGTCATCTGAGCCCACAGCTGAGGATGTGCCCGAGCCTGATGTAGATGAGCCAATGTCTAGTAGCCATCTTGATGACCATGCTTCAATCGAAGATCCTCAACTAGTCAGGCTAGAAAGCCTGCATGCCCAGAGAGATCTACACAACCAGTTTGCCCAACGTATGCATAGACATTACTCCACCAAATGTAAGCAATGACTTTCATTTTTACTGCATGCATTATAAGATCGTTCTATTTTTCCATTTATGCTTAACCCTCATCCCATTTTTTTTTTTGTTCACTTGAGTCCATGGAGGGGGGGAAGGGGGCATTTTTTGCCCCCCTTCAGATCTCAACCACCAATCGCGCAATCTCCACGAAAATTTGCATGATAGTAGTGTGCGATGTGATCTACAAGAATGTAAAGTTAGTCTTTCCGAAATAATGTCTTTTTATTTTATGTTAATTATGTTAATTTATGCACGAAATCATACTTTTTGCTCTAAATCACTAAATAAAGCTCATAGAATTCTAATTTTTGGTGTAAATATTCTTTGTAGCATTCCAAAAAATTATACTTGAAGAAAATTCCTGGTATCAAAATTATTTTCTTATGTATTTCTTCTTTCGCGACCTTTTGTTTTTGTTTGTTTTGGGGCAAAATTTATTGCAGAAACTTTTCGAAGCATAATTATGCTGAAACAAAATAATTTTAGCCAATGAGCTGTTTTTGGTTTGACGGATATTTGTTTAAATCGTGCAACGTCGTAACGGTATGCCCGTTTTCGTGAAAATGTTTTTGAAAGTAAAAAGTCAGCGAGCGCCGCGTTCAAAATTCGCGTCAGAATGGTCGTGGAAAATGTTGATGGGCCCCCTCCATGTGGTTAGAGTTAATTTTTGTTTTTCTTGGCATTTCAATATCTTACAACATTGGAATAAATCAAATTTGTTTACATAATAATGGCTATCATTTGCATGCTACAGATAATTTGCATATTACATCCATGCGGATGGATACACAGGTGCGGATGCAGTAGGGAGCCAATTGTGCCCCCTCCCAGTCCTTGTTCTACCCTGTGTCCGCACCTGATTTCCTGAGAATTTACATTATTGTTTATCCCTGATGATACATGTTGCATTTTATTGTTAATTATTAATATTCATGATAACAGTTGTTGAATCTAATTTGCATGTTATAGTTATTAATATTCATGATGATGTATGTTGCAGAGAATCTATATGTTACTGTTAATTATTACTATTAATGATAAAATATATTGAATAGAAGTTGCATTTTATAAATTATTATGTTCATGGTACATGTTTCAGAAAATTTGCATGTTGCATGTCAGACCAACCACCCCCAAAAAAAAAAAAAAAAAATTGTATTGGCATAACAGCCAACTGAAAAATATGTTTGACAATTACAATTTTTTTCACTCGAGTAATTCCATATTTGCTGCTTGCCCTACCTTAACAAGTGCATGATATAAATAGATTAGCCAAAATGAGGACCATACTTCTTTTGGTTTTTATTTTTTCCAGAGATTCTTGTATATATTTTGGAATAAAAAACAAATCCAGGGTCTGTGGTACTACAGTCAAACCTGCTTTAGTGACCACCTGTCTACAAAGACCACCTGTCTACAAAGACCACATTTTTTGTTTCCCTTGAAAATGGTTTCTCATTGAAACATGTACTAAAGGAACCTGTCTACAAAGACCACCTGTCTACAAAGACCACTTTTTGTGTTTCCCTTGGGTGGTCGCTATAGACAGGTTTGACTGTATTATGTTAGGTCAGGTTATGCCAATTCAACATCTTTCCTTGAGGGGGTCTTATCTTGATTATTAATGTTCATGACATAACAAATTCTTCTGTTTGTTTTTTTATTTTTCTTCCATCTGTTAACTCACACCTTGTCTATTAATGATTGGATACAGATGTAGCAAACAAGTAAGTATAATACAGTTTTATTTCATTTTCAGCATATTCCATTTTATATCTAGTTTGTAAATGAATGTCGCCAAGGCGCACATTTCAGCACTCCCTGCTTACAGTAGTAAACAAGTGGATACTGCCATCAACAAAAGTTGACGATGTGTGCTCCTCTTATGTTATATGTTTTTGGACATATTTCTTACCATTGTTATTATAACATTTAAGGGCTAACATGTTTACAGAGAAAAATTATAATTGAAACAAAACTCAAGCAAAATAGAATTGAGTTGTATTTACATCTTGTTTGTAGATACTTCTTTGACAGTGGCCAGTCACTTTAAATTAATGAAGGAAAGTGTAAAATGCTAGTTAACTGATAGTGAGTATGTAACCAAATAGAACTGTTATGTGAGATTTTGTCTTACTAGGTAATTTTTCTTGCTTTTTGTTTTCAGCTCCACAGAGAGACAACAGGATTTTGGAGGATGTCCATCATATGTTTGTGGACATGGAGGAAAAACTAAACAAGATCCAACCACCTACGTAGAATCGTACAAGGCTATGCTCAGAGCATATGGTCGTTTAAAAACAGACAGTGCCCTTGTATCAGCAATCCGAATGTTTGGCAGGTATAGCGGAGTAAATCTTGCTAAAAGGAAGGTGAAGTCGAAGGCAGGAGTCTCGGGTGGACTGCTACAGTCATCTGGCCCCAGCATCCCTGTTCAGCCCTCAGCCATATCACGCCGTCGACTGAAACTCGGAGGGAGGAGGAAACTAAATAAGGGACGTCCAACCAAACAGTCTGCCATGAAAGAGCAAGCCTTTTCTAGACCATCTTCATCAGCCATAATTCCATCCAAGAAAAAGCGTGTTGCTGCACCACATTCCCTTGGACATGCAGTGACTATGTGCCAATCTTTAGGGAAGACACATAGTACAAAATAATTGAGTATGCTCAACCAAACACCTTCATCTTCAGGCGAATTACCAGAAGATTATATACCAGAAGCCGTGGCCCGCTGCATGAATAAGGCACAGCGGGATTATATGCCAGATATACCGATCCTCTATAATTCTTCCAATGACTTAGGAGGGGATTAGTACATCCGGTATAAAATGCTGTTTTGCGGTTTTCCCAAGTAAGTCACCTAAGCTGTCATTATGCACTGGATGTGTCCCAAAAAAGTATTATTTGGACTATATTTGGGATAGTTATGACTTTTGTTTTTCAATTCTGCTGATGTCATATCTTTGCAAACAAATTACCACCTTGAAAGCTATTTCTTATTTGCTAACAATTGCCTGATTTTGTGATACTTTTTCCCTTTTTAGTCTCACTTTCATGATAATCAACATCCATAAAAAAATACAAATTAAAAGGTTTAAATGCTAATGAACCTTACCTAATAACAAGGCATTAGCGATGTTGTGTCTCGACCACTTGTGAAAATGACTAGAAATATCGCGATCTCCTTGCCATCCATGAGAATTGTATATGAGAGTCATACAGGTAAACTTTAAACGTTTTACCTGAAATGACCTATGACTTCACCATGTGACCTCTGAAGGCACGAATATATCCTAAATTTTGTTTGCCATTGCAGCAACATGTGCAGAGTTATTTATTTTGATTTATTTATTTATTCATATATTCATATTCCACAAATCATCAAAGTACATTTCATAATAAAACATTTCCATTGAAAAAAATACATCAACTGCATAACATATGCAGATTTGAAACGTACCAATAAAATGAAAAAATGTGGAGGGGCCTACTGAAAAGCATAGCTTGTAAGATGTAGACCCCCTATCGAGATTTTATACAAGGGTAATATGATATAAATTTAGCAAAATAATCAGCAAAATTCTATAAATTTATATAGATATAAACATTGTAACATGAATGTATATAAACTATATACAAAATTATGTAGATATTGACTTTAAAATAATCAACACTACCGTGGATAAGTATAAAGTTCACGAGATATTTGATTAAATCAATAAGAATTCAGAAGAAATTTTTTGATGAGTATTCTAAATCGGTTCAGATTTTGGGTCCTGTGAAAAATAGTTTTGCTAGAAAATACTGTTCTGCTTTTAGGTATTAAGTGATAGTCATTTGATTGTCTAGTATTATAGGAATGCAAAGTATTATTTCTCATAAATTTTATTTTGTAGGACATAAGGTATACTATCTGTATCTAGCTGATACATGAATTGGAATAGTTGTAGAGGTCACTGACTTTAAGGATACGTTTCTGACGAAACTATTCATCCGTATGTCGTATGAGCTCTAAAGGGCTTATTGCATATCATTCTCAGTACTTTTTTCTGAAGTAGAATGACTTTGTTGAGTCTCGTGTGAGAGGCATTTCCCATGCCAGAATCTCATAATTAAGATATGGTAAATTATTGCACAATACCACATGGATAGTGCCTGTGCTGGAAGAAAGCTTTTAAGCTTGTTGATGACTCCAATATTTCTTGCCACAAGAGAGTCTTGCAGGTAAATTTTAACATATGACCTCAAACGACCTTTGAACTCACCATGTGACCTCTGACAGCACTGCAACATGGTGTTATCCCTATTACAGGGAAACTGAAACATTGTGAGAAAATAAGTACTTGTTTTGCTACTTAGTAACATAATAATTACGGTATGCATGCATTGAGTAGTGAATTAGTGGGCCTATATCATAAGACTACACTGCTCAGAATGTTGCATTATGGATTAGTAACCGGGCCAGATTTGAGTAGTTCAGGAATTGAGGTGGTGCTATACAAGGCTGCTGGTTCGTATTGGGTTTAAAAGGCGACGTACAGAAATTAGAGCCAATCCTAGATGAGATCTGCAATCTCGAAGATGAGATAATCAGATTTGTGTAAAATGTTATGTTTATATTAGGTAACCCGACACATGCTCCGCCGACAATTGCTCCGCCGACATTTACTCCGCAAAACGCGACAATTGCTCCGCGACATTTGCTCCGCGACAATTGCTCCGCCGACAATTGCTCCGCCGACATTTGCTCCGCCGACAATTGCTCCGCCGACATTTGCTCCGCCGACATTTGCTCCGCCGACATTTGCTCCGCCGACAATTGCTCCTCCGACAATTGCTCCGCGACATTTGCTCCGCCGACAATTACTCCGCATGAAGTGATAAATGCTCCGATGACAAATGCTCCTCGAACGACAGTTGCTCCGACGACAATTGCTCCGCCGACATTTGCTCCTCGACAAATGCTCCTCCGACATTTGCTCCGCCGACAATTGATCCTCCGACAATTGCTCCGCCGACATTTGCTCCGCCGACAATTGCTCCTCCGACATTTGCTCCGCCGACAATTGCTCCGCCGACATTTGCTCCGCCGACAATTGCTCCTCCGACATTTGCTCCGCCGACAATTGCTCCTCCGACATTTGCTCCGCCGACAATTGCGCTGCATGAAGCGACACTTGCTCCGGTGAGATTTGCTCCGCCCCAAAAGTGCCCCGTAAAAGACAAATGTTCCGCCGACAATAAAATTGCTCTCTGATCCAAAAGTGCCTCGTGAAAGACATGAATGCTCCTCTGGCAATAAGTGCAATAAATTGCTCTGCCGTCATTTGTCCTGCCTAAAAAGTGCCTTACAGAAGACCAGGCCCGTAGCCAGGGGGCACGTGCCCAAAATTTGTCCAAGATTAGACACCCCTCCTCTTAGACCCCTCCCCAGGACGTCGATCAATTTGTATGTGCCCCCCAAACATCAAACTCTGGCTACGGCCCTGCAGAAGACAAATGCTCAGACGTTTATTGCTCTTCCCCATAATGTTTGATTTAAAAAAAAAATCAAGTTATAGCTCCTTATGCAAGTTCTCCACCGAAAGATAATTACTCCGCTCAAAATCTTAGCTGATCCAAAGCTCAAAACAAACTCTCTCACTCTCTTTCTCTTTCTTGCTCCTCCTTTTCCTTTTTACACCATTTTCTTGTCTTCCTAGCTCTTTTCTTTCCTCTCATGCTATTAGTCTTCTTTAATTTTCCTCACTTCTTCTCTTCTCCCCTCTCGAGTTCTATTTCTCTCATGAAATTGTAACCTAATGTAGTACATGTAATACATTCTTGTTTAGAATAGTATTTTAAATAATATCCAGTCCGTTTTCTATAGGTTTCTTTCCTTCAGTTAAATGTATGTAGCTTTACTATATATATTAGTGTGTAAAGCACCCCGTCTCATTCGAGTACTTTGTTTTCACTGACTTTAAGTGACACACGGAGCCATCGGAAGAAGAGCAATTGGCTGATCATGAAGAATTAACATCAAACTGCAACAAAATGATTTGTGAAAATGGGAATAAGCAGAAAGGTTAAGAACTAAACCATAAAGATAATAAAATAACAGTGTTATTCATTTTCTTTATTCTTACCTTTTCAAATAACAATTACAAAAACTTACATCACATATTCAACCAAACAATTTCCATGATGCAGATATGTTATATATTATCAAATGTTACCATCCTTTTCTGAAAGAACTGTTATCACAATTATCTTCATATTGTTTCAACCTAATTATTTTACAAACTGTATTATAATAGGTCTAATTTCCATGATCCTAACATCATTTTCTACTCGGTTTATCTTCTTCTTATCTCAATTCCAATCAAATTTTTATTGGAGTTCTGGTCATCAAATTACATTTCGAAATAAACAGTTTCAAAGCATTGTGAAATTAGATTCGTTCCTCAGAGCTATTGGGCCATCCATTAAGATAAATAAAGCCTGGCATCGTGATGAGCAGGCACCATAGTTTGTACCCAACCGATAAATGTGACCTGCAGAAAATCACTATTCATCTATACTGGAATTTCTTGTGGATGAAAGTGGAGTGTATGCTCATGTTACTTTTCTATTGTTGTTGTTGTTGTTTTTATATGCTCTGCTGTGGCTTCAGAGCTACTTGATTACAAAATTAATGCTTATTTTGCATTGCAAACATCTACGTTGTTCACAATTTGGCAGTAAACAGTGGGGGAAGGGCTCGTTAAACAAGGATTCTGATTTTAGCATCTTAAGTGAGTTTACATCCCGTGCATGTTCACTGGATATTCCTACTCGGAACATGCCTATACTCTCTTTGAATTAATTTTGTAAGAGAATATATGAAATATTGTTTGCCGAGGTGTGCCGGATATTATTTAAGCTTTCTTAAGGTGCCTGAAAATGTCTGTTCTGGAGATGCCGTTCAGTAATGTTCTCCGGCTTAATACCTCCATATAGCCATTTGCAATATCAATATAATTGTACTTAGTAGTGTGATGCTGTATAATCCCTTGATGTAGTTATGTTATACCCCAAGAATATGAAGAGTTTTTTGCAAAAGGACCTTAATCCACTTTAGCTATTTTGGAGTAAATCAAGGTTTTTATTTTATACATTTGCCTTTGTTCTTTCACCATAGGTCCTTCTAATATCTTGAAGAGTTACCATAAGAGGTAATAAAATGACCGTTTGAAAGATCTTGCTGAAATCTTGTATTTTATATAATTTCCTTTTAAATATATATTTTTTTATGTCAGGACTTTTGCAAGAAAACAGGGATATAAGAAAACATTTGAATGCTTAATAGACTCGTACATTATTAGCTGTTCGTAATAAAAGTATCTAACATGATAAGCACCAATCTATCCATCCTTGTACAATCCTATTGCAAGGCTACTCAATCATTTACTTTGCCCCACATAGCAATAGCATCTATTGAATTCAATTTAGAGCAACAATAGCCCTTGTTGCCGTGATTCATTTGGATAATCAGAACACCATGACTACCTGGGGTCTCATCGTTAATATTCATAAGGACTATTTCTAAGGACCGCTATTCATAGTATGAGGGGAGGGTCGCTATTCATAATACAAAATCGGGGTCGTTAATCATAACGATCACTAATCATAATGCAAGAAAAGAGTGTTGGTATTCATAATATTATACCTAATTTATTGTCCTATTGTGGGAAGCGTTCCTCAATTTGAATTATGAATAGCGACCCTCATCTCATATTATGAATAGCGGCCCTTACGAATGATGATCCTTATGAATTATGGTCACTATGAATAGTGAGGTTACTCTGAATACCTAATCCTTATCCCCATCCACTTGTCACCTTCTGCCCCTCTTTGCGGGATAATACACCCTGCCCCGTGGATTGTACCCCTCCCGTGGAGTTTTGTGCTCCTTACCCGCTTTAGTGTAATCCACCATCTTTTGGTTAATTATATCCCTGCCCACCTTGCCCTTGAGCCCTTCCCCTCTGCATTCTTACTTTTTAAAAAAATTACCCAAAACATCTTTTCAATTTGTTTTCTCATCCACCCCGTTTAACGGTGCCTATTTATTATAAAAGCTTATTTTGCAATCTTTGTTTTGTTTTGTGTGTGTTTTCCCATCCCCCCCCCTTCTCAGTTAGGAAGAATGTTATAACTTTTTTAAAGGTTCCCTGAAAGGGGCTGCTCGTCAAATGCCTTAGTTTATAATTGATATTAGTAATGACAAGAAGTAGCTGAAGTGTTTGGGCTGAACATTCATGCCAGAATAAATTGAGTTTGGTCCCATAACTCGTTTCTGCACGCAGCGCACGTGCCTGAGGGGGACTTTCGTGTGCAAATTTATCGATTCGATAATCCCTAAATCTTGTTTATGTTCTCTTGTTTACGTACAAATGTCCTTCAAAGCTGATTTTGATGCCTCCCCTGTTATTTTCTAAAAATTCCATCATGAATGCTTTACTCGCAGATGGTATACTTATGCTGCAGGTGCTTGCTTGCATTCAGGTCATTTCAGGTCTTACATATTGATGAGCTGTTTGAAATTAACGAGGAGGTATGCGCGTATTGGGGAATGTGGCTCGCTGCTCTACTTTCTTTCTCTTCTTTTTTTTAAAAACTTCCCCTGACATGTAATGATTGCTTAGTGTACATTATCTGGGACGTACAGTGATAGATGAAAAGTTATTTCAGCATATTCGACATGACTTTTAGGTAACTCTTTTTCTCCCACATCATCAACATTCATTCATTTCATTTCATCTACATTATTTCATGAAATGCATTCAGAAAACGAAACAAACTAAAAACAAAACAAAGAAAATAACACATGAAGAAAAATATTGTCGGCGAAGCATTTGTCGTAGTACTAGTAGCATTTGTATTTTTACGGGGCACTTTTGGGGCGGTGCAAATTTCGTCGGAGCAAATGTCGGAGGAGCAATTGTCGGCGGAGCAAATGTCGGAGGAGCAATTGTCGGCGGAGCAAATGTCGGCGGAGCAATTGTCGGCGGAGCAAATGTCGGAGGAGCAATTGTCGGCGGAGCAAATGTCGGCGGAGCAATTGTCGGAGGAGCAATTGTCGGCGGAGCAAATGTCGGAGGAGCATTTGTCGGGGGAGCAAATGTCGGCGGAGCAATTGTCGTCGGAGCAACTGTCGTTCGAGGAGCATTTGTCATCGGAGCAGTTATCACTTCATGCGGAGTAATTGTCGGCGGAGCAAATGTCGCGGAGCAATTGTCGGAGGAGCAATTGTCGGCGGAGCAAATGTCGGCGGAGCAAATGTCGGCGGAGCAAATGTCGGCGGAGCAATTGTCGGCGGAGCAAATGTCGGCGGAGCAATTGTCGGCGGAGCAATTGTCGCGGAGCAAATGTCGCGGAGCAATTGTCGCGTTTTGCGGAGTAAATGTCGGTGGAGCAATTGTCGGCGGAGCATGTGTCATGGATTCTTATATTATTCAGTTGAGCTACCCACCGTTCATGGGCATGTGCATTGGGGTTAATTCATTAATTGATGTAACTTGATTGTTATGCCATGCTACTGTACTTTGTGCAGAAAATGGACTCAGTAACTCAGCTTGCAAGCATCCTAAAATATATATATATTGATTGCTCTTGCATGAAACTGCCAGTAGCCATGATCAACTGAAGTATTCCATCTTCACAGGATATATATATATATATATATATATATTTTTTTTTTTTTAAATCTAAATCACTTAATACTAATGTATCTTGTTCAGATATTCTATGTACTATTTGGCAAAATTGTTTGAAAGGTTCATGTCTTAAACCATGTTAAAGTTGCTTGAAACTTTGAGAAAACAACTTGTGAAATTGTGTGATAAGGCCATTGCACAATGCATAACTATTGTGCAAAACATTGATGATCAATGGTCGAACCCCCCTCCATCAGTTACAATAGGGTTAAAATATGCATGCATTTACTACGTTTTTTTTGTTTTGTTTTTTTGTTTTTGGTATTGAGTCTAAGTTCTGATTATAAGATGTTGAAAAGTCTGTCATACATTTTGAGATGAGATTGTGTGTCCGCGTAAATAAAAATTGAGGTTCAATGAAGTGAGTTTCTGTTGATAAAACATTTGCTGGTTTCATCTCTTTTTTTAATTTTGTCACTGTTAATTCAGCTTGTGCAGTTCCTATAAAAGCACTGTCCTTGATTTTTGTGTGTATATTTTAGGCAATAATTTACAGGGTTATTGTGTATCATGGCACCGTGACATTGTATAGTTTTATAAACTCTACATGCATGCCAAATATGAAGATAATAAAAGGAGTTAGTGAGGGGGACACTGTGAAGCCAAATATATGTCCCCCCTTCTTTGGGCCTGTGAATGGACAAAATGCCTTGGGCTGAATATAGTTAATTACTCACAAATAAATACATGCAATTGAAAACTTGTGAAAGGAGTTAAGAGCACTGTGCTTTTCATGTGATAATTTCTTTGTTTTTTCTACCCTGATATGATATAACAGGGTTCTTGGAATAATTACAATTTACATAGTAATATAATCATAAATTTAGAAATTATGGTTAAGATATAGATCAACATTACTCAGAATATAAATTCCGAGTTGGTATGAGCTGTAGCCTTTATGACTAGACTATTAGCAAAACAGTTTTTGATCTCATAAATGTACATGCTTAATATAGGATGACAAAAAGGGCTGGGGTCACTTCTTGTATAAAATCTTGGGAAAATCATTGATTGTTTTTTTTAATATACCTGGCTGAATGAAGTTTTATGATTTTATGGTCAGTTATTCAAAAATAACTCGCCCTAAAATTATAAAACTTCATTCAGCCTGGTATTTACTTTTTACCATCCTTAATTTGCAACAAAAAAAGTGTTATAACAAAAGCTAGTGAATGAACTTTTGTGATTGCTCTTTCCATTGTGATCCATAGTTTGCGTATATTAGATGTGAAGTAACTGGATTTTTGGGGGACACCCTGAATGTTATACGGAAAATAATACAGAACAGGCACGTCAATCAAAATATTAACATTCCGGTTAAATGTCAATTGTGTATGAATTCAATTAACATGTATATGTGCACTTTGTGTACTTGGCAATTCAATGTAATGTGGGCTAGATATTGATTATTTCAGTCATTTAAAGACCATGTGCAACCAATAACAAGTTAACTGCTTTTGAACCATATGATCGTCCACATTTGTAACATTCTGAATGTAATAAATGAATTATACATTTATTCAGTGATTTGCAAAGTTGATATATGTGTGTCGCTTATTGTGGAATTGCCATGTACTATTTGTGAATGTTACGATTGTGTCATAGATGCTTGCTTTTGTTTGCAAACTCATTTATTTAGGGGAGGGGTGGGGTACTCAGATTTGTCACCAATGGGGTGTATGGAGCCTCTCAACCCATACTATTTTATTAAGACTCAGTTGCCCTCCCCCAAAAAAAATGTAGGCCTAACATTTATTAGGGATTCTAGATCATATTTACAAATAGAAATTTACAGATTTTTTAAAAACAAAAATGTGGAAAATGGGGGCATGTTTTTTTGTGTGCGTGCTTTCGTGTGTGTGTGAGGGTGTGTGTGTGTGGTTGTCGGCCAATGTGTGCCAAATTGCAATACCAATTAAATATTTTGACAGCCACACTGTCACAGATCAAAAAGAGACCATGAATGATATCATTTATAGCCTCACACACCGCCCCCACCATGCACCCCTCCAAATGCAGAATAGTAATTTTCTAGGGTTTTTTTTAAAATATTTTTTATCTTATTTATTTATTTATTTTCTTTTGAGCAGCTAGTTGGGTATACAGCGTCGATATCTACACACACACACACAAGAAAACTGGAGAGAAAAAAAAACGGCTTCGTATTTAGGGTGGGGGTCGATCTCCCCTTTATTATTCTTTATATTTTGGTTAGATGGGCTGCTATTGCCACCCCACTCCTCCCCTTCCCATGCAAGCCCCAAAACAACAATAAGGAAGTAATTATTTCGTCTTAGCTCTGTGTGATTATTGTGCTCCTTTTATATATTATCCGTAAACTGATCATATTTACTGTTTGAAAGTTTAGTTTGAAAGTTTATTTATTTACTTATCGACAACCCATTCTGGGTATCGGAGTCCATTACAAATACATTAGAATAATTTACATAACAGCATTTGAATAATACATATTCAAACAAGCAAATCGAAAGTACATTAAAAAAGCAAAATGTACAAAATAACATTAAATAAACAAATTATTTGAGTGATATAAAATTAAGAAAAAAAAGGAAAGAAAGAAAGAAAGAAGTATATGGAAATATATTACAAGAAAGGAAATTTGAAGGGAGTGAGAGTGAAGGTGGTGGGGTGAAATGTGACTCTTGATTGTAAGTCCATATATCTGATGTTCACATTATGTCAATTGTTATGACATACAGGAAATAAATGAATGAAATAAAATAATAATAATAATGAAGAATAATCTCTGCGTACCGAAAAATATAACAGTAGTGGCGCATGCGCAAAGCTATCTTCCGCATGTCCATAGTGAAGTCGCATACGTCTACATGGTATCTATCATATCACCGGTGAGTTCAGATCAGTGTGTGTGTGTGTGTGTGTTTGAGTTTTTACAGACGTGTATCAATCAGATATGATTATTTACGTCTGGGACCGACCTTTAACGTCTCCATCCGAAAGACGTGACCAGGGCTCGAACCTCGAACCTTTGAATCAATTCGTAACTTCCCCACGCAGCTTGGATTACAGGCGCACGCCACAACGCCCAGTTGTACATGTAGTCTTTGCTGCAGCCCGGTTTTACTCACTTATCGTGAAAATGACGGAACTACAGTGTAAAACGTAAAGTCGCGCCGGCCCCCCCCCTGGATCCGCCACTGGTCAAGCTGCAAAGTGATTTAGAGGAGAAAATAATTACGCATTGAAAAAGACAGTGTTTATTTATTTATTTATTTATTCTAAGTGATTTCTTTAAACAGGGTAGTTTCATTCAGTTCCATTGGAAGCTAATGGATCTGCTTTTCAAGAAACCCCTGCATAATACAATAACAGTATAAAAACATAAGTATAATAATGAAATAATTAAAAATTGTACATACATGTGGAATATAAAATTAAACATAAATCTTTTAAAAAATAACACTATTTGAATCATACAATATTTATTATCAATTATTTATTTAAAAAAAAACCCTGAATTATTACAATAACAAAACCACGCCTAAAACAACAACAAAAACAAAAAACAAAAAACCCAAAACCCACAATAAATAAAATAGAAATACTAAAATAATTACAGAAGGAATAGAGTGCAGAAGGCCTATTGCACTTTTGAGAGTTTACCTAAAATGTAAAAGGGTCACAGTAAATGTATAGAAAGACGGCATTGCTTTTTGAACAACTGTAGTGATGTGCATGACTGAACAGAAAGTGGGAGTTTGTTAAACAACAGCGGACCGTAGTAGGCAAAGCTACGTTTCCTATATTCAGTGAGTGCCTGTGGGACAAACAAAGGACTGTTAACTGCGTACCGTGTCATATAAAAGACTGGTCGTCGAGTAACGAGACGGTTTAAATAACTTGGGGCTTGTTTATGCAAAATTTAAAAAACAAGAAGACGAAATTGATATTATACCCTTATTTCTAGAGTTTGCCATTTAAGAATGTTGTAAAATTGAGAGACAGAAGTAAATGAATCTACATTAAAAATCATTCGAACGTTTTTATTTTGAATTCTTTGTAATCTAATGAGATTAGTTTTTGAGTAAATTCCCCAAACAGTACAACAATAATCAATGTGTGGCAAGATTAGTGAGAAATAAAGACTGATAATTGTTTTACGAGTTAAATAAGGCTAAATTCTCCGGACAACCCCAATAGCACGAGATATTTTACAAAAGACACTTCTTACATGTTTAGACCAATTTAAACCTGGATCCAAAATAACTCCTAAATATTTAAATTTTTATGCCATTAAATTCAATTTCAAGTTTTTGTTTTCGTATTCTTTTCTTTGGACCAAACATCATTACCCATGTCTTGTCTACATTCAGAATAAGCTTATTGATACTCAACCATTTAATACATACTATGTCAAATTGATATTGCATTTTAATTCTAAGATCATTAACATTTCTACTTTTACAGAATAATACGGTATAATCAGCATACAATGACATTTTAACAGTGATGAAGAAGGCCAACAAATGGGGCTACCATGCAGAATACCAAACAGTAAGTAGGTGTTAGCTATAGTAGCATACGCAATCGGGTGTAGATCTTTATTTTTTCTGGCCGTTATCTAAAGAATCAGTATGCATTTTGTTTCCCCGACATAGCACCAAGAACTTCGAAAAAATGCCAAATTCGAATCAATTCAGTTATAAGTAGCGAAGCTGGTTTGACAATCTTTTTCAATGGGGAAATTTTTGTTTACTCTGCTGGATTACATAATGGGTTAAATTAGCCCTCCTGACATAGCAACAATGGACGAATTTTGATGAATTGTCCCTATATGCACAGTAGAGCCTCTTTCTCCTCATCTGGGACGACAAGCGCTTTCAATATCCCTACAGGAAAACAATAGGCTGGAGCTGTAGTGAAATTTCGAGAGAAGAAAACATCTTGAAGACTGTTTAAACTAATGCTAAGAAATGGAAACTAAATAAATACCGCTTTTCAAACCAATGGGATATGGATGATGTTTAAATATTTAGGATTTGGGTGCAAACGCAATTGGGTACCACTACGCTGTCTGTGCCAGCTTAGCTAGACCCTAAAAGAATATATAGACCCTATTTAGGAACTCCATTAAGACTCCGATAGTTATTTGCAAAATAACCCCCCTCCCCTGTCATAGGCCCTTATTTTAATTTGTTTGAGAAATCCATTGACAAATTGTGCTTCACACCCTTTACCTAATTATACATGTATCAACAACAAGTATTTTATATCGGACTTTCCCGCCCCAATATTTGAATTAATTTGTGGATCGAGTTTCTCATCACACTCAACTTTAAACGATTTATGGGGTGTTTTGGATATTCTTCCCTTGTCTCTTTCCTGCTCTCTCTCACTATCTCTCTCTCTCTCTTTCTCTTTGGATATTTCACATCAACCTTTATATCAACGTATACCAACGACAATTGTGCTATAACTGGACAAATCAGGAAAAAAAAATGATATCGGGCTTTCCCACCAAAATAATTGAAATAATTCTCGCCAAAATAATTGAATTAATATGTGGGTCGAGTTTCTCATCACACTTGACTTTTATTAATTGATTTATGGGGTATTTTGGATCCTCTTCGCTTGTCTCTTTCAGGCTGACTCTCTTCTCGAGCCCCTCTCTTTCTCTCTCCTCCCCTCTCTTTCCTCCATCTTGTCTCTGTTTACCCCCTTTGACATTCTCTCTCCCTCTTTCTCTCTCTTTCTCTTTCTCAATTTCTCTTTCAATCTCTTTCCATATCTCTTGATCAATTCACATGTACGGACAATTCAAAACTCCACACAAATCTTTCTGTTCAGTTCCTGTAAAATATATTTATTTCGAGTAAAGCCATGTTGATTGATTAACGGCATCAACTTTTGTATTACAAAAGGAAAAATATAAAACAAATAAACAACTATATAACAAATATAAGACATTCTTAATGCATGATTAACATCACGACTAATATACATCATCGATATCCAGACTTTCTAGATGAGAATTACTCTCACCATCATGAAACTTGGGATGCACATATAAATGAAAAGTTCATTTTGACCACTAAAGTTATGTCCTCAAATAAGACATGGAGAGTAAAGTAAAGTAAAAACAATTGGGATTGCCCAATCATTAGAAGGTTTATTGCGGATGTCCAACAATTCATTTTAGAGGATAAAGTTACTTTGAATAAAATTAATTTCTTATTTGGATTTTAGGGAAACGTTGGAGTTCAATTTAATTTTATTATTTTATATGCCAAATACTATATATATTCCAACAAATGCAAAAATAGCGTACTCTCACTAAATTCTTTTAAATGCATGTTAAGGTATTATCGTTCTCTTGAACAATACATTTATGTTAAAAATAACAAATTTGTATCATTTGATAATAGGTGGAAAAACATTGTGTTGCTTTAACCAAAAAAATTGTACAACTATGTATTGTATAATCAGCTATATTCTTGTTGTTGATTCTATTGGTTATATTATTTATGTATATTTATATTTATGTTTTGTTATGTTTTGCAAAGTCGAAAGCAATATTGCATAAAGATGATCTTACTTAAAAAAAATAATAAATAAATAAATAAGCTTTATAGAGCAGTATATTGAAGAAGAAAAAAAAATCCTATTTCTTATACAGATTTCTAAAAATGAAGAAGTGTCTGTGTTATTTGATATTCCATATAGTTTTTTCTCCAAAGTTACATGTACATGGAACTGCAGCACACGTTATAAGAAAATATTTAACCAAATTGCATAGCGTTGTACTCATAGGTTTTTACTACAGATTTCAGGTCTGTTTAACCAGAAACCTCTAAAATAGTATTCATTTGAATAAAAAGCATAGTAAAAAAAAACATACACGTACATGTAGCTCACTTGGGGATAACAATTTATGCATACACTATACACCATTTTTTATTTAAATTCTTCAACTCTATCAAAAGGGAAAAACAGAAGAATATCAAATAGACTATTAATTCAACTTTATGTATGAACAAAACATATAATAAAATATCAAAGAACGAAATATATTTAAAGCTGTCAAACTAGAAATGCTAATACAACTAATATTAGAAATAGCACGGGTTAGAGTAAATACTATGTGTAAAATAAGCTTTAAGTATTCCATAAATCATTATAGCTTTGTTGTCACAAATATCAATCTTATTTCATATATCAGTTTGCACCATGCACCTGGCTCTCGTAAGCACACACACACACACACACACACTCATCAGTCTGCAAGAATCTTCAAATGTGAAGGAGGCAGACTCGTCCCAAAGAAGAAGAAGGTCACAATAGGTCATTATCAGATACACTTGTGAACAACTTCTAACAAGACTGTGTCTACAGGAAGCATATTTAGGTAGCTCTGCAAATTGTGTTGGCACGAAAAGATGCGTCCGGAAAGCAAAATGCATAATTGTTGAAACTCATAATTTTATCGCAATCAGGTAGAATCACATCTTTAGTTTCGGAAGCTGTTAAATATATGCACAATGTTGATTAGGCTTGCTAATAGGCTGTCAATAGAGAACTTTTGATTAACAAACATCACTGACTATTCTGCCTTTTGCATTCCATACACGTCTTTATGTGCCACTACATTTCACTAAGATACCTTAGTGATGGCTCATTAGATGTTCTGAAAAAATCCATAGCTTACGGAAGCCTGCACTTTTTCTTCATTATTAAAATTTAGTTTCAATCTTACTATATTTTTAAGGATGGATGTTTCATGGGAAAGGGGGGGGGGGATAGAGAATAGGAATTAATATTACTGTTTTGCTTATTTCTGTATGGTATTACTAGTTCAAACTTAACATATTTCAAGCAAAATTATTAGACCCCTTAAGTACATAAATCTGAATTTGAAATGGTGCATCAGTGCTCATAGTAGAAATACAATATTGCACGGATTTTAACATTATTTCACCAGTCCCTGTTGATTATTTCAATTCGACAGCAAGATTTATTCTAGAGCCTCTAGCAAGAATGTGAGTAGGGATGCCTAACACATCACAAACTGGACCAATGCAGACAGAAGGAACCCTCTGAGAGGCCTTCTACTTATAGTAAGTAGGGTATAGTGTAAATCCGGATGAAACTTCTGCGAATTTTGCGAAGAGGCCAGATTCATGAAAGTTAAATGCCACAAACTTTTGTGGTTACACAATGCATTGAATACTAGTACATTGTGTACAAGTAAAGCGATTTGCACAGGTGCATGTACGGTACTAGACTAGCTATGTCTAGATTTACCGTACACTAACAGATGACTTAAAATGCATGTCCAATTAAATGATTTAGTCTAGTAGAATGGTCAACTCTCCGTCTTCCACTACTGTCAAACTCTGACAATATTCCTTTTGCTTGAGATAGATTTTGTATACAGAACAACAACTTTCATGTTTACTGTTATGATGTTTGTTTGCACATTTATTTTAAAATTCTGGTCACAAACCTTGTATTAATTTACTATCCTGCATTTTTCTTGAATTTAAAGGGGAGAGATCTTGCATCTCAAGTTGTGCTTCAACCAAGATAGTACCCTTAAGCACACGCTATGACCCTCCTGTGATCAAATTTCCAAAGGTAAAGGTATTACAAATGGAAGTTATTTATCTTCCTGATGTACATGTAGGTTTTATATGAAAAATTATAATTATAATGATAATAACAATAATGATACAAATTAATGATAATAATAGTAATAATAACAGTTATAATAAAAATAATAATATAATTAGAAACAATAATATTAATAATGATACTAATAATAATAATAATAGTTATGATAATAGTAATCATGATAATAATTATAATAAAAAAAAGTAATTATGATAATAATAATAACAATAATGAAAATCAATAATAATGACAATGACAGTGAGAATGATAAAAATATATATATAAAATAATGATAGTAAGAATGATAATTATAACAATAATAAAAATGATAATGAAAATAATACTGATAACAAAGACAAACAATAACAACGTGTGAATTTAGTAAACTTTAAATGCCGTCAGCTTGCTACCAATGATTTCTATTAAAATATATCATGTGCAATATTTTAGTGTGCCAACAAACCTATGGCTTGATATGAACAGTAATCTGATGATCTACATTTTACATTTTCTTTTAAAATCATCTAAGAGTTATGAGAGTAATGGGGATAGAGCAGATGTGCTTAAAAACCTCAATAATGTATTCATGCTGTTATTTGCCATTATACATGTTTACTAATTTCTACAATTTCGTACTTTTATTATTGTGGAAAATACATGAACCTATGGAATTATGAATTTATGAATGCTATAAAACGTGAAATTTGTTATTTAGTGGATTAAAGATAATTCTCTGCAGGTTCAGTGTATAGTAAAAAGGAATTAGAATGAACTTTGTTGAACATTTTCCCATTAGTCTTCCACCTGTTTCTAAATATGTATTCTAGATGATGACAGTGGCTTAGTTACATGTGTAAGGGGGGGGGGGCACTTGCCTTTAATTGAATAGTGAAAAAGAAAGAAAAAAATAGGAAAGAGAGAAAGGAAGAGGGGGAGAAAAGACGAGGAAAAAAATGTCTGGATATCTCCCGCACCCTCCTCTTAATAAATCGCTAGCCTTGTAAATTCGCATTTCAATTTCTCAGTTATACAGGTATCCCCAACTGTACCAGTCCCCCCCCCCTCAATGGATCGACTCATGACATGCCACTGTTACCTTAAATTAACCCAAATCTAGGCTGAAGTTTATCTCTTCACTAGAAGCAGTCTGTAGCACAATATCATAGAGGTTCATAAAAATCTGTTATTGGTAAGTTTAAACAAATACCTATTGCATTAGGGAATTTAAATCCCTAGTCAGGATGTAAATGAATTTTCGACCTCAAATTTTGTGTAATATTCCACATAGAAAGAGGGGAACAAAAGCAACTTAGACTTTTTAGTACTTTAGTATTATTATTAGTTTCATTATTTTGCTATTTAACAAAAATCAAGAAATCTGATGTAGAGGAGAGTCTCGGGGTTGAACTAAAGAAACTGTGTGACAATATAATAAAGCATTGTTAAATTCAATTACACTGAAGCATTATCAGTGAAGGATTTTTAAAAATGTTAATTGCTTCATGTTGAAATATAACTCATTTGGAGGCGAGTTGGCTTAGTCGGTTAAGCGTCTGCTTGTTGGACCAAAGATCGTGGGTTTGAATCCAACCCTGGCGGATGACTGAAGCCAGCGTTGTGTGTTAACGTGCCCCTCCCCTGTTTCATAGACACAGGTTATGTTTAGTGGAAAACACTCCGTCCCTCGGAAAGGACGTTTAATAGAGGCCCCGTGTAGAGAAGAGTCACCACCTTTGCACGTTAAGAACCCACTGCGCTATTCGTATGAGAGTAGGGGAAAACCCAGGTGTAGTGGTCCAACTGCACACCCCCAATCAGTTATACCGGGCGGAGAGACACGAGGGTTACAGTGATTCAGTTCGCTTTTCGCCTCCCAGGCACAGGTGACACCAAATACTTAATAATAATAATAATATTTGTATAGGGCAAGTCCAAACTTATTTTCCCCCATAAGTTTGATTTTATGGTTGGTTTTTACCAGACTGCTGAAAAGCATGTATGTACCTTGTAAGTAAGCAACCACGGGACCTACGGCTTAAGTCCTCTCCTAGGGACTCGGTAATGAGGATTAATGCCATTAATGGATAAATAAATGTTACACAAATAATGTATGTAGTACAATGAAATTGTATTCTGATATACATGTAGATACTTTTTTTTTACATGTAAATGGATTTGTATACTTATACAAGATTTCAAGTGAAAATGGTTTTGGCTCTTAATAGGTGCCTTTCAGTTATTCAGTACTTTTTCTGAACATTACTGAAATAATGTCATTTGATTGTCATTTCTTGTATTCCATGGAGCTCTAGTTTTTAGATATGAAGCAAAAATATATTTAATAATAATATTCATTCCATTGATATGAAAATGTGATATTGGGAGCTATTTTTCAAAATTCCCTCTACGTGGGATAAAGATAAGAATTTGCATGTAGGCCTATCTGTACTTTAAGACTTGTTAAATGTATTTTCATTATTACCAATTATTTAACTGTTATTCAACTAACTTTCAAGTGTTTGATATTGTTTGTGTTAAAAAAAAATGCGAAGGGGGGGGGGGTGGGGTTGCACAAGTCTGAAAATCTTTGAGAAGAGAAACAAGTTTATTGCATTTTCAAGACCGATTTTAAATATCTGTCAAGGAAAGTTTGTTTTTTAACACGATTTTTAAAATTTGTATGCACCATTTACATTTGCCAGGGGAGGAGGGGGGACCAAAACCCTAAGATCACCCACGTTTTTTTTTCTACATGTAAATACTGTCCCTCCAGCATTGATTTTTACTTTCTGTACATTTGTTTTCTTGAATAAAGTCATCTACATGTAACAGAATTACATGACATCTTCAAATCGACGCCCTACACAAAAGTCCAGTATTTCACAAAATGTAACTCAAGATAGAATAACTAAAATCAGACAGACAGAATACTACTCACGGATGATTTGAATTAATTAAATTGTTTTATAGAAGACTCATGATACACATACTTGGATGATAGAAAGAAGCAAGTACAAAGAGGTTTCATGATAAATGGAAACTTTAATATCTGTCTTGTATGGTACCATTCTTTCTTCAATAAACGGGTTCTATGTGGTATGAGCAGATAAAATGTCATCATTGCATTCTATAGTCAAACTGCAATTTTAACCCTGTGTATACTTCGTATCAGACGTATTGTGACCCCTGCCCCAAAACCGGTTATAACATTTATCATTCGTGGGAGTGGAAGCAGAACACTCAAGAACATATTTGGGGGCACTGTGGGACCATACCCAAGGTATTGTATATCATGCTGTTTGTTTGTTTGGTTGTTTGTTTTGTTTGTTTGGTGTTTTTTGGGGGGTGGGGGAAGCACATGTACATGTGCCCCCTCCCCTTTCCGGAAGAGTCTGCCACTGTATGTAAATGTACATTATACATCTATAAAATGGTGTGATGCTAATTTAATACATGCATATTCATATTTATTAACAGGAATACAAAATTTAAAAACATAATGACTTTGGGGAAATATAATGTACACTAACATCATTTACAGCATCAAGAATGGTTTTGTTAAATGGTCATTTTATAATGGTCATCATGATTTGCAGCAATGATTGTCTAGCTCTTATTTGTCTGCTCAAAGAAGAACAGTCACTGTTTTCTTGTTTTAAATTTTAACAATAATAAGAGGTGGTTGAAAACAAAATATTCAAAACATTTAATTCACATAAAGGGGGATAAATAGAACACAACAATAATTTTAAGATTTACAAGATATACAAAAACATGTTGTAATAAAGACATTACAGTTTTAAATGTTCATAGAATTCACATTCTAAAACAGAAATACACACAAGATAACATAAAGAAATAGAATGGGCAAGTAATGCCAGGGAACTTGGGGAACAAAAAATTGTTCATGCAGACTAAATCTTTTTGTTTTGTTTAATTAATACAAGTAAGACATCCTGTACATATATTTTACATAATTACAAACAATGTTATTATGAAGAAATGATGTTCAATCACAAATACACGTAATAATGATTATTATTTTGATGTTGATATTCTTTAGGAATCTGAATATCTGGATATCTGGATATCTTGTGAAATGCTTTCACATTCATCTAAGGTTCTACTAATTGAACGAAAAAATAACCATTTGCCATGTTTTGTCATGAACAATAGCCTGCAATAAAGCGGTCATTTTGAATAGCTACAAAATTACCACTTACATTGAAAAAAGTATAATTCTATGCTAAAGAGTACAGAATGTTTGAAATATGTAGAGCCCTCGACTTGGGTTCACTTTGTACCAGATGAAGTGAAAAGTAGTATAAATATCTACATGTATGTTATAATCGGGAATTAAAAATGCATACATGTGTTGCAGTTCCTTTACCTCAAGCTTTCCATTTTGAAATATATTACTCAAGTGGTCAAGCAAGAGATATACATATAAACACACATCTGGTTTGTTATGCTCATTATTGACCAAAAAAATAGAGAAGTACACTCAAAACATATATTTCTATTAAATAATAAATGTAGGATTTTGACCTTGAAAAGATTGTAGATGTGTTTTTTAAAGCTTTTAAATGCATTCATTTGACCATTTCCTATTTACAAAAAGTATTGACATTAAATTAGACTAAATCATTCTAGCAAACAGATCACTGTGTTGCCAGAAATCATTATGTTCTTTTTCAGATGGCCAGCCTCTAGACAGTCTGGTTATATTTATGATTTGATAAATACTTGTGATATGTACAGTTTTGTTCATTTGGAAGTTCCAAATAACTTTGAGATGCATCAGAATACAATACATTTCAAAAAATCAAAAGTGTACCATTGAGATATTCATTATCCCACCACTTGTCACAAAACACTTATGAGAGCCATTGTATATTACAAAAATTTCTCTTTCACACTTCATTTTTACAGCAGGCATTGAAAAGTGAAGTTTTCGGAAGATCTGTGTTTTCCTGTATGGTTGTATCTATGATTCTGCAGTCAACATTTGTATGGAGATGCAAAGGTTGTGGGTTGAAACCCCGGAGCAGCACTAGTGTCCTTTGGCAAGACATTAAATTACATTTGCCACTCTCCACCCAGGTATTAAATAGGGACCGGTTATATGGAATTTATTCAATAATGTGAGTACCGAAATCGGTATTCTAACTACTCAGTACAGCCGGGATAATATTGGAGTGCCGTGAGCACCTTGTTCGGTGGATATGTGTGCTATGAAAATATATAATATTATTATCATAATGATTGTTAGTTACAAAATAAAGATCTTTATTATTACTTTTTCACTTTTACAAACTCTGTACCTAAACATATTAGGCAAGGTCATTGAACTGATCCAGGAGATCAGAAGCGGATGGCCTCTTATCTGGCTTCTGTTTGAAGCATGGTTCGAGGATCTTCTGTATCCTAGGATCTACAGCTGTCAAAGACTCAGGTTTACCTATCTGGCCTTTAAAAATAAGAGCAATCAGGACCAGAGGAGGCATCGAGTCTCCCCACAGCCGCTTCATGGAGAACAGCTCCACTAATGTTCCTGCAACCGACCAGATGTCATGTTTGTTGGAGTGCCTGTAACCGGGTTTCATTGCCTCTGGGGGCATGAAGTAAGGTGTGCCTTTCATGTTGACTGAGGATAGGGACATGAGGTTACGTTCCTTGATGTGGGCCAGGCCCAAGTCACAAATGTAAGGACAAATTGTTGCAGCGTCCACCTAACACAATAAACACCACTATATTTCACCATGGGTAAATTCTCTTAGATGACAATGAACTTGTGATAAAATACAGGACATGTGATTTTAGAGATCAAATATATACAACATGAATATAAAGGATTATATCTTATAAGGATCGTATCTTATGTTCTTGTATAGCCTTGTTTAGTGTATATCACACACACGTATTAAAGAACGTTTCTGTGTTTTTGATGAGGTAGCAAAATTTAGCCTACCAGGCATCATCAGCACACAAAGCATATAAAGAAATACATGTAAATCCTAGCAGACACATTCGGCATGAATTTACAGTTCCCCTTTAAAAGCCTAAGAGGTATAAAACTCGTTGTGTGAGAAGTACAAAACTGTTACTCCTTCTATGGAATTTATTACATCACTAAACTTTCTTAACTTTTATAATGACCATATCCATGTACTTACTAGAATATTGGCAGGCTTAAGATCAAGATGTAAGATGTTACAGGTATGCATGAAAGTAACGGCTTGGAGAACCTCACGAGATATCTGAAGCTTTTTAGCCCAGTCTAGAGGAATCTGCAAGTTGATTATTGATAAGCAATACAAAAAATTAAAAAACCTACTTAAACAATGTACAGAATGATATGCATATATTTGTACATGACACACTCGGTGATAAAACTGAAGATTTTTTAATATGATCTTGACAACATCTATGTCTGGGTAAATTATGGTTTTCTAAGCCTCTGTTTTCACATGACGTAGTAGACTAGCTCTCAAAAACCACTGCGGCAAAAGAACATCCATTTCAGGAAAAATGAATGGAATATTTAGTGAACAGGGATGTGTGCAGCTGAGGCCCCTATTTTTGGAGGGCATTAGGACATGTAATTTTATTGCGGCAGTTTTGTTTTTGAGAATTATCACGTCATATGTGAATGCATGGGGCCGAACTTGCACTTACAATCAGGGAACTAAATGGCATAATTCAATTAAATGGTTCTCATTCCTGCTCTCAGCCTCCTTCTTCCTACTTTAAAACCCCCTCCCTTCAGCCCCATATTTTCCTGGAAACCCTTGAATCATTTACCTTAATGTCATCCCTATCAGGGAAGATGACGGCGTGTAAACTTGGTCCTTCAATGAACTGCATTACCAGGAAGGCCTCCTGTCCCTGGTATCCTAGAGCCATCATCTGAACGATGTTAGGGTGGGATGCCCGTCTTAATGGAGAGAAGAGTATGGAGGAGAAAGAAAGTTTGATGATCATTTCTCATCCCAAATATCTCTGGTCATCAACAAAGCTAAGTCCTGAGTAAACATATACTCACTACCCTACCAGGTAAGGCATGACATTTTAATAATAATATTCTGGATTTATATATAGCCTAATACATAAATGGTTGTGTCCCAGCACTTTGTAGATATGTCTCAATCACGGTCAGCGAATTGAAGCTCGCTTCCAAATAATGGATGTGAATTCAGCGATTCCAGGAGAGCATAGCAGACATGTTGATCAACCACCACGACTTTCTGATCTTTCAAGATACCCTTTTAATACTTGGCTGGAGAATTATTAGACATGAGACTATCCTAGCAATACATAAGGGATAGGACTACATGTGGATACCTGTGTATAGCAACTTCCTTCTCGATTTCATCTTTTCTGCTACCCATGATGGAGATCTTTTTGACTGCCACTTGAGTCCCCCTCCAGGAGGCTTGATGGACCACTCCAAAATGCCCCTTACCAACCACACGACCCATGTCTAGGTCAGAGACTTCAATTTTGTGCACAAGATCGAAGACTGGAATGACAATGAAACGAGAGAAATTGATATCGTACATATACACAATCAAATATATAAATCAATATAAATATATAACACCTAATCTGTTTTTATGTCTTAAAGTAACATGTATTGGACAGCAAATGTCACATTATGGTAATGTCTATATGCGCTTCCAAAGGACTTTGGATATTATTTCCCTAACTTTAGCTCCAGCAACCATAGCACCGTCCATTCAAGGGATAATTCCTACCATATACCCATTTCTTACATCTGGGTCAAGTGTGGCAAATGTAGATAAATGCCTTGCCAATGAATGTCAATGTTGCAGCAGGGATTCGAACCCCTTACCTTGTGGTTCACAGTTTGGAGACTTATCCACTACACCACAACACCTCTACTACATAGTGCATGCTGATAGTGCATGATTTAGTCCATAATCATAATGGCTTAATGGTGCTCAGACATTATTACCCTCTTGATAGCAAATCCATCAAAGTAACTTGCACTCAATTTTATCAGACATCCATTTTATACATCTGGGTAGAAAGTGGCTTAGTGCCGGCCTGGATTTGAACCACAAATCGTTGAGATCTATAGTCTGGTTATTTTTCCACAACACATTTACAATCCCTTTATAGTGCATATCAAATTATAACACAACATCCCTCTGCCCTTTCAAAAGTGGTTTTATAATTCCGTTCTAGCTTTAGCTTTGGCAACTTTTATCAGTGCACAGTGCATTTCAAGCAGAGATATCAAACGGGAATCCTCTTCATACGGTACTCTTTTACTTCGCACTATGCAAGCACTATACATGTAAATCAAGAAATCTATTTTCATATACATCTAAGATACTTTAAACCTACTTTACTTTAGGATTTCTTAAATATTTGTAGTGGCAAAAGCAAGGATGGTAATCGTCCAGTAGTAAATAAAGCAGCTTTAGGGTATTGTGCATAGAAAATACTGTATGTCTAATTTCCTGGTCCAACCTGGTTGACCCCATTACATGTAGGCCTACAAACTTTTCCATTTAAAAGGCAATCCCAACCATTGCAATAAGTTCATTTGTATGAAAGCAGAAAAATCACAGATACAGAATGGCAAAAGTATGCAATAAACCCTACCAACAATGAAAAGAAATATGAATGTTTGAAATATGAGATCACTGAGTGCAAATCTCATATTGGCAACTTGATCCCTGGATTGTGACGTAGACACAGACAATTTTCCCGTTTGTACAAAAATCTCAATAATTTCTGTTTTTTCCTAAGTGCCTTCTCTCTCAAGGCACTACTCAAAATATGTTATTGATAGCATATAATTATAGGTTCTCTAAAGGAAAAAGACCCTTCTGAGTCTATATTTTTGAATAATTTTGTTTTATAGTCATTGTGCGTGTGGGAACAAATGGTAAAGTTGTCCGCCAATACATCACAGAGACATTACCGATCCAGCCAATTTGAAGAGCCCATACAACTTTCAAAAATTCATAATTTTCTCATTTTATTGTCCGATTTCATTCAAACTTTCACCAGTTCGCTTCTATGATTTTCTGATTTCTTCTAGAGTAGTTTGATATCAAGATTGGATTTCCCTTAAATAACTACAATTATTCAAATCTGAATATATAAAGCATCGACACGTGCACTATGTCTCCATACGCACAGTAAACATTCAACAAGGAAAACCAGCAGTCAAGGCTCATTCACATACACGACGATAAACCGTGGGAGTTTTTGCTAAAAAAATTGGCAAGAGGGGATGAAAATAATTGTAGGTGCATTCAACAATGGTTCTGCACATACATGTAAACAAACGTGTAGCGCAGTATGCTCTAAAAAAGAGATAAACCGGTTTACAACACCATGTGTTGACATGAAGGCTTAAGCCCCGCACACACTACACGATTTTCCTGCGATCCGATTTTCATAGAAAGGGCGGTTATATTAGATATAGAAATCTAATCAACGACTATCCTCCCGATTTAGGTTCTAAATAATCAAGATTATTAAAAACCGGAATATTAGTGCATTTAACTCTTCAAGTCAGTATAAAAGCCGAATCGGCTTCAAATTGTAGACGGCTTCAAATTGTCACACTATTGGTCTGACGTCACTACGATTCTGAGCCGATTTTATAGCTATTCTCCATCCAAGGGAGCATGAAATCCCCTGAAATTTGGATTTCATTAATCATATGACTAGTTAGCTCCTTGGTCATTAAGATTTAACAAGTTTAAACGTTCATATAAAATGCTATCACAAGTTCTTCCAAAATCGGATCGTAGGCAGATGGTGTAGTATGCAGCAGGCTTATAACTTGTTTATTTCATATGTCGATGTTTACCTTCAATTTTTGGCTTGCCAGGTTTCTTTTGGTTTCCTGCTGGACAATCAGCTCCATTTTCACTCTCAGCCGGGTCCTGTCCTGTCCGCTTTTGAGGGCCTTTATCAGTGCTGCTCAGACCATCGTTTCGCTTTACGATAATATCATCGTCGTCAACACTGTTGGGGTTAATGCTCAGGCGTCCATTTCTCACATCCTCGTCTTCCCCGAGGTCCTCCCATGATGACATATCACCAGCTCTGAAAAGGATTTTGATAAAATGCATAATATCCTAGAAACAATGACATTGCAATTAGAGAAGAAAATATAATTGTAAGTACACTAGATTCATGTATGACTAGGGTACAATTTTGTTTGTTTATAATGTAAGGTGACAAGAAAGGATTATTATGTAAGATCATTCAAATGAGAAATGAGGATTTTTCAACAACAAAAAAAGTTGAAGAGTAGAGGACAAAAAAAGAATCCGTTCATGTGGAGATCAGAAGAGATAAATCCAGTCCATAAAAGGGGATAGGGTGATATATCAATATGGCATTAATCGACTAAAAAGAAAACAGAACTAGTGATTCAAAAGTATAATAGAGAAAAGAAAATATATGATGAGTCTAGAAATGATGTGATTGGCCAAGAAAGAATTTAAAATATTTAATGGGAATTACAATGGTAAATATATATTAACATCAGATTTGAGGTGCATGAACAGCATCATGTAGACAGAACATTCTGCTTGGCAGTACACATGAAATTAGAACAATACAAATTACAATTTTTTGATCTCATATGATTTTTGACATCTTCTTTAATTCTTTATGTACCACACAAATAATCCCCCCGTGCCACATTGTATTTTTCGTGGGAACAATATACCAATGGCTTTTAATAATCCAGTATCACACACTGTTTCCAGTGCAAGATTCAACTTTACTGGTGTTACAAGGATTGTCTTTGAGCTATTTAAAACTAGAAATGGGCGATTTTTCAAAGGTATTGTGATGCACAAAGCAATCATTCTGTCAATTGTTGCCCATTGTTTTAGGCAAAATTGCATGTGTGGCAACCGAGCGACCTTGCAGACAGGCAAAGAAGGCAACCAAAGTGTTAAGGATATTGACTTACATCTTTTCACGAGCGATCTTCTTCAAAGTCTTCTTCAGCTCAGCATTCCTGATGTAATATAGCGGTGTTCGACATTCCGCATTCTCTAGGTCTATGGATGCTCCATTGAGAACCATGTAGCAGAGTGCTGCTGCAGCACTGTTATCAACTCCACAATCTCTAAAACGCTTGCGAATCTGGGAGAAAATACAGAGCATCAAGTCAATCAATCTTTTAACAAATGTGGAGTGATTTGGTATTTTTTATTAGAACACCAAGTAAGGATACCTGAAAATCTGAAAATGTAGGACCACTGGTTATTATTGGGGGATGGTACAAGTTGCTTCAGAAAAGTTGTTTATGGAGATTCCTCCAAAGTAATGAGCATCAATATCATGGAATAAAAATATAATCACATGATCTTGTATTAAATAACTACTAAATAGAGTCAGTTGCTATCAGTAAATTTATATGAACCCTAGCAGTCGAACTGAATGTTGCTTTGAACTCCTTCATTTTAATGGTGGCAGCGGTGGGATAGAAATCCTAGTAATCAAAATGACTGGTGACTCATACTCCTTCATTCACATGGTGATAGCATTAGGAAATTAACTCTAGCGATTAAAATGATGTGTATCAAAGTCTGTTTGTCTGGAATATCACATGGATATCATTCATCCATATAATTATGTCTCTCCATTAGGGAAGTCATCTCACCAAAACCAGGCCATGACAGTGATTGCAGGTGTCTGAAACTCCTTCATTAACATTGGGTGCTCTGTCTGGAATATTACAAAGTACCAAATATCATTCCTCCTTATCCATCTTTCCATTAGGGCAAGCATCTTATGGAAACAGAACATACTGAATGCCATCTTACATCAGCACCCAACTAAGCTATCTAGATATATTGCATTTATAGTATGTTTTGTTCTTAAAAGATTATGGCATAAGTATTGTCGTTGTCAACTATTATATCAATAAACATCATTAGCAACAAAATAATGTTAGACATTTGTGTTAAAAAAACGACGCTAATTGATATCTTAATAGCTTATGTAGAATATCTTTGGTATGTTTTGATGACAAATGCACCCACGAATTGTGGCTTATTGCATAAAATACGTGACTCAATAATTTTACTGTTGGGGAATATAATCTCTGTATCAAATTTATCTCTATTATTGAACACCATGGCTTCTACTATGAGACACTTGTACTCTTTTCACTTGGCACACACAAACGTGGACATACCTTCCTCAGTGTAGGGGTGTCTTTGATATCAGTTGGGTCTTTCCCTGCAGCGTTGGCAACGTGGTGCAGGGCAGTGTGATCATCTTGACCTTGAAGATTGATATCAGCACCCTGTGACACCAGAAACTCTATGCTGTTGGAATGTCCTCGATAAGCAGCCAGATGTAGTGCTGTATCTCCTAGCACGTTCTTAGCGTTCACATCCAACCCATGATCCTTTCATGAGCACAAAATGTACAACTTTCATTATTTGGTCATTGTAATAGATAAATAAGTTTCAATCTTAACAAAATAGGAACATGAGTGACTTAATTTGGTATCATATAATATCTAATTTAACAGAGAAATGAAAGACTGTTCGACATGCTTCACCCATTACCAACAGGAATTGTTAGGCCCCTGTATTAGGCCTACGGGCATTAGACACTTTAGAAGTCATCATGTTAAGACAAGAGACTTACATTGCATAATGTGTCTCTTGTATTGATGCCCTACATGTACATATACAAGCTTGTACTAAACAAATAAAGTTGGCTTTCAGGTTCATGTATCTTTACACATTCACCATAACATAACAAAAATGTCATATATATGATCCAATCCAATAAATTTGTGAAATCAGAGTACATAAACATTGAAAATTAAAACGAGCTACATGCATAAGTTGGATTGAGTTTTTCGAAGACAATAAAATTTGATTTTATGTCTTACACTTGTCTGGTAGCTTACTAAAAGGAAGAGGTACGTAAAGTCATAACTGAAATGCAAACGCATAATCGTTGAAAATCGTAACTTTTTAGCAAAGGCTTCAAAATTACGTAACTGTTTCCAGTGCAAGATCAATCTATACTGGTATTAAGCGAGTTGTCATGGAGCTAATCAAGACCGGAAATAAGCAATTTTGTAAAGCCGCTGTGTTGCACAAAGCAATCCGTGAGTCAATTGGTGCCTACTGTTTTGTGCAAAATTGCGTGTATGGCAAAGTAGTGACCATGCTGAGAGGTTACAAAGAAAGCAACAGAAATTTTAAATTCAAAATTACCACTAGCAATTGTGTCTTTTGCATTCCAGCTGTGTCTCTATATGTGTCTTAACATTTTGCTAGGGTACTTGAGAGTCCAAGTAAATTACCTTTACAGCCATAACAACCTTCATGACTTCTACATGGTTATTGATTGCACTGATATGCAATATGGTGTGACCGTCAACCCTTGCATCAATAGATCTAGGAAAACTTTGTGCAATTAACTCAGCAGGTCTAAAAAGTAAAATGAAAGAAAATGATAATATCTAAGATCAGACAGGAGATTTTCATAATTATGAATTCAAGTTGATGATTGTAATCTCTTTTCTAACGATCCTTGCTGAACATTTACATGAGTACATGGCCACACCCTTACCAGACCCCTTGCATGTAAATCAAGATAACTTATCAAATTGATTTGCCTCCGTTCAGAAAGTGTACAAAGCCTATTGTACAACACATGCTTTGGCGACAATTATTCAGCAGTCATTCAGCAATTTATAATAATAAATGAATTTCTACATGTTCCTGACCTAAAAGACCTAAATACTCCATCTTAACCCTAAACGTAACCTAAAATAGAATCATAAAGCGATCTCATTGACAAAGTAAAAACCAGGACAAATGTCCCAAGAGCTTAGCAAGCTCAGGACAAATCAAAACCTTACTATAGGCCAAATCACAACCCTGGCTCAATAAAAAAGATGTAAATATGCCTGCCTATGATAGACTGACACAATGGAATTGATGCTTCACACGGAACAAGCATAGAGGATACTTACCGATGGTGTTGTATAATATTCAAATGTAAAACCCATGATCATTAGCAAAATTGAAAATGGGCCTCTATTTTGTATACATTAAAAACTTTTTCCAGACATATGACCCCTTTTTGCATAACAAAGATAGAAATGGGCTCTAAATGTAGCCCAATTCGGGAGCTTATCGTCTACAAATTTTAAAAAAGTACCTCATTTTTCAGGTAAAAACGTATTCATATGCTTGCAAACATTGTAAAAATATGAACCCCTTTTCACGAAATTTCTTGCAAAAAACATTTTTACACCCCTGAAAATCACCCCTTTTTTGAATGAAATTTGTAATAGTCATGCGTACAAATTCAAGGTCAATATGAAGTGGTATACGACCAGGGGAGTACTTACTCTGGTTTGCCCTGGGCAGCTGCAAACTGTAGAGCTGTCAACTCTCTCTTGTTAGCCAGAGTCACATTAAGGTCTGGAACTTTTACCAATAGTTCAATGACATCTACCTTGCTGTTGATTATAGCATCATGAAGGGGAGTATGTTTCTCTGTATCCTTATATCAAATTAATAGAAGTTATGTAACATTAATGTCATATTTCCGATTATGCTATGTTCGTAATTGATTGCCTTGTACGATAGGCATTCCAATCAACTGCAATATCATGTGTAGTAAACCCTTTCAGTTACCTATCGCCAAAGTAAATGAATTCATGGACGTAATAGACGTAATAATAATATTCTTAAGAGATATTAACTGCAATTTATTTCATGAATAGTATGACTACTCCAATCCAATCACCTCCCCCCCCCCCTTCCATCAACTACTTATTTTTGCCAATTTATTTGAGTATCGGAACATCTACTTGTAACTTCTTGTAACTTTGCTTTAATCTTTTATCTTTTACTGTACTTATATTTCATATGTTTCTAATTTTTATTACACCTGCATGTACAGTTTTTAGCTCTATTTCTTCATTCTTTGTATAAAACGAGGAACCTTTATAGCTTTTATGGTTTGAAAATCACAATCTTCATCAATCTTCTTGGGCTACTCCGTCATTGTTTCAATAAACATGTAAATAATCAATTTATTCTCAAATTTCTGATCTACTCAAAACAAATGGCAATTTAAACAATGGAACTTGTAAAACGCATGTAAATATTCATAATACTTGTCAAGTTTTCAATATGTTTGAATAAGTTATCAATGTACTTTTATCCAATGTAATTTTTACTCTGTAAATTGAACAACTTCAGCTCTAAGCTGCATGTTCGATGATTTAAAAAAATGTTAATAAACCAAAATCAATAAACCAATACTACCCCCAGAGGACAATGATTATTATGACAATTATGCTCCCAACAACTAATTTTTTTCGAGAACCCCCAACAATTACCTCAAAGACAAATAAGAACCCCAGGAAAACTGAAATATAAAGTATTTTTTCCAGTCGATTGCGCACTATACTTTCAGATATCAAACTCCCTCTCCACCCCCTCCCCCAATCCTGGGCCAATTTTCTTCTTTTAACAATTTCTGAAATAGCTTTACTTTTAATTTACATTACCCTATTATTGTTATATTTGTAATCATGTTTACGTTGTTGATATTTCGTATAGAGAATTTTGTACATGCGTGGTTGTGGTTATCCAGTTAACAAAGTCTATATGGACTATACCTTTCATTAATCCACACGGTAAACGTTATCTTGACATCCCAGTACACCGATAGCCATGGGACCGACAGTCCATGACACCAATGGCCCACAAGAACGGTAGTCCACAAGACCGACAATATCAATTTGGTCAACCCTCAACAAAGTTGAAGGCTGTCAGTCTCAAGGGCCTTAATAAATCTTTTAGAAGGTTCACTAGAATTGACATCAGTCTTGCGGGCTGTTGGCCTCATGGGAGGGCCGTCTTGTCTGATGTCTATCTCGTGGGCTGCAGCCCCCTTTATTAGTTCACTCTCACATCTATAACAATAATGGACAAGTTCATACATACCTGAAAATTAACATCACATCCGTGATTAATCAAGACCCTTGCACAGTCAGCATACCCTCTGACAGCTGCTTGATGGATCGCTCTCCGTCCTTTATCATTACCTCTGTTTATATCCGCTCCTTTACCAATCAAATACTTTGTGATAGCTGGTTCATCCCTGTGGTAGGTTTAAGAATAAAACAAGCATTTGCCTACTGTGTACACCATTTACTGGACATTCCAGATATACTATAAAATATTGAAATGTGCCTTTAAATTCAGAAATGAAAATCACTGGTACAGAGCCTATTTGTCATAATATGTGTTTCAACTCTGCACAAAATAGCTTTCCAATGAATCACATACCATAAAGTCCCATTACATCTATGCAACTTTTTTGTTTTTATTTTAAAGGGGACAAAACAATTATCCGAAATCGGTATGCTCTGTGTGCCTGGGGTCTTATATATGCTATAAGCAACTTTTAAAGCATAAGCTTTAAATATTCCGGTAAAAAGATATTATTCATCAAAGCAATACATAATAATAATCTGTGTCTACAAAGCCAACTTTATCCAACAGCGGGTTCGGTAATACTAGTAATAATAATAAAAAGAATAAAAAGAATAAAAATATAAATAATTGTGGTGTATTGAGACACGAAATGACGAAGCAGCTTCACTCTAATATCGGCCATAATTAAGATACTCTTTATTATCCAACAACAGGTGGCAGTATTACAGTTTGCGAGGTGGCAATAACACCATGTACACTACACTCCTCCCCCACTAAAAAAACAAGAGGCTAACTGTACTTCCATTAAACATACATATGTGCAGCAACCTCTTTTCGAATGTTACAAGATTACAATAAAACAAGTCAACGCAAAGCGTAGCATCCCCTCGCAGGGTACAAATGGCCTATATACGTCAGAACAAGTTACCTCCATTAGACTACTAGTATACTAGTATATTACTAGGCAAGGAAGTTTACCACATTTTTGCATATATAACTAGGTATTTTTGCGTATTTAATGAGCCATGACCTTTCACCTTTGACCTACATACTCCGAAATCGAACTTAGGCTGTGTTTTGATACCATGTACATTCATATTAAATTTCATTAAAATCCGTAAAACATTACTAAAGTGTAATATCAAACGGAAACCAGATTCGCATATTAAATGAGCTATGACCTTTGAACTTTGACCTACATACTCCGCAATCGAACTTGGGCTGTATTTGATACCATGTACGTTCATATCAAATTTCATTAAAATCCGTCAAACATTATTAAAGTTTCTAAATATATTACTCATTGCGGATGTAGTATCGAAAATAATATCGCTAGTGATATTCGTTTGTCTCGCAATGTGGTCAATAAGGAATCTAAAAGATCTCGACGTTTCGTGCGCCGCTGCAACACTTCGTCAGGTGATAAAACTAATGTAAGCAAGGGTGCTTTATACTCTACGGGAGGACCGGCGCGACGGTCTATAATTCGATCGATAATCGGAACAATAACGCACAAGGCCTATTGGCCGACGCACACGGTGCTTGACCAATCAGTAGGCCGCTGGTTCGGCTAATTATGCAAATGGCCTAATGGTCGACGCACACGGTGCTCGACCAATCAGCAGGCCGCTGGTTCGGCTCGCCTGCTGGGCGGAAGCAATAGCGAGCTCAACCAATCAACGGGCCGCTGGCTCGGCTCGCCTGCTGGGCGGAAGCAATAGCGAGCTCAACCAATCAACGGGCCGCTGGCTCGGCCCGTCTGCTGATTGGAATCGACCGGTGCTGGCCGGCTGGACGGGGAGTGTCATGGCGGCGTATCGTACGCATCCAAAATTCGGGGATATCGAAAATAAATTGATGTTCCATTAAGTACAACAAAACAAAACAAAATTTGCTGTGACCCTATTCTAGTATCAAGTGAATTTGCAAACCCTTTTCCCTGATTTTACTTGTCCTTCATAACTGAACATTTATGTAAACTATACTAATGGGGTTAGGCTGACATGTAACACAAGCAATACACCGAGTTACCCTTATTCCCTTATGTGTTGTTTGTTTTAAGTCCTACAATCCATCATGCACATGTTATATGTATACAGTATCTTAATATAGGAACCAATGTTCACTGTTCACCTTTCTCAATACTCTCGAGAATGTGGCAAAACCATAATATACCCAACTAGTACATAAAATATAACATAAAATATGGAATGGACTTACATTCCTTCTTTTTTTTACATATTTTCTACCAAACAATCTGGTTTCTTTCTCTTTCTGTCTGGGTACCTCCTAACATTGATTTCTTTATCATGTCGTTCATTTACCTCTACCATCTCTTTCTGAAGGTCATCTTGACCTCGACTCTGACCTTGACCACCACTAGTACCATTCAATGTACTAAGCTCTACTGGTGACTTGCTAGTCTCACTTCTAGACAAAGACTCATTTGGTACAATAGACCTTGGCAATTCAGACAATTTTGTGCCTGACTTTAATTGATCTTGGTTAACAGAGACCCTTTCTTCCTTCTCTAACCTTTCTGGACCTCTTTCCAACAAACGATCAACATAGCACTGACGTAGTCTTCCTCCTATCCTCACAAGGTATTAATAAAAACCTAGCCTCTTCACAATCACTCCTTGATTGTTCCTTCCCACCTCTATGGTTCTTTACCATGATCCTTTCACCCGATTCAAATTGTCTGTGTTTCATGCCTGGAGTATCATGATACTGTGTCGTTTTGTTCTTGTTTTTTGTCACTCTGGTATTCAAATCTGGCTTAAGCAAACTAAACCTTGTCCTTGGTGCAAATTGAACACCAGTTCATACGGAAAAACTCCCGTAACAGTTTGAAGGGTATGTTCTATATGAGAAAAGAAATTATCTAACCTGTGTCGAATTGACACATGGGGGTTTCTTCCCAACTTATCACTCAGAAAATACTTCTGCAATGCTCTTTTCACTATTTGAACAGTTCTCTCTGCTGCCCCATTTGAGGCTGGGTGATATGGTGGAACCAACACATGTTTTACCCCATTTTTACTCAAGAAAACTTCCATTTCTTCTGATTGCAGAAGTAAATTGAGGACCATTATCGGACACTAGGGTTTCAGGTAAGCCAAAAAAGGCGAACCAACTTCTCAAAGTCTCTATCATTTTTGCACTGGTAGTGCTCGTCATCAACTCTACATTCACTTATTTACTATATGTGTCTACCAGTACCAAATAGTCCTTTCCTTCCAATTCAAAGAAATCAACATGTACACGTTCCCATGGTTTACGTGCATTGGACCATGTCACAAATGGTACTTTGGGGGTCATTTCTCATCTTGAGACATGCTCACAACTTTGTGATAGGTTTTCTATGTCTGCATCTAACTTAGGATACCAAAAGTAACTCCTTGCAACAGCTTTCATTCTCACTATACCAGTGTGTTTCTGATGTAATTCTTCTAACAATCATTCCCGAAACTTTGGGGGTATTATCACTCTCATTCCCCATAGTAAGCAACCTTGGTCTACTGATAGTTCATTTCTCCTATTGAAATACTCTTGTAACTTGTCCTCATCACAATGTTTTGGCCACCCATTCATCACATGATACAACACTTTACTTAGCACCAAGTCCTTCCTAGTTTCTTCACTGATTTTCTTTGCCGATAAAGGCATATCATTGGTGTATGTGAAGTAGTACACTGGTAATTCAATAGCCAAAGTGACTCTTTTTTGACGGGAAATCTGGACAAAACATCTGCGTTTGCATGTTCTGTGGACTTCCGATACTTGATTTTATACTGGTGAGCCATCAAAATCAATGCCCACCTCTGCAGCCAGGGATGGAATCCCTTTCTTAGATCCAAAGATGATAGTCAGGGCTGGGTGATCAGTTAACAATGTAAATCTCCTACCATACAAATACTTGTGAAACTTGGTAACCCCATAGATGGTAGCCAAAGACTCTTTTTCAATCTGCGAATAATTCTGCTCTGATTTGGTAAGGGTACGTGATGCATTAGCTACCGGTCTCTCCTCTCCATATTCCATAAGATGTGACAAAACTACTCCTAACCCATACGAGGATGCATCACAAGCCAAAACCAACGGTTTCTTCGCATCATAATGAGTCAATACTGCATCACTTGACAACACTTTTTTTACCCTGTCAAAGGCAGTTTGACACTCAGTGGTCCAATTCCACTCGACATCGTCTCTGAGCAATTGGTATAGTGATGCAAATGTACTAGCTAAATTTGTAACAAACTTAGCCTAATACACCACAATGCCTTTAAAAGTTCTCGACTCATCTTTGTTCTCTGGTTTCTTTGCATCACGGATCCCTTCTACCTTCTCCTTTGTAGGGTGAATACCCTTACTATCAATGTCATGCCCTAGGTATATTACTCTAGAGACAATAAAGGAACACTTTTCCTTCTTCGCTTTGACACCATACTCTTGGAGCCTCCCTAACACCTCATTTAGTTTTTGATATTGTAGAATACAGGAAAAGCCTTTTGATAATCAGGCTCGAGTTGTGACGTCAGAAGCAAGAGTTTCACTTTCTCTATATCGTTTTGGCCGGAAGGGGGCGTTTGGAGGGTGCCAGCCTATTTCATGTTTTTTAAGATGTGTTTAGTTACTGGGATTCGACATAATCATAATCAGCATAAGCCCAAAGTTGTAAGTAGAATATGATGCATATTATTTTAGTCAATGATCCATCTATGGTATTGTGTGAATGATTTTGGTGATATTGATGCATAAAGTGAAATTTAAGGTGGTTTACAACTGTACATGCAAAATGAGTTGCTACACAGTATAAATTGCAGTGTATATTTACCGTAAGTGCATTAGAGTTTGTAGAAATGACACTGGATGGGTTAAACAAACGTGAAATTAATTCAGGATGTTGTTTTGATACAAGATAAAGTGTTATATGAAAGAAACATTATATTTTATGAAAGACGAAATGATTATGATGGAAAGAATCATTCAGATAAAAAATGTGCCATGACATGTTACAGATAATAGTTTAAGCATGAATGATGCTATGAATTTAATTTACGGTATGGACTACAGATAAACCGATTTATGTATGTGTATGTATGAGGTTACACTATAAACTAGTATTGATTACTGCCTTTGTTCTTTTTGTATATTTGCAGATCGAACCTTACTCAGAATAAAGGAGTTCTGTCTCGTAACATGGCTTTAGTCTGTGGCTTTCTTTTCGACTCTTGGTTCACCCTAACATCAGTTCGATAACTCGCTTGAGAAGGATTCAAGATGAGTAAGCCGAGCCAAAAGCAAGAAGCCATCCCACAATGTGATTCAGTGAAGGAAACTGCCAGCCAAGCAGTTACAGGAGATCACGAGGATGACATCCAACCCGTTGATTCAGCGAGTCAGATTGCCAGCCAGACCAGCATGAGGTCTTTATCACGGATAAAGTCTATGGCAAGAAGAGCTGCTCTTGTAACAGAAGCAGCTGCTCTACAAGAACAGCAAGAGCTTGAACTGGAGGAGGTGAAACTTCGCCAGAGAAAGACGCAGCTTGCCATGATAACAAAGCTGAGGGTGGCTGAAGCTGAAGAGCACGAATATGTAGACTACATGGACATGAGGTCACAGTCAAGGTCCAGCTGTGGCAAGCAACAGAAGGCATGCAACCAAGCCCAAAAGGGATATTGATGAGACTCTTCCCTATCCTTTGAATCTTCAAGAGTTAGAGTCTCCTGAAGCGGCCAAGTCGTCTGAGCCTGTACCTGTAGCCTCATCATTAGAGCCAGAGGTTGCCAAGATACTTCATCAAGGGCAAGAGCAGCAGCAGCGCATGTTGGAGTCACTGATGCTCCCACGGGCTGACCTGGTGATGTACGATGGGAACCCTCTCACGTACTAGGAGTTTTGGCGCTCCTTTGATAATATCGTTGATGCTACAACAATCCCGCCATCAGCAAAGTTGAACTATCTCTTTCGGTATTGTACTGGTGAAGCCAAACGGATACTGCATGGCTGTATGGTGATGGAGCCAGCTGAAGGATATCAGAATGCCAAATTCCTACTGCACCAACGTTTCGGGAACTCTTAACATATCTAAGGCTGGCTGCGTAAAGTTACTGAGGGCGAGAAAGTCCAACCCCACAACAAGAAGGCCAATCAGGAGATGGCGGATGAGCTAAGAGTATGCCTGCAAACTCTTAAAGTCATGGGCCATAAGGACGACCTGTCATCACAAGCCACCCTTCTGAAGATCATAGAGAGGCTCCCTACTAACTATCGTAGAGGAAGATGGTTGAGGGTAGTTGGCAACGTACGCAAAGAGTACAGGCAGCCACGCTTTGAAGACGTTTTCAATTTCATCCAAGGCATCGCTGATGAGGAGAACGACCCGGTATATGGTCGGCTCATGGAGAAGCTGCAAAGCAGTCATATGACAAATCCATTTCCCAAGAACGAGAAGATGAGATCCAAGACGTATGCAGTGACCAACACTCCGGTCCAACGCCATCAACGAAGACCTGTCCTTCGTGCAATGCCACTCCCACCCTTTTCAGATGTGACAAATTTAAGGACATGAAACCTGAAGAACGATTCAAGTTTGCACAGATGAAGAGGTTGTGCTTCAATTGTTTGGTACCTGGACACATGTTAGGAAGGTGCACAGTCAACAGGACATGCACAGTAGCAGGGTGTAAAATAAAACATACCAAGTTTCTTCATGTAGACGAGGTGAAGCAGACCAAATCACCTGACGAAGATCTACTGACAGCCAGCAGCAACACCACAGTGGCCGGAGGGCGTAGCAGACGGGTGGCTCTACCCATTGTTCCCGTACGAGTACGAGCCAAAGATGGAGGAACTTATGTTGACACTTGTGTTCTGTTTGATAGTGGATCAATCCCTTGATCACCCCTGCTTTTTCTAGCCTATCCAGCTCCTTTTCTACTACTTCTAACTGGGCATAAGGAACCGGTCTAGCTTTACAAAAGGTGGGTTGCACCTCCTCTTTCACTTTTATCTCTGCTTTGAAATCCCTAATCTTATCACCTGGACCACTTGGTCTAAAAACATCTTCATGATGTTTCAACACTTCTTGAAGATCTGGGTTTTTTTAAGTAAGCCCTATCTCAAACAACTCTCCCTAATCTATCCTGATTCTTCTAAACCAATTCCTACCCATCAGGGCGACATTGTCACCTGATACAACTACCAATGGTAAGTAATATGCAGAATTTCTGTACTGTAATCTCACTTGTATTCTACCTAAAACAGGTATTTGTATTTTACCATAGCAAGTCAATTTCATACTTAACCTTTGCAGTGGAATGTGACCTGGAGAATTTTTGTACTCTTCCTCTGAAATTACTGAAACTATCTATACCAAATGGCACAACATGATCAGAAATATCAAATTCTACAATAGGAACTGAGTCTGAGTCCATACTAGTATCTTGTTCATCAGCTGCGAACAATTTAGGATTATCGTCCTGGACTTCTGTGTCGATCGGATATGTGTTTGATCTTCTGTCCTTTTTATCTTGACTTGTACTTGGCTGACTATACCCGCGACCGCGGCCTGGACCTGGACCTCTGCCGCATCCTTGCGATGGTTTTAGGACTGTCCGCGACTTGCTTGCCACGGTTTTCCGCGTCCTTTACTGTAACTGGAGGTTGATTTTGCATTTCTACATGCCCTCTTCAGATGCGATACTTTCCCGCAACTATAACAGGTTATCTGCCGGGGGGAGACAAGTAACAGGTTGATGGAAATCTAAACATTGGTAGCATTATCTCTCCCGCTGGAGGGCCCTAGGTCGAGATCTTTCTAGGCGATGCACCTCTGCTGAACGCTGACCGGCGCTTGACCCTTGCTGTAATTTTAAACTATCCGCATCTGCCAGCTCCATCGCAATTACTGCGTCAACTGCAACTTTCCAGGTCAGCTCATTTCCTTTGGCCAGGAGCTTCGCCTGTACCATGTTATTTCGCAGACCTGCTACGAAAGTGTCTCGGAGGTTAGTAACCAGATGCTCACCATACCTACAATGTCTTGCAAGCTTTTTCAGTTCAAGGATGTACTCCGTTATCGAGTCCTCTGCCCCTTGACGACATTGTCGAAACGCCAAACGGAGCGCAATCTGGTTTTTACTGGTACCATAATATGTATCCAATACATCATTCAATTCTTTGAAAGTTTTTGTACTTTGGTCGTCTGGAAAAAAATGATTAGACACCGTTTCCAACGCCTCAGGCCGAACTATGGCTAAGAAGACAGTTACTTCGTCCACTTCTGCTATCTTATTGGCTTTTTTCCATATCTGGAATCTTTTAAGACTAGTTTCCATATTCTTCTCTTTTGGGAACATATTCCCCAATCTGGCCAATGAATTCCGGCCCCACTGCATTCGCCATACCACACTGCAGATCATTCACTCATACTCGTACACGTGCAGTAAATTAGAAATGTCAACTTTCGATCGGGATTTAGTCTCACCACAATCGCTGAGCCATCATCGAATAAAATGTAGGTTTCTGCTAACCACCAGAACCGCAATAAGCTGTCCTTTCGATCCCGACGTCGGACTCACTGGATCCCATCCTCGTCGCCAATATATGTGGTGTATTGAGACACGAAGAGACGAAGCATATCGGCCATAATCAAGACACTCTTTATTATCCAACAACAGCTGGCAGTATTACAGTTTGCGAGGTGGCAATAACACCATGCACACTACACTAATAACAAAAGTACATTTATATAGCGCGTTTCTTAGTGCTGTACTATTAATACCCTGAAATTAGCTGAGCTCCCCCGATAATTAAGGCACTCTTGAATTCAAGGAAAATCTTCCTACCGGGTACCCATTCACATCACATGAGTGGAGAGTAGAAAACATTTGTGTGCTGCGGCATGACTAGAACCATGTGATCCACTAGACATACCCACTACAGACCATGACACCTCTACACAGGTTTGGCTGTACATTGTATATCAAATCATTCATGTATCCGTCAAAATTGTAAGACACGTGCTCCAATCTCTCTGCAGTAACTTCCTGCACTAACTTCAACCCTGAAACAAATACCATACTAACCCTAGCCCTAACCTAATAACCTGTTTAGATCTATGAAAAACGTGTGGTAACCTCCGGAGGTTACCCCGTGTCGTCCTTTGTCCGCTGTAGATCTAAACGTTCGCGGCAAAAAGGACAGAGCACGAACACGAGGTAAACGCGAGGTAAAATTCACGCTAGACGGTCTAGCACGACACGGCACAACCTCTGGAGGCATCCGGTGTGATCCGTTGTTTGAGCATAGATCTAAACGCTCGAGGGGTAGAAACCAGAAGTCTTCTCGATCTAAAGCGAGTGCCCTTGCTCCATGTACGTGATCGGCCGTGAAGATGGATGTAAACAATGAGGTCAATTTGCTGAACATGTATTGACAATAACGTGTTTTACTTAGATTTCGCAATAACATTGAAATAAAGATATATCACATGAAAACCTTGATTTTTCAATTTGTCTCATGAATGTTTTTTTAATATTTTTAATAAGAAATATATTCCATGTAGACATCGTCAATGAGCGGCGCTGCCAAGCGAAGTCATTTTCTCTGTTTTTTTAGTTTGCACAACAGTAGCGATAGCGTGCGCTTTTTCACTGTGGACGTGTTACCATGACAACGTACCTCGCGATTAACGCAGGCATGCATTGTAATTTAAACGCCCCCCTCCCCGCGCTTGGTATTACCTCGTGTTTGAGAAGGAGTGTCACCCCGTGTTTTACCTCAGACAGTCGTCTGGTGTGACACAGAGTGACATAGATCTAAACCTCGGTCACAAATACCCTTACGGGCTGCTACGAACGCCGTACGAACGATTTTCAGACCATTTCGTAAGATCTTCTCAAGAAGACCGTACGAAACCAGCGTTTGTAGACCGTTCGTAAGATCGCAGATTGGTCGATGGCCTTGTCCAAGATTTTTTTTAACATCGTACGAAACCCTCTCTTCGTTAGGCGGCCGTACGAACGCCGTAATTACATTGTAAGAACCACGCAAGATCTTCGTACATTTCGTAGGGTCGAGGGACAATTCTAGAAGCTTCAAATTATTACGATGACCGTAAGAACGTCTCAAGTTGTTCATAGAGGGCTCTTACGGCGTTCGTAAGAACGCCTTACGAGCGGAGATTCTTATGATCTTCGTACGAACGACTCCTGGCGTTCGTAAGGTCCTCGTAAGGTGTACGTACACAAATCACGCAAATTTTGAGTTTTAGCGGTTAGAAAGCCAAGCGCGCGAAGTTCAAATCCTCACTCTGTTCATAGTGTTCGTCGAGGGTGCATCTCCTGTCGAAGAAATTTGGGACCAAAAGGGAAATCTGTTAGAGGGAAGAGAGGGAAGGGGAACAAACGTAAGGAAAGAGATGAGGAGGAAGGAGATAGAAGAGGAGAGCAGCAACAACAAAATCAAGAAATTATGGTCATTAAACAAAAAAATTATGCTATGTTTTCGACTGATACTTTGTAATTATTTATTCTGTTCATTTCTAATATGCATATTTTGTACATTGTATAAACGATGGAAGACGACAAAACAACAAAAACACAATACAGTATGTTTCTTTGCTTTTTTTAAGATCTCGATGCTTTCATTTATTTATTAACGACATTTTTAAAAATGTTAACAAGAAAGGTAATAGAAAGAGCAATATCTCAAATAAGGATACAAGCTTAAAATTCGTCAACTAAAGTAATCAAGTAAAATCAAGGCTACCAAGGTATTCATAAACACCTTAAATAGTGCAAACATTTTTTTTTGTATTCATGAATATCTGCAAAAAATAATAAAAGGGTGAATAACATTTAGGACTATCTTGAAGATTTAAATCCAATTCCCCTTTATTGTTCCTGTACACGTTGAAAATTATCTCATTATTTCATGTTCATACTACTCTAGTCTCTTCTCTCTTTTTATTTAAAACCCTTTAATTTATATTTTGATCCATTAGGCCTACTTAGTTTAATTTCTATGATACAAGGAAAACGTGCAGTAATGAGTCAGACCTTTGGCTCACAAGAAATGTACATGTATTATTTCAGTGTAAATACTTTTTTGACTTTATCGGTTAGTTAAGCATATAGGCCTAGTACGCAGATAACCAAGAAAACAGACAACCATGTTTTGTAACAACTGCTTGTTTATTAATGTTTATCAATACATTTATTTTTGAAAATAAAACATTGTCTTTATCTTTATTTCTCTACAGTTCTATACAGTAAACACGTACATGACATGGTCTAAATCATACATAAACATATAATAAAGGGAATCTAGCGATTGCTGGTACATACACGCATGACGGGTGTAGTTCATTACAATGTCATGTCGACGATCTTATCTTGCCATGGGAGGCGCCCGATGTCGCTGTTGTAATAGTCCGACAGGTAGTTCCGCTGTATCTTGCCCTCACGAGTCAAATGACATCCGCCCACAGTCTTCGGATCAGTCAGATGCACATGTGCACGCCATGCACCAGGGATGAGATTCCCAGTCTCGTCCTCACGGTCGACATCATTTGGTCTGGGCTCGCGGATTCCGAGTTCGCAGTAAGTTGTGTAAAGTCAGACACGCCTCCACCACGACAGTAGCGTTCTTAGGTTGTAGCTGAAGACAGGTAAGCAGGCATCGAAAGCGGTGTGCCAAAATGCCAAAGGCATTTTCGACGACCCTCCTACAACGAGACAGTCTGTAGTTGAATACCCGGTCATTGTGTGAAAGTCCCTAATTGAAATTAATGAACAAGGATATTTACCTTTGGTACAAACAGCGCAATGGTGTTGTGAGCCACACGAAAGCTAAACGCCAAGGACCGGTAACTGTTTCCAGTAGCCAGAAAGCGCAATGTAATGACCAGTTTTAGCCCGAGCTCCAAAGGTCTTTTGTTCCTGTATACAGATATTCAAATTTAAAAAAATTCATAATGAAATTGTAGAGGGTTGCATACTTGTACAAATTTATAAGAAAATATAACAGCGAGATGTTTGTACCAGAAATGAATACGTACGTTTCACTTTTCGTAATGCGTGGGGCAACACGGTGCAACAAATCTGCAAAGGTGTTACGGTCCAGCCGGAGATACGCCATGTAGTCACCTTCCGACTCACGGTCAAGCTCAGCGAACAGGGTCTCGTACTGCCCGTACAGTTGCCTCCTCTGTATCCATGGTCGCACCCACCAGCGTCGCCTTCTTCTCTGTAGATCCTCCTGTCTCTTTTGAACCAAAGCAGCTGCAGCTGCTACAACTGATCGATGTTCCTCCTCCTCCTCCTCCTCTACTTGCAGATGCAGCTGCAGTTGCAGTTGTAGTCTTCTTGGCAAGACTGCCATCGTGAAATATCAAACTTTCAACAATCATAGAATTTTCGACAGTATACGGCAGCGCTTTTTTTGCAACCCGACCAAATATACAAAAGAAAATCGTAAGATCTTCTTACGAATGACTTGTGAATGCCGTGAGTTACACGTACGACTACCTTGCGAGAACAAAACTCGTAAGATGGCCGTAAGTCTGACGTAAGAAGAACTCAAGGCGTTCTTACGAAAAACGTACGAACTCTAGGGCCATTGTATAACCGAAAATCACTTCGTTTCTCAAGAAGGTCTTAAGTTGTTCTTGCGAATTAAACGGCGTTCGTACGAACTCCGTAAGAAGGACGTAAGAAACTATGGCCCGTCCACGAATCTCTACAAACTCTTAAATTCGTAGGAACAGGGAGATTCGTACGAACGATGCGTTCGTACGAACATTTGTGACCGTAGCTTAAACGGGGTATTGCCTTACCTAAAACCCAAACACAACCATAACTCTAAGGTCTTGTTCAGATATGACTCGGCAAAACTGAAGCATTTGTTTACGATTACGAGAAGTGTAGTACGCCTCACATTTCTGTGGCTTACATGTACAAGGCACAGAGCTCATTGAATATGCACCTTAATAGCCCACCTTGTCCATTGATCTACATGTGAAAAAACCTCAGCGTTTGTTTTGTTTGCAGCGAGCCTTAACCCTTTACTTGTCAGAGCAAGTGTCCCCATAGCGATGGTTGCTGGAGCAAATGTCAGATCACTGCCTGTCACATGACTTACCCTTCGACAGTGTAATGAAGCGGAGTGCTACCGCCATCATCAGCGATATCTATCTCAGCCCCTGCCTCAAGAAGTGCCTGGATTACCTCAAGATGACCATAGGCAGCTGCTTTGTGTAGGGCAGTCCTCCCACCAATTTTTGAATTTGCCTGTAATATAATAATCATGATAATACAGAGTTATTTGCCTAAGGTAACCTCACTAATATCAATATGGCTCTTCCCTAGGGCCCTTTAATTGTTATTACCCAAGCATTACCCATTTTTTTTGCGCGCGAACTTTAATGGAGACGGACGTACTGCTGTAACTCTCTTGCTATTTCGGCCACCGCCCTACCTTTCTTCCTGGTTTTCTGACTTTATTTCAATATTTTGGCCTAATTTCATCTGCAGTGACATCACTAAGTGGTATTACCTATAATATACACGGATTTTGAAGTTTTAACGACATTACGTTGATTTGTTTGTTGTCTTACGATAGTGGAGTAAGCATTAAAGGGCAAGTCCACTCCAAAAATAACTTACTTTCAATAGAAGCAGAAAAATCAGACAAACCAATCAAAAAAAGTTTGAGCAAAATCGGATAACTAATAAGAAAGTTATGAATTTGTAATGACATGAATAACTTTGAAAATCACTAGACAAATTGGCAACTCACTCATGAGTCTGTGACGTCATGTCCTCACTATCCACTAATTATTTTCTTTATATTGATAATATAAATTTCCTATTTTCCCCCTAAGAATCTAATTTCTTCACACCAGCATCCAAGTCAGATTGATAGTAATATGTTTTTATGTGGATCGATGCACTAATGTAGAGTAATTTTTTTCCAGTTAAATCATGAAAAATGTGAATTTTATATACAAATCAATAATTATGAATATACAATATTCAGAAAATAGTATAAATTCTTCAAAGTTCATAAAAGATTTTGTGAAATGTCATGCACGCAATATGATACAAATCATATAACCTGGGCAAAGGCATGGGAAATCAAGTTTTGGGGAAAAAAGGGAAATTAATGGGATTAAACTATATAAAGCAATTGATAAATAGTGAGGACATGACGTCACAAACTGATAACCAAATTGGCAATTTGTGTAGTGATTTCCATTGTTCCATAGTTTTACATACTTTTTCAAAAATTCATAACTTTATTAGTTATCCGATTTTGCTCAAACTTTTTTTGATCGGTTTGTCTGATTTTTCTGCTTCTATTGAAATTAAGGTATTTTTGGAGTGGACTTGCACTTTAAAGGATCGGACCACTGCCGCCCACCACGCCCAATCCGCTCGCTCCGATGCCAGCCTACATCTTGCAGACTCCAACGAAGCAGAACCTCCCGAACTTACTTTATTAGATATTCATCAGAGTATTACCAGCCCGGTGGGGTCACTCAATGTGACTTAGGGACCGCATGACCGTTACCAAAATCGCGGAAAAAGGGATCAATTTCAAGCAATGTCCGCGGACAAAATATTCTTCGAAATATAGAAAATAGGGGTGCACAGGTGTCCTCGAAATTGATAAATAGGGGTCAGGAAAAGGGAAAAGAGAAAACCGGAAGAAAAATTCTCGGAGCCGAGTCGAGTCAAAAAGGTATAAATGTGTTGTCCTTGAAATATGGTAAAATAGGGGTAAATTTGCGAAAGTGTCCTTACAATCTTATAAATAGGGGTATTCCAAAGTACGATTTTGTCCTTGTTTTGACGTAAAAAAGGGGGTTAAATTTCACAAAATTTTCTCGAAATTGACCGCAAAAGGGGGTCATTTGCATTTGTGGTAACGGTTATACGTGTCACCCTACGCAGGGGAGTGACCCCACCGGGATTACCAGCTCTTCAGCTACCCTAAATGCTAAGCTCGATTCACTTACGCGAGAGTTTGCAGTTATCACAAACAAATTCACAGATTTAGAGAATTCTGTAACAATGAATTCTGACAAGTTAGCCGAAATTGAGCAGAGAAAGCTTCCCGACATAGAAAAAAAGATGGCCGACGAAATCTCTAAACTCCAAGACAAGCTGACGCTTATGGAAATTAATGGTCGTCGCACAAATCTCCTTTTCTACAGCGTGATGAAACCTCAAAGGGTATAGAGGCCGCCGAACTCGAACCCTATTGAATTTGTTGAATCACTCCACGCCCTTTTATCAGAGAAATACTTTGAAAACAATATATTATTATGGGCGACTTTAATCTCAATATTTTAAAATGTCGAGATAACCACAACTGCCGTGATTTCCTAAATTTAATGTTGCCTAAATCTTATATTCCTCTCATCAGGAAACCCACCCGTATATCTGATGTTGCTTCTACACTTATTTACAATATTTTTGAAGACAATCTATCCTCCCTAGTCACTTCTGGTATAATTGTAACTGATGTTACTGACCATTTTCCCATTTATGCTCTATCTTTATTCATGACAAAGAATTCTGATCGTTTGCATACTTCCAATATTCGTGTCATGTCAGAAACAATCCTCAATAAACTTAGGGAGACATTGAGATCTGTTAATTGGTCACCTGTTTACAATCAAAGTGATGTAAAAATTTCGTATAAAAACTTTATTCATTTATTAACATCTAACTTCAATTCAACCATACCTCTTCAGCAATCAAATTTTTCCAACCACAAAAAGATTCCTAAAAATCCTTGGATCACGAAATCTCTCCTTAAGTCAATTAATAGAAAAAATAAACTCTTCTATAAACATAGAAAAAATCTGAATGCTCGAAATAAGGCTCAATACGTTCGTTACCGTAATGTTCTCACATCGTCTCTACGTTTAGGTAAACAATTGTATTTCTCACGCCAGTTTGAAAAATACAAATTTGATATAAAGAGTACGTGGAGGGTGATTAACGAAGCGTGAAATCCAAAAACGATACCGATCCCCCAAAGTATTTTCTTAAAAATAATTGCAAAGTCGATGATCCCTCAGTCATGGCTGAGGTATTCAATCACTTTTTTGTAAATATGGGACCGAATCTTGCCAATACTATCCCAAGGTCAAATTAAGGGTTTCACACTTTTCTACAAGCTCCTAACCCACAGTCTCTTTTATTCACACCAGTTGTAGAGGGTGAAATCGAAAATATTATATCGAATCTAAATACGAAGAAGGGTTCAGGATATGATGGAATTACAAATTTCCTTCTCAAAAGTATTATTGATGAAATGATTTCCCCTCTCGTATTTATTTTGAATTTGTCTTTAACCACGGGCACAGTCCCACAAAATGTGAAGATAGCCAGAGTCGTCCCTATTTTCAAAAAGGTCAACAAGAATCCTTCAATAATTACTATCAGATTTCACTCTTAACATCCATTTCCAAAATCCTAGAAAGGTTGGTATACACCCGAACACTAAATGTTATTATTCATAACAAAGTTCTATGTGACTCTCAGTTTGGTTTTCGAAAGATTCATAGTACAATTCATGCTTTATTGGCTTTTGTAGACAAAATAGCCCACGCAATCGATAACGTTTCGCACACTATTGGGGCTTTTCTAGATTTTTCAAAAACATTTGACACTATTAAGCACGATATTTTAATTTACAAGTTACGTCATGATGGTGTACGTGGAGTGCCTCTAGATTGGTTCATAGACTATCTAACTAATAGTCAACAGTTTGTCAGTGTCAACGGTCATGATTCTCACTTGAAATTGGTTACTTGTGGCGTCCCTCAAGACTCCCTACTGGGCCCGCTTTTGTTTATTTTATATATTAATGATCTCAGAAATTCTTTGGAGCTTCTTTCATTCATTTGTTATACGGATGATACTAATTTATTCTTTACACATCGTGACCCTCATACTCTAGTTGAAACTGTAAATAAAGAACTTGTATCTGTTTAGTCCTGAATTTATGCAAACAAGTTATCACTTAATATAGACAAACTCACTATATGATTTTTAGTAATACATTAGAAATACTTCCTAATCATGTCAATTTTAATAATACCGAACTAGAACAAGTCGACTGCACTAAATTTCTGGGACTTTATATTGATAGTGATTTATGTTGTAAATCCCACATTACTTATTTGAGCAAGGTCCTCTCAAAAAATACTGGTATACTTAACAGTTGAACACTTCTTTCCCAGTAAAATTTATTATCAGTTTATTCTGCTTTAATTACTCCATACCTTTACCTATGGCATTCTCGCCTGGGGCAACGCTTGTGGAAATTTAGTAAATGTACGTTCTCGCATTAAAAAGACGCACTATTAGAAATGTTAATCATGTAGGAAACCTGTCTCACACTAACAACCTGTTCCATGAAAAAAAATTCTTAAAAGTATCAGGCCTATTCTATTACAATGTTGGTATATTCATGTATAATTTATCTGCTAAGAACCTACCTGAAATATTTTTACAAATGTTTCGGAAAATAGATCTCTACATGCTTATCCCACACGTCAGAGCAACGCATATCACCTTCCATGTACCCGATCTGTTTTTGCCCCCAAAACGATTGTGTTTACAGGACCCAGTTACTGGAATGCCCTCCCGTTAGAGTTAATCGAAAGTCCTTATTTATATACTTTCAAACGTGCATGTAAACTGAAAGAACTGCTGTTTAAAGCATATCTTGATGTCAATGTGTAACTTTTACTTGCAAGCGTATTGGGTTTGGCTGTCGTGCTTTCGGAAATACGTCTAAATTTGTTAAAATAAAATTATCCTTACCTATTATATCCGAGACTGCGACGGCTGACGCAATGCGCGTGCTCACTTAGTTATTTTTATGTATGTATATGTATAATTGTATATGTATGTACAAATGTAGTCATTTTATTATTATCTGTAATCTTCGTTTATCAGCTGAGCACCCATTGTACAATAATTTTAAATACATGTACAAATTTTGTCTACATTGTAAGAAAAGGAAGGAAAATATAAACAACGCCACCGCAAGTTTCTTTTTTCTTTCTCTTTTATTTTTTTGGTTTATTTGGATTGGTCACTATTTATATCCGTCCTCCATTCATTACCACAAATTATTTCACCGGGGCCTACAGCTTTACAAGCTTGCTTTCATGTAGGACCCATCATATTTCTCTCAGTTAAATCAGTACTCTATATTGACCACTTATCTTTTTGTTATTTATTATGTATCATTGATTGTAATTTCATCACAAAAAAAAAATTGTACTTTATTTATATGTAACATGAGAAATATGAAAATAAATGAAATGAAAATGAAATGAAAAATTTAATTCACTTGACTTGAGAGGGACAAATGTGAGCTAAAAAAAACATATCCAGAATGCGAGCATTGAGCAAGGATCAAACTGGAACCTTTCATATAAGTATGATAGTCATGGGTCTTCACCATTATATTACGATGCTTGCCTTTGAAGGATTTGATGTGCAAAAAGATACATTCCCTATCAATGAAGCAGCTTAGAGCTATGTATTAAAGCGCCTCTGTACTAGTTTACCCAGGAGGGATTAGAGGGATTAGCGTGGTCACTGACAGGTGGTTATCTCATCAACTCAGCTCTCAATTAACATAAGAAAAAGAGGATCATGGGGGACCAACAGGCACGGCTTAGGCATTGTTTTCTATATAGAGGGAGCAAGTAACTACAAGTAGTACAGTGTGGCTTTAAAGTTGCTATGATACAACTTATGATGGGAAATACAATGTACATGTAGAAGTTCAACTCCGTATTAAAAGACATTTTGGAAAACAAGAAAATGTCAAGTGCATGAAACTGTCATACATTTCGTGATTGGGCAAGATTCACAAAAGTATTAAAATTAGACCAAAACAGACAACATGTAAATTTCGTAGAACTTTCTTGCAAAAAATCAGTATACTCATTAAAGTTTAATGTAATGGAAGTAAAACGGAATTACCTTTTCTGGTGATGTGGATAGAATCTCCATGACACGTTCAACATTGCCTCTCTTAGCGGCCTTGATCAGTTGAGATTCTTCACCTCCTTCGCCTGAATCACTATCGGATGAGCTGCCAGCTTTTGTCTTGAGTAGTGATAGCAAAACTTTGAGTTTTTCAGTTTGTCCACTTTCATCTGGAACAGTGATAGAAGATACCAATAATAATAGTAACATTTGTATGGTAATTAAAGAGAAGGTTGAGTTCTGGGAAGAGGTGAAAAATAGTACAGCAAGATCAATGGATTGAACAGAAGTATTGAACTCCTTTCATCATCACTTAAGAACACCATCACAGAAGACCTTTACAAGGAATTGTTTGTTTATTTCTTTGTTTTGTTTTTATTTCTGCATTTTCAAAATAGAACATAATCATAAAAGTAACAATTATTTCTTCATTATACATAATTATAAATTTTAACTACATTAAATAAGATGCATACAAACACAAATATTGTTCAATGAAAAAAAGATAAATTACAAAAAACGCAGGAGACCGCCATCATGAGCGGTAAGCTTCAAATTGATGGCGGTCTCGAGAGAATTAATAATAATAATATATTACATTTATAAAGCGCTTAATACAATGTTTCTAAGCGCTTAACAAAAATACAAAGTAATGTTAACCTACAAATTACAACAGTATAATACATGATACATAATTCTAATTACAAATTCCTAATAACAATCATACAATAATAATATTTAATATTTACATAACGCTTTATAGTTTAACAAACATAATATGATTAATTTACATATTGAACAGATAAGTCTTAAGTTTACTCTTGAATGTTTCTAACGTTGGGGACTCGCGTATTTTAAGGGGAAGTTTGTTCCAAAGTTGGGGGGGGGGCACAAACAGAAAAGGCACGATCGCCATAGCGGGTGTGGGTGCGAGGGCCTGGGGCTAGACGAAGATGTGCTGTGGACGATGATCGAAGACGCATAGATGAAGTACGAGTTTTAGGAGTGATGAGTTCGGAGAGATATGAGGGAGCAAGTTTGTGAAAGGCTTTGTATATCAGCATGAGAATCTTAAATTTTACACGGTGTTGGAGGGGGAGCCAGTGAAGAGAACGAATGATCGGCGTGATGTGTTCATGTTTTCTTGTACGTGTGATGAGGCGTGCTGCTGTGTTCTGAATATGTTGAAGAGGGGCTAAATGAGAGCTAGGGAGATTGATTAATAGACCGTTACAGTAATCAAGGTGGGAAGTTACAAAGGCATTAACAAGACGATGGGTGGAACTTTGATCAAGAAATTTTCGCAGTTTTCCAACTTTGTGGATCCCAAAAGCTGCGATACGACATACGTTGCGGATATGCCGGTTCACATTCAACACGTTGTCCACTGTGACTCCCAGATCCTTGGCAGATTGGGAAAGAGTGGGTAACTCTTGAATTATATATTGTACACGCGAAATTGATCAAGTTGGTGCAGTGAAAGTGCATGTGCAGATGCGGATGGGGTTCTGGTACGTAATGTTTTAATCCAATACTAGTGTATTTTAAGAATTAATAAATTAAAAATATATTCGAATTCAGAGACGAAGTTTAATGAGAAACAATTCTGTATAATGATATAATGTGACGTTTTAGTGTCGCTTTAAAAGAATAAAGGGTCGAGCATGATTTCATTATTTTAGATAAATTGTTCCATAAATCGGGGCCATGATGTCTGATTGATTTATGTGTAATCAACAATCTGGGGTTAGTTAAATGAAAATTCTCGGAAATACGAGTTGGATAAGAATGAATTTTATTATTATGAACAAAAAAATTATCGAATGAAGGTGGCAGTTGCTTATTCATGTATTTGAACATAAAAATTGCAACTTGGAGAGTATGTAAGTCAGTGACTTTTAAGGTTTTTAACTTAAGAAATAATGGGTCTGTATGGGCTATATAAAAAAGAGATCCAGTACTAATACGCAGGGCCCTTTTTTGTAATAAAATAATCGAATTAAGTTTGGTTACACCACAATTTGCCCAAACAATATTACAGTATCGAAAATAATATCGCTAGTGACATTCGTTTGTCTCGCAATGTGGTCAATAAGGGATCTAAAAGATCACGACGTTTCGTGCGCCGCTGCAACACCTCGTCAGGTGATAAAAACTATTATACAACTCACTCCCAGATCCTAATCAAATGATTGGTCATGCGCGGTCACGTGTGATTCATTTACTGAGCCTATTGCACGATTTTTTCAGTGCCGCGCAGTAGTGCGCGTAGAGGTTAGAGCGCTTAACACTGCGTGTACATGGGCCTATTCTTTCGCAGCACTATGCGTAAATGGGTATAGATAGAGGTAAGTGCGCTTGCTATATCTATACTTATGTGTGCGCACTAAATTGAGACGTATTAAAACTTGAGATTTATTTGTCAGCCATATACTGTCACGAAACAATCTTGAATTAATTCTTTTTACATCAAATAACAAGGATCTAGGAGTTTCGTTGTATAAAACAAATGATGCATGTTTTCATTCATTCATTATACGATCTATCCGCCCTCGTTGATGCTGTGTATGTGATATCTCCTTGCTCAGCCTAACGGCTTCGTGCAATAGATACACCAGGCTCAACTCGAGTGCGGATAGATCGTATAATGAACTCATGGGCATGCATCATTTGTATAATGTAAGCAAGCGTGTTTTATACTCTACGGGAGGACCGGCGCGGCGGTCAATAATTCGATCGATATTTGGAACAATAACGCACAAGGCCTATTGGCCGACGCACGCGGTGCTCGACCAATCAGCAGGCCGCTGGTTCGGCTCGCCTGCTGGGCGGAAGCAATAGCGAGCTCAACCAATCAACGGGCCGCTGGCTCGGCCCGTCTGCTGATTGGAATCGACCGGTGCTGGCCGGCTGAACGGGGAGTGTCATGGCGGCGTATCGTACGCATCCAAAATTCGGGGATATAGATCCCGTTGTCTCTGTTGAAATTAGCGAGCTTTCGATTTAGGCACCCGGCGTGGGCTACTACGAGTTACTGGAGCGTGGAGACGTTGCGCAGCTCACGTCCGTTCCCTTCGCAGAAGTGCTTTCGATTTTTCACGACGGGGCTTTCGTCGGTCACGTGACCAATTTTTGAGATCAGGTGACTAAGTCAGGTACTAAATTCACAGTGCGCGAATATCTGATACGAAGAATAACATAAGGATGAGAGAAAGTAATAGAATGATAAAAACAAAGAATAACATAAACGAAGGTGATAGAAGGAAGAAACAAGGAATAACATAATGAAAGATAGAAAGAGAAAGTGATAGAATGATAAAAACAAAGAATACCATAAGAGAAGGTGGTAGAAGGAAGAAACAAAGAATAACATAAGGAAAGACAGAAAAAGAAAGTGATAGAATGATAAAAACAAAGAATAACATAAACGAAGGTGATAGAAGGAAGAAACAATGAATAACATAATGAAAGACAGAAAGAGAAAGTGTTAGAATGATAAAAACAAAGACTAACATAAGAGAAGGTGATAGAAGGAAGAAACAAAGAATAACATAAGGAAAGAGAAAGTGATGGAATGATAAACACAAAAAATAACATAAGAGAATGTGATAGAAGGAAGAAACAAAGAATAACATAAGGAAAGACAGAAGGAGAAAGTGATAGACTGATAAAAAATAAGGAATAACAGAAGAGAAAGTGATATATAAGAAAGAAACAAAGAATAACATAAGGAAAGACAGAAAGAGAAAGTGATAGAATGATAAAAACAAAGAATAATATAAGAGAAGGTGATAGAAGGAAAAAACAAAGAATAACATAATGAAAGACAGAAAGAGAAAGTGATAGAATGATAAAAACATAGAATAACATTAGAGAAGGTGATAGAAGGAAGAAACAAAGAATAACATAAGGAAAGACAGAAAGAGAAAGTGATAGAATGATAAAAACAAAGAATAACACAACAGAAAGTGATAGAAGGAAGAAACAAAGAAAAACATAAGTAAATTAAGACAGAAAGAAAAAATGATAGAATGATAACAGCAGGGATACCGAGGAAACTGCACCCACGTTGCCGTTTTCACGACGACGGGGATTCACGGAAATTGCCCCCGACTCCCGTCGTGTGATTTGGAAGGGAACGTGTACGGCAAGCCGTTTGACCAATAATTCAGATAAACACTGTTTATCGAGCAATAAACACTGTTTATCAAGCGATAAACACTGTTTATCAAGCGATAAACACTGTTTATCAAGCGATAAACAGTGTTTATCGAGAGAAACTATGTTTATCGACTGATAAACACAGTTTCTCTCGATAAACAATGTTTATCGCCGAAAAACAGTGTTTATCGCCGAAAAACAGTGTTTATCGCCGAAAAACAGTGTTTTTCTCTCGATAAACAGGGCTTCCTTAAGACGTACTAAACGTTATTAGGCTAAGAGCCCCCGGCAAAAATGTCAATTTAAGGGTGTGGGGCAGGGGCGTCTTTTTGGAGCCCCCAAATAATTTCATAACATTGATTTGTTGTTGTACAAATGCCATTTTTGGTACAGGGCTTCCTTAGGACCTACTGAACGATATTGGGGCAGAAGCCCCCGGCAAGAATATCATATAAGGGTGTCGGGCGGGGGCGTCGCCTCGTAGCCCCCAAATAATTTATAAGGTAATATAACATTGATTTGTTCTTGTACAAATGCCATTTTTGGTACAGGGCTTCTTTAGGACCTACTTAACAATATTAGGCTAAGAGCTCCCGGCAAAAAAGTCAATTTAAGGGTGTGGGGCGGGGGCGTCTTTTTGGAGGCCCCAAATAATTTCATAACATTGATTTGTTGTTGTACAAATGCCATTTTTGGTACAGGGCTTCCTTAGGACCTACTGAACGATATTGGGGTAGGAGCCCCCGGCAAGAATATCATATAAGGGTGTGGGGCGGGGGCGTCGCCTCGTAGCCTCCAAATAATTTATAAGGTAATATAACATTGATTTGTTGTTGTAAAAATGCCATTTTTGGTACAGGGCTTCCTTAGGACCTACTGAACGATATGAGGGTAGGAGCCCCCGGCAAGATTATCATAAGGGTGTGGGGCGTAGTCCACAAAATAATTTAAAAGGTAATATACCATTGAGTTTTTGTTGTACAAACGCCATAGTTAGTTATGCTCCTCTCCTACCATCATTCAGCAGGTCCTAATGAAGCCCTGTACCAAAAATGGCGTTTGTACAACAAAAACTCAATGTTATATTACCTTATAAATTATTTGTGGGCTACGAGGCGACGCCCCCGCCCCACACCTCTATATAATATTCTTGCCGGGGACTCCTAGGCCTACCATAATATCGTTCAGTAGTTCCTGAGAAAGCCCTGTACCAAAAATGGTGCTTTTATCAGGCAAGTAACGGTAATTTCACCAAGCCACCTGACTAACGTATGGAGTAGTGCATACGGCTCTGATCTGGAGAACGAGTGCGCGCCATTTGCCCAATAAATCAGATAAACATTGTTTATCGAGCGAAAAACACTGTTTATCGGCGATAAACAATGTTTTTCGGCGATAAACAGTGTTTATCGAGATAAACTCTGTTTATCGACTGATAAACACAGTTTCTCTCTGGCAAATGGCGCGCACTCGTATGGCGCGCCGTTTGACCAATAATTCAGATAAACACTGTTTATCGTCGAAAAACACTGTTTATCGAGCGATAAACACTGTGTTTAAAGCGATAAACACAGTTTATCACCGAAAAACAGTGTTTATCGAGAGAAACTTTTTTTTTCGCTCGATAAACAGTGTCTATCGGCGATAAACAATGTTTATCTGATTTATTGGGCAAATGGCGCGCACTCGTACTTCAGATCAGAGCCGTATCCACTACTCCGCACGTTAGGCAGGTGGCTTAGTGAAAAATATTTATTTATTTATTCAAGATTTCTTTCATTAGGGTAGTTTCATTCAGTTCCATTGGAAGCCAATGGATCTGCTTTTCAAGAAAGGGGGCTCCAAAAAGACCCCCCCCCCGCCTCCACAGCCTTAAATTGACATTTTTGCCGGGGGCTCCTAGCCTAATATCGTTTTTACTAGGTCCCAAGGAAGCCCTGCACCAAAAATGGTGCTTTTATCAGGCAAGTAACGGTAATTTCACTAAGCCACCTGACTAACGTGCGGAGTATTGGATACGGCTCTGATCTGGAGTACGAGTGCGCGCCATTTGCCCAATAAATCAGATAAACACTGTTTTCGGTGATAAACAGTGTTTATCGAGATAAACTCTGTTTGTCGACTGATAAACACACTTTCTCTCGATAAACACTGTTTATCGGCGATAAACATTGTTTATCGAGAGAAACTGTGTTTATCTGTCTATAAACATAGTTTCTCTCGATAAACAGTGTTTATCGCTTGATAAACAGTGTTTATCGCTCGATAAACAATGTTTTTCGACGATAAACAGTGTTTATCTGAATTATTGGTCAAACGGCGCGCCATACACTCGTATTCCAGATCAGAGCCGTATGCACTACTCCGCACGTAAGTAGGGTGGCTTTATAGTGAAATTACCTCTACTTGCCTGATAAAAGTACCATTTTTAGTACAGGGCTTCCTTAGGACCTACTAAACAATATTAGGCTAAGAGCCCCCGGCAAAAAAGTCAATTTAAGGGTGTGGGGCGGGGGCGTCTTTTTGGAGGCCCCAAATAATTTCATAACATTGATTTGTTGTTGTACAAATGCCATTTTTGGTACAGGGCTTCCTTAGGACCTACTGAACGATATTGGGGTAGGAGCCCCCGGCAAGAATATCATATAAGGGTGTGGGGCGGGGGCGTCGCCTCGTAGCCCCCAAATAATTTATAAGGTAATATAACATTGATTTGTTGTTGTACAAATGCCATTTTTGGTACAGGTCTTCCTTAGGACCTACTGAACGATATTAGGGTAGGAGCCTCCGGCAAGAATATCATATAAGGGTGTGGAGCGGGGGCATCGCCTCGTAGTTCACAAATAATTTATAAGATAATATACCATTGAGTATATATGATATTCTTGTCGGGGGCTTCTACCCTAATATCGTTCAGTAGGTCCTAAGGAATCCCTGTACCAAAAATGGCATTTGTACAACAACAAATCAATGTTATGAAATTATTTGGGGGCTCCAAAAAGACGCCCCCGCCCCACACCCTTAAATTGAAATTTTTGCCGGGGGCTCCTAGTCTCATATCGTTTAGTAGGTCCTAAGGAAGCCCTGTACTAAAAGTGGTGCTTTTATCAGGCAAGTAGAGGTAATTTCACTAAGCCATCCGACTTATGTGCGGAGTAGTGCATACGGCTTTGATCTGGAATACGAGTGCGCGCCATTTGCCCAATAAATCAGATAAACATTGTTTATCGCCGATAAACACTGTTTATCGTCGAAAAACACTGTTTATCGAGCGATAAACAGTGTTTATCGAGAGAAAAACACTGTCTTTCGGCGATAAACACTGTTTTTCGGCGATAAACAGTGTTTATCGAGATAAACAGTGTTTATCGAGATAAATTTTGTTTATCGACTGATAAACACAGTTTCTCTCAATAAACACTGTTTTTTCGGCGATAACCAGTATTTATCGAGATAAACTGTGTTTATCAGTCGATAAACATAGTTTCTCTCGATAAACAATGTTTGTCGCTTGATAAACAGTGTTTATCGCTCGATAAACAGTGTTTTTCGACGATAAACAGTGTTTATCGGCGATAAACATTGTTTATCTGAATTATTGGTCAAACGGCGCGCCATAAACGTGGGCCCAGAAGCTCGCACATGCGCAGTGGATAAATATGACGTCACACGTCGTAGCCCACGTCGGGTGCCTAACTCGAAAGCTCGCTAATAGCAGTGAAGGAATGTTCCTCTGATGGGATTGAGACGGATATTGATAGCTTCTTTTACCCTCTGTGTGTACCAATGCCGTTCCTGGGAAAGGCACTGAACCCCGTCTCAGTCTGGTTGATGCTGGTTATTGACCACATTGCGAGACAAACGAATATCACTAGCGATATTATTTACGATACTACATCCGCAATGAGTAATATATTTAGCACAATATTACAGTATGTTAAATATGGAAGTACTAGTGTGTTATACAATAACAAATAACGTAGTAGGGGGCAAAAGACATTTTAACTTATTTATGATTCCAACACTTTTGGATATATACATAGATACTCAGTGCAGGGCAAGACAGGAGCGTACTTTTCTGAAGACCAGGGAGCGACACATCAAGAAATTACACCTACTTGGAACAAGATCGCGAGACTGGAAGTCAAATTCCCAGGAACACCAACCCAGGAATCAGCGACTTGTGGTGAACCTATCTTCTAAGGTATTAACGGAAGAACAATCCAGTGTTCTGGAAAAGGGATTGAACTTTGCTGTCTCCTCTCCATCCATTCCATTGGACGACATAATCGCCAGCACTGAACAGGTATGATAAAAAAATCCCTGTAAATGAGGCTAATTCTCTCCGGTCTGAAGTTGCCACCATTTTGAAATCTGCCAAACCCCCAAGACCTAACCTCTCTAGAACTGATAGTTAATGCCTGGATTACATTTGCACCGGGCGCCGTACGATAAATTAGTCTACGATTTTTCGTGCGATTTTGGGGGCATCGTAGGAGGCTACGGTCTACGATGTTTGTGTTTACATTATCTACGCGCATCGTGCCATTTCTTGTATTGGCCCTCGGGGGCAGGCCGGGGCAAATCCGTACAGAGGCTGATCGGAGATTGTACGGAAATCGTGCAATTTCAATGCAGTAGCCGTGCAGTCTCCGCAGCCTCCGCACGGAAATCATACGGAGCCCGTGCAGCTTCCGTGCACAGGTTGCGCGGAGAAGGTGCGGTGATCGTGCAGCCGCCGTGCCGTTTTAAGCGTTTTTTTGCCTCCATGTTCACCGAAAAATCGTGCGTTTGCTGCACGATCAGCGCGAGTCCTCCGCGCGATGCCCGTGCGGGGATTGTGCAATGACACCTTCGACATGTCTACGGACTACGGGCTTACGATTTGTCAAATTTGTTTAACTAATGCCTGGATTACATTTGGCCTGCGATTAGTCTACAGAGCCCGTATTCTGCCCGTATCCCCTTTTCTGTGCGGCCTCCGTACGGAGGCAGGAGGCGGCCGTGAGATTTTCGTACGGATTCACGGGCTCCCCGGGGCTCCGAGGCCTCTACGATTTTGTTTCGCAGAAAGTTATACAAATTTGAAATTATTAGTGATCCGAATTTCCTCAAACTTGTTTTGCTCTCTTTCTCCTATTTTCTGCATATATTGAAAGCAAGTTATTTTTGGAGTGGACTAAGCCTTTCATTTATCCATGACCCTTTTTCATAAAACTTGTTATCCGCAAAAGTGTCAAAATTCAGCGACAGATTTGCTCACTGCCAATCAAACACAATGGTTTCGGAAGTTTATAACAATTATTGAAACTTTTCATTGATAACAGGCTTTATGAAACAGGGTCCAAGGTTCTTACCAGAGAAAAATAGCTTTGGTGCTTATATCAAGCTTGGGGGACTGCAGCAGTAATTGCCTAGGGCAAATTGTCTGTGACAAGGGTAGCAGCAAGGTTATTAAAATATATGCCAATGCATACTTTCAATCTTTCAAATTGTTCTGGTCTTCTTAAGTCATTGATATTCCAACTCACCTAACTTGAGGTCTACAGATTCAACACCCTGCTTAGTGTCATCATCTGATGAGTTCTTTTTGATGAGGATCAAGGTGGAGGGATGCCATGACCACAGTTTCTTCGAATTACTCAATCGCACCCGGGTGTCGTACCATGAATCAACGTTTATCACCGTCCCTTCCATTCCTAGACACTGAAAATAGACATGAAGTATATTTTGATAATCATTTATTTTGCATGTAGTGAAACATCTTTAAACAGAACACTATTACATCGAAATCCCAAGACTACACCATCTCAAAACCAATCATTCGCACTTGACAGTTGTAACGTTCATCACTGTCCCTTCCATTTCTAGACACTAAAATAGAAATTTAGTATCGAGACTGAAACAGGGATGATGTAGTGTTTAATATATAAACAGATAATGTTAGAGAGCATCCAATTTGATGAGTAACTCTCATGTGACACTCATAAGCACAAGGGTGCAATATTTTGCCACCATCTTCAAAGAAAACAAAAGCTGAATATAATAATCATTTATAATGCATGTATTGAAACCTTAAAGAACACTTTTAAACATACTCTCATTAAAAGAAGTGTATACTGGTCCAATTCTTTGTAGTACGTATCATCATTATTGTTCTTGATCCCTAGTGATATAGGTTTTCATATAACTTTATTCCCGTGTAGTAACCATACTTTCTCATGAACGGCCACTAGACTTTATGTCTCCCAAGATAAAAACTAAAAATGAATATAATGCCAAATAATTATTTATATTTTTGCCTTAAATGAATGATCAGCTTTGATTGATTACAATCATGATCTATACGGATTTTAGATGTCATGCGACATACTGATTGATCCTTGTGAAAGATTTGTATTCTTAATTACTGCCAAGTCTGTGGTATATCATAATTTTGTTTCCAACATGTGCATGTGCAAGTATCATGTAATTATGAATGTAATAATCATCAACAGTATCATAGCCTATAAAGCTACAGTAGAGTCATAAACTTGGTACAATCATCAGATGTATTAACAATTTTAAAGTAATTTGTAACAATAGAATCAGTCCATTCATTAGTTTTTTGCTTTTGGCAAATCATTTCATAAATAGCATTTTCATAATGGGGGAGGCCGGATTTACATTTATTTTTCTTCTCCGGTTAATGCACAAGCACAGTGGGGCTCAATAAGTGGTACCAGACTTGATACTTTATGGAGACATAAAGGATTAACAAGTAATACAGAACTTGATATTGTTTAGAAGCTTGTTTTGACTGACCTTTTCCATGTCATTCACCCATCCATTTTCACTGTTTTCTTGAAGATTTCTCACAAACGTCAAGTCTTTATTGATCTGCACACGGTCTCCCTTGCCTAGGCTAGGAACCTGGAAAGATAGATTTTTGTTTTTTAATGGAGAAAGAGATGAAGATGATAATAATAGAGAGAGAAGAAAACGTGAAAAGATGGAGAGAGGGGGAGAGAGAAGAGAGAGAGAGAGAGGATGTGTTAAGCCCCCATCACACCAAACTAGTTCTCACTGCGTTCTGGAACCGTCCTAGAAAATCGTAAAACGGGTTGTGGTCGGGGCAGAATGTGTAAATAATGTCTATCATACGATCCTAGTTCGTTCATAAACAGTCCTCAATACGTCCTTCTCGTCTGTACCCCGTCCACAGTCAGTTCATATTAAGTTAGGATCGGGTAAATTTGCCATTTCCAGGTAGTCCAAGCCAGTCCGTAGTCAGTTTAAATCCATTATTAACTAGTTCTACCTCGTTCCTAATACGTCCAAACCGATTCTAACTAGTTTGCCACTTGTTCTAACTAGTTTTTAACCCGACCACCCCGTTCAGAGACAGTTCAACTCGTCCTCCTCTCGTTCTTAGTACGTTCGAAGGCGCTCAAGTGAAGCCCCCATCACACCAAACTAGTTCTCACTACGTTCTGTAAAATGTTGCCAAACGGGCTCAAACTGTGTGCGAACGGAGTGAACGTAGTAGCAACTGTTTACGATCTGTTTAAGAACTTCATGGACGGGCTCAGACTGGCTTGGAAGGGAAGGGTGCTCTAGAACTTTGAGCCTGTTCAAAATGTTCCCCGTCCTGCAATTAGACGGAGTGACAACGGACTTAAAACGAGATGGACGTACTACGAACGGAATTGCCGTACTTCGATCCTACTAGGAACGTGTTACAACGTGATGTGGTCGAGCATCAATTAGCAAGAACGCGTTGGGTTTGTATAGCCCTCGAACCAGGACGGGATTGCACACGCACGATAGGAGCGCGTTCGAACGCACTAAGAACGAGATGAGGACAAGTTGGACTGTCTCTGAACGGGGTGGTTGGGTTATAAACTAGTTAGAACAAGTTGCGAACTAGTAAGAATGGTTTGGACTGCTTGGAAATGTCAAATTTACCCGATCTGAACTTGATATGAACTGACTGTGGACGGGTACAGACGAGTTGGACGTATTGTGGACTGTTAATGAACGAACTAGGATCGTATTATTGACATTAGTCAAGTCCGAGCCCGTCCATGAAGTCCTTAAACAGATCGTAAACAGTTGCTATTACGTTCAGCTCCGTTCGCACACAGTTTGGGCCCGTTTGGCAACATTTTCGAGAACGTAGTGAGAACTACTTTGGTGTGATGGGGGCTTTAGAGAGATGGTATGGGAGAGCGTGTGTGATTGTGTGCATGCATAAAATAGAGAGAGAGAGAGAGAGGGAGAGAAGGGGGTAATAAGCAAGAGAGGGCAATAGAGGCAGAGGAAGGGACAACGACAGACAGAAAGAGATGGGGCTCGAGTTACAGTGAGTAAACATTAAAAATTGATACAAATAAAATCTCTAGCAGATGTGAAACTAGAAATATCGCAATCTGTATTGCCGCGCAATGCGAATGTATCCCCCGGCAGTGGCAGCGATTTTGTGTCATCCTAATGTTCGAAGGAGGGACAAAGATCCCCTCTCCCCTCCCTGAAACAAAAGGATGATGTAGAGATCGCCACTAGTGGCTCGGACTATTGTCAAGACTAGGATAGGAGTAGCATCACCAAACCAATATGTGTGTAGATTAGAGTATAATGCATCTCTGTAGAAAATTTGAAAGAAATCTTTTAAGAAATGTGGCACTTAGAGCGCACAAAAGACAGCGACTAAAGTACGACCTTTGACCCTATAACAGACGGAACACAGGTGGCAGCATCACCAAACACTAAAGATGTGTACATTGTACTAAGACACACCTCCATACAACATTAGAAAGAAATCCGTCAAGAAATGTGGCAGTTAGAGCGCATAAAAGACATATGACCTTTGACCATATAAAAGACGGAACAATGAGGGCAGCATCGTCCAAAAGTGTAGATGTGTTGATTGTACCAAGATACATCTCCTTTCAAAATTTGAAAGAAATCCGTCATGAAATATGACCTGCAGAGCGCACACTAGACACCCACCAAAATATGACCTTTGACCCTATAAAAACATGGGACACTCATGGCAGCATCACCAAAAACTATAGGTGCGTAGATTTTACCAACATACACTTCCATACTCAATTTGAAAAAAATCTGTTAAGAAATGTGGCCTATAGAGCGCACACAAACCATCCACAAAAATATGGCCTTTTACCCTATAGAAGACGGAACACGGGAGGCAGCATCAGCAAAATCTATAGGCTTGTAGATCATACCAAGATACACCTACGTTCAAAATTTGAACAAAATCCCCTGAGAAATGTGGCCTATAGAGCGCACACAAACCATCCACAAAAATATGGCCTTTTACCCTATAGAAGACGGAACAATGGGGCAGCATCACCAAAAGTTATAGGTGTGTAGATTATACCAAGATACACCTCCATACAAAATTTGAAAGAAATCCGTCAAGAAATGATGCAGTTAGACCGCACACTAGAGTGCACATAAGACATCTATCAAAATATGACCTTTGACCCTATAAAAACATGGGACACTCATGGCAGCATCACCAAAATCTAAAGGCTTCTAGATTATACCAAGATACACCTTCGTTCAAAATTTGAACAAAATCCCTTGAGAAATGTGGCCTATAGAGCGCACACAAACCATCCACAAAAATATAGCCTTTTACCCTATAGAAGACGGAACACTGAGGGCAGCATCACCAAAAGTTATAGGTGTGTAGATTATACCAAGATACACCTCCATACAAAATTTGAAAAAAAATCCGTCAAGGAATGTGGCAGTTAGAGCGCACACAAGAATATGACGTATGACGCGGCGGACGCGGCGGCGGCGGCGTAACGCTGCTGAATCCAAAGTACCCCACCGGCATACTGCCGGGGGATACAATTACATGTAGGAAGGCAAAGAAAGTACAGATCAATATGAGCAACCATAACAACATAGTACATGTAAAGAGCATGTACATTCCTGACTGAACATTTTCTGTAACAGGTATTACAAGTGCACAGGAACCGCAGGAACCTAAATTCAAGAAACATATTAATAATCATCATCACTTCTATTTCACATTTCAATAGGCCGCTCTACACTACACTACATGTTTAATGCAATGTTTTACATTGGTTTTTACTATTGACTTTCTCCATGGCATTTCTTATCAATGTTCAGACGATGGTGGTCCGACATTTTCCCTGGCAACTATTGCGTGGGGCTTTATTTCGTCAAAAGTACATGAAGTTATTTTAGGGTTAGGGTTAGTAATAGTGTTAGGTACAAGGTTAAAGTTAGGAATTCAGTTACTGTAGAAAATAACTGCAAAGCAATTGTCGCAAGAGCAAGTGAAGTACAACTTCAGACCATACCTTGTTCAGTACATCTGAATGGAAGGTCAAAGGTTGTGTTTTTCTCTCAGGGTAAGTGACCACTGCGTCCCCGCTTGAGTTGATACCAGTAACCTTGGCAACCTTCCCAGGCAGCTGGACGGGTAAAGAGTGTGAAAAGAAGATCAATGGAATTAAGATGATATTCCAATTGAAAATGATCATTAAATATTTCATGTTATAACAACAACCCTATTCTACTCTGTATGTTACAGTATATACACACATCATAGATATAAATCCATTGATGTATTTAGATATTTTGGGGGTACTTTACATGTACTTCATAAAGCTATTGGTGTTTGTTTTTGTGTATATCTTTCGTGTCACTTACGGGAAGTATAGCTGACTTTACTAATGCTATTAAAAGCTCCTCTGTTACGCAATTTAATGTATTCTGCTAAAATTAGATAGTTCGTTTTTGTAAGTTGGTTTAACATTCGTTTGCCTATTTGTTTACATTTATCTTTGCATCCATTTATTTTGTTGTTATTTGTTTGTATTTGTTAACATTCCTTTACTTGAATTTACGTGTTTAAAATTGTTTCATGCATTTACATATTTATTTGGTTGCTTATCTTTGTTTGCATACATTTGTTTTTTATGTATTTGTTTGTTTATCTCATGATTTGTATTTGTATCACGCTACTCACATTTCCCATTTCTGGTAACCGCTCTAGCCCATCCGTCTGTTGCATAATATGCAATGTTTCACTGTCCAGACTAATAGTTACCAGATCTCCAACCTTCAAACCAACGTCTTTACCTGTTATCAAAACAACCACATCAATGAAATTAAGAGGTTTGGACATTTGAAATAAATTATTTTTAAATTGAATGGCTTTGTCAAAAGAACATGACATGAAGCTCAAGGTTGATATTGTTTGTTTTACCAAATAATCAAATAAAGTTAATTACATCATAATAAATACAAATATCGAAAGTCCTTTAAAAATACAAATGCAATACGGTAATGATAACATCATACAATAATTTAATATTCATATAAAGTAACCAATCACAATAATTCAGATACTGTCAACTAGTATACACGAGTATATGATTCATTTGAGCATATTCAGTAATAGAGTTACAGTAAACAGGCATTAAAAATGGCGCAAACTAAAATTGCATTAAAAATTAGATTAAACGAATAACATACATGTATGTTGTTGTGCGCATGATAATAAATGGGCCTAGGAGAAGAACGTTTACAGATATTTAAAACAAAATATCCCGACATTGGGTCGAGTCATTACTTTTGCAAAAAATCTAATACACCACAGTGATAAGTTTTGCAAATGCGAGTATTTTTTTCCAAAAGAAAGAAACATCATATGTAGCACAGGGTGTCCCTGAAAAAAACTTCGATTGACCAAAATAAGTGGATGGCTTTGTCATATGAGTCATTTTGGTTTGGGAAAAATAGCAAATGATGTGTAATTAGTAATTGTTAAACATACACATCATTGAAAAACTCATGAAGGAGCAATTAGCATAATGTGCAATTGTTTGGCACATGCCATATTGTTGCAGGAAATGAAATGAGGCAGTTGAACAAATGCAATTTTGCCTTACCAATTGCAAATTGTTTCTGCTCGGTCTATTCATGATCCTTCCATCATTACCGTTGTACCATACTGAAGATGAGATTAAGAGGTTTTAAATGATATGTATTTGCAATGATAAATCATTCCATATCATTTCCCTTCCTTAAAAAGCATAATGAACCGAATGTAGCAGCCATTCACTTGTTTTGGTCGATTGTTTTTTTTACTACTTCTAATTCAGAGTATCTAAAATTGGCCATGCGTGAATTCATGATTATGGTTTTGGTGTGATATGAAAAAGGATAAACTGTGCTTTCCAATGATGAACAAATAATCGATAACATTGAATAATTTATGCACAAACTTGGGTTTCCTGTTCTCAGGAACTCTCTGTATAACAAATCACTGTTTATTACATTACATCAACATGGTAAGGAATGAGATGATGAGCCATAACAACATAAACTACGGGAGATGGACATGGAGGATGACGGATAAAGGACTAGTTTCGAAGGGGAAAAGAGTGATGATGATCATGATGATAATGCTGTTGATGACAGAGATGATGATGATGATGATGGAGATGAATATGGTGATGATGATGATGATGCTGTTGATAATGGTGATGATGATGATGATGATGAAGAGGATGATGATGATGATGGTGGTATTGCTGATACTCATGATTCTAATAATTATGAAAGCTACTAATACCAATACTTGATACTGTGATAATGATGATCATTAAGATAAGAGTGATGACAAGTAGACAACATGTAGAGTAGAAAATATGTTTGTAATCCAAAATTAAAAAGCAAAAAGTGCATGAAGAAAAAAGATATAGAGCAGCCAATATTGTGGAACATAAGGACTTGCTTGATACAATACCTAAAACAGGGAGATGTGTAGCGTAGTAACCTATCCCTGTTCCGGCTGTGGTGTATTTCAGATCCATTTTCCCATCAAATCCAACTCTATGAGTAGTGACCAGTTTAGACTGAGTCCAGCAAACAGTGACGCCTGACCGTGGCCTTTCAGAGAAGGGACATATCTCAACAACAGTCCCACCGGCACCTGAATCATCGAGAGAATATTCAATCAATCCATTTTTTTAGACAAAATATTTACAAAAGCTAAACAAAATCAAGTATTATTAATCATTTTTTTCGCCTCACATAGACAATACAAAGGAAACAAGAAGCTTTTTCAAGTACCCCAAAGTGCCCTTACATAGGAAAAGTGCTCCTATAACTTTCTAAGAAGTGCCCCCTTTTACATAGGAAAAGGCCCATTTTGCTTTGAAAAGTGCCACTATTACTTTTCACCTTTGATAAGTGCCCCTTTTTTTCTACACGAGCCCCTGTTCCTTCCACAATTTCCCATTTTCCTTTGCAATAAGTGTCCATTTTCCATTCTCATAAGTGTCTGCTTTCGTCCCTGGTGATTGCTTCTTTTCAGGTATAAGAAGCGCCCTGTTTTCACCTCTGATAATTCGGGGCCATCTTCGTGTGTCCATCTGGTGTCAACTTCGGGACAGTGTGACGCGGGCATGACTAGATGTCGAGATAAGGGAAAGAATTGCGATTACGAGGAAAACGAAATCGATGAGTGGATCGTGGAAATAGTGATCACTTCAACACCCATTGAATATGAGCAATCCTTATTGGGCAGTTGCGGCGAGCAGACAACGCCTAGAAACGCTCGATCCTAAAAAAAACATTGATTCGTTCAAGCGGAACCAGGGACGAAGGACATGCGGTAACTGCGAACATATCCAAAAACCTCGTCAGTGCCCTGCGTATGAAGATGTGTGCCGTACCCGTGGCACAAAGGGCCATTGGGCCAAGTGCTGTCGGAAAGCAAAAAACGATCGTTGTCGAAAATCAGATCGTAGATCGGATGACCATAAATATGATGACCCTTATCCAAAACAAGGAAACAAATCACGATCGAAATACAATAGTTTGAAGTTTGAAGTTTATTTGTTTCACATTTACATCAAAAAACTTGTTATTTGTTTTATTTGTTTACAAGCGTATAAGCGTAGATTACAAAATAATTTAAAGATTTCAAATCAAGTATAATGTACCGAAAATAGGTACACAATTTCGAAATATATAGATATGACAGGCAAGGTAATACAATGTAAAATGTGGGGAGCCTAAATAAAAAGCATAGCTTGTATGTGAATAGGCTCCTGTACTGAGTAACATAATATAGTGGGTCTGAATTATAGGAGGCGAAAACGGAGTAGTATAGTTTGAGATTCTAAAAACGTACAAGGAGAATGAATTTGAGAAAAATAGAATAAAGAGTAAAGACAATAATATAATACTGATAAGTAGGAGAAGGTGAAGAAGGGAAAGAAGAGGAAGAGGAAGAAGAAGAAGAAAAGTGGAAGAAGAAGAGGCAGAACAAGAGGCAGAAACAAAGTCTGTATAACCACCTGTACGATCCAGCGTGACATCAAAATTTATGCATACTTACTCAAAAGGTAATACCTGAGATTTCGTTTAAAAGAATTAATTGAGGGGCTTTCAACTAGTTCATTATTCAGGCTGTTCCAGAATTCGGGTCCAGTAAAAATAATTGTTTTGTTTGCAAAAACTTTGTGAGTTCGAGGGAGATGAAAATGGTTTGTCTGTCTAGTAAGATAAGAATGTATAGTATTATTGCATTGAAAAAAAGGGATGAAATCATCTGTTAAATTATCTTTCGACAGTTCATACATGAATATCCCACGATGATATGAGTCAAAATCAGATATTTTAAGAATATTACAACTATAGAAAATCATATTTGTATGGGCAAGAAAAACAACATTATTCATTATTCTAACAGCCCGTTTTTGTACAACATTAACTTTGTTCATAAGGGTTATAGAGCTATTCCCCCATGCGAGTATAATTAAGATGTTAAAGGAAAGATCAAGGTAGAATAGAGTAGAACCATGACATGAGGAGGTACAAAGGGTTTCAACTTATTCATTACAACCGAGTTCCGTGACAACAGCTTACATAAACAATCAATATGAACTTTCCACGTTAGTTTTCTGTTTATAAAGACACCTAAGAATTTGGTGGATTCAACCTGGTTGATAGTTACCTTATTGATTTTGATATGACCTGGTAAGGATGATACAGAATTACTGAATAGCATGAAATATGTTTTATTTATATTAAGCGACAACATATTGGCTTGGATCCAGTTAAAAACGTAATTTAATTCAGTGTTTACAGTGTTTAGTAGTGTTTCTGGGTTATTACGAGAGCAAAATAAATGTGAGTCATCCGCGAAAAGAGAAAATGATAAGGTTTCAGATGAGTTTTGAGATCATTAATGTATACAATAAAAAGGAGCGGACCTAATAAAGAATCTTAAGGGACGCCACAGGTAATTGGTTGAAGAGTCGATTCAGAACCATCTATACAGTGCGTCCCAGAAAAAAACGAAACCTAGAATTATCGACGTTTTATCACAATTATAATTTCATATTCCATATTTCCATATATTGATGAAACGCCGTAGCAACAAACAAAGTTGACAAAAGACTTTAACTCCGTTTCGTTGACGATCAGCCATGCACAAAGAAGACGAAAGACTTGATGCATGGCTGATCGTCAACGAAATGACTTTTTGGTACCCTCTCTTCAAATTGTTTTTAATCACTCATGCGTGAAATATGCATCATATGAATTGCATCAAATGAAAGGATGTAAGCTTTACAAATATGTGTCATTAATCAATTATGATTGTGATTTGGTTATGATAAAACATCGATAATTCTCGGTTTCGTTTTTTTCTGGGACGCACTGTATATACATACTGTCTTTTACCATTGAGGTAACTCCTGAACCACTCCCAGATCGCAAAGGTTATACCCATTTTTAAGAAAGGTAATCAACAAGACATAAGAAATTACCGCCCCATTTCACTCCTAACAAGTTTCTCAAAGAGTCTCGAAAAAATTGTTTATTCTCGCCTTATTGCTTTTTTGAATTTTAATCATGTTCTCTCCGGCTTTCAATTTGGTTTCCGCAAGAAGCACACAACCACGCACGCCCTTCGCTATCGACAATGTGTTACATACTGCGGGTATTTTCATGGACTTCTCCAAAGCCTTCGATACAATAAATCATGATATTTTACTCCATAAGTTGTCACACTATGGTGTTCGAGGAAAGGCCATAGTCGAAAGAATAAGCCGATAAGCGAAATGGACACTAAACATGATACTAGCACAGATCATATCATCAATCAACAGCAAGTCCATCGAACTATACACAAGTTGACACCATACAAACGATCGGACCATACACAGTGATCAAGTCAAAGGGTACAGTAGCTTATGTAAACATTGACATCATATGCCCACAAGGAACAGGACAGCATAAATTATACCTGAAAGTAGACTCAGGAGCAAGCGCTAATACTTTCACAGTACGTACAGCCAAAAACATATATGGTTACAAGTGGAAATCAGTAGTGAAACCTATACCAGTAAAGCTAGTGTTTGGCATCAACCGATTCCATATTTACCTATTCGGGAAGGAATTCACAGTGATAACCGATTAAAGGCCTTTGGAGATGATTTAGAAGAAACCTCTAAGAAGCGCACCACCCGTCTACAGAGACTACTGATCAAGGTACAAGGATAAAGATGCCAAGTCAAGTACCGACCTGGGAAAGAAATGATTCTTTCAGATACCTTGCGTCGTCTTCCTAACCCCAAGTAAGCACGCGATGTTCCGCTAGATATCAGAATGGAATCCATCTGCTGACTGATCTGCTCCGAAGTAGAAGACTCTCATCAAATTGACCTGATCTTCTTCGGACAACACAAGAGAGAGCAGAACTCCAGAGGGAAACGTCAAATGACCTTGTTCTTAAGTCATTGTGGCAGTTTGTCACCCAGGGTTGGCCTGAAACTCTCCAGGAGCTGCCGGCACCCCTTAGGCAATTCTGGTCTTATAGAGACGAGATTGGAGTACCACAAGAAGTTCTCTTCAAAGGAAGTCGAGTGATCATGCCAATGACACTTAGGGAAGATATCCTTACACAACTTCACCTTGGACACATGGGAATCGAGAGCACGCGACGACTAGCTCATGAGACAGTGTTCTGCCAAACATCAACAAAGACATTGAACAGATCACAAATCAATGTGATGCATGCCAGAAGGGCAACAGAAAGAGCCGTTTTTTCCCCATGATGTACCTTCAGCACTTTGGCCTAGACTAGGAACAGACTTGTTCATGCTCAACAGACAAGAGTATTTACTCGTCACTGACTACTACTCCAAGTATCCGATAGTCTATAAGCTGACTGACACATCAAGTGCTGCAGTAGCTAACTAGATGAGTGCAATCTTCCGTCTGTTTGGTCCACCACAGGAGATCGTATCAGACAACGGTTCACAATTCGTAGGAAAACATTTCCAGGACATGTGCAAGAAGTGGTCCGTCAAACATACCACCTCTTCTACGCACTATCCAAGATCCAACGGACTAGCTGAGAGAATGGTTCGTACCGTAAAGGATCTGTTGACAAAGTGTTCACAGACTGGCCAAGACAGTCAACTGGCTATGTCACACCTAAGGGCAACACCTGCTGACATGAGATCACCTGCAGAGATGTTGTTTGGAAGACCCATCAGAACAACGCTCCCAAGTCATTATCTTTCAAGAGAAAGAATCCACCACCACTGATCTTCTCTTGAATCGCCAAAACAAGATGAAAAAAACGCATGACCGACATGTAGGTCCAGATCTTTCACCACTCCACGTAGGACAACGAGTCAGAGTACTACATTCCAAAGATCATACTTGGATACCAGCCAAAGTATCCAAAGTCTGCGACGAACCTAGGTCGTATAAAGTATCGACACCCAACGGAGGAATCCTGAGACGAAACTGATCTCATGTTAGGGAGATTCCGTCAACAAACCCACCTCCAAAGCGTGTTAGGTTCGACAAAGACTACATTTCATCTACTCAACCAGACACACCACAACAGAATTGCAACAACCACCAAGCAACTTCATCACCAGAGACTCAGAACATTTAATCACAAAAACCAACGACAAACTCGCAAACCACAACCAAATATGGACGCAACATCCGTACGCCAGCGAGATACATGTTAGACAATTAAAAATGAACTCTCAAAGAAATTGAAAGGAGAGAGAAGATAAAGAAAAACACAGAAGACGAATAGTTTAATGTAATCTAAGAAGGTTATTGTTCATATGCATGTATCATTATTTTATAATAATTTTGGTATGACAAGCATTACGTTTACAAGTCAAGAAACAGATGTTAGCCAAAACATGTTTTTGTTTGGAAATTGATTTTTATAAACGAATCAAGTTATATCAAAACTATGTTCAATTGCGCACAAAAAGTTATGTGAAGTTGAAAGTGGAAAAATATTATTATTTTCGTTATTACAATACAAAAGAAAAATATTGAAAACAAAACAAGATGTTATGTTATATAACCTGATTGGAAAAAGTTCATTACAAAGCAAATAATCAAAGTTTGCATACTACCAAAAGTATTGTTTTCAAAGCAATTTCTTATTACTCGTCAATCATTGATGTTCACTGATTCCCAATCTTTACAGAGGAAGGGGGATGTTACGATATGCGATATCCGAATTTCCGGTATCCGTCGTAGTTGAATAAATAACATGGCTACCATAACAAACCAGTCTGCCGACTTTGATTTGATTCATTTATTTATTCACGGTAAAAGCCCAGTTCAGCTGTTTGGCTGTTTTACAATGGGGCCGTGCATATACAATAAAAATACAAAGTAATCATAAGAACAAAACCATATATCATATAAAGAATAACGAAATAGTAGAATATCTATTTATATCCTGAGTTATCTACCATTACCAAGACCCTCAAAGTCACCAGCAGTAGCTAATGCATTTGCCACACTGCATTCTGTAGTAGGTAAGAGTAGAAATCTACAAGTTTATTAACTTTTCATATACCACACAAATATCCCCCCCCCCCTTGCGCCAAATTGTATTCATAATGGGATAAATATACCAAAGGATTTGAGATTACAAACTGTTTTACTAGGTTACAATTAGACTTATCATGGAGGTAATTAGGATTGTAAATGGTTGATTTTGGAAGGACATTAAAGTACATAATGCAATCCTTCCATCAATTGGTGTTTACTGTTTTGTGCAAAATTGCATTTGTGGCAAACAAGCAACCATGCAGAGAGGGAAAAAAAAGAAACCAAAGTGTTAATATCTTGCCAAAGGGCCCATGGTTGGGCGAAGAAAATGAAAACATTCAATTCTAAATTCTGTTACTGCTAAGCTAAAGCTCATGATGATTTATAACTATACTTTCTAAACAAGTTACTAAAATCACAAATTAACAGGCATCGTATTGGCAAATAGGCAAATCGTAAATGAAAGGAAAATAAAAGGAAGAAGCGAAAAATATAAATTTCATACCATCTTCATCTTCTCCTTGCCAATTCTTCCCTCTACAGACCTCTGCCCCTGGACACAGCCCTCTGGAAACTGTCTTCGCTTCTCCAAATCGAGGTGTTACTTGTGTCCTGGAGAAACAAACAAATCTCTCTTTTTTAATTTTTAAGAGAAATGTATGAAGCTATTAGAACACTAAGATCATTCAATTATGGTTTATTGTAAATAAAAACATGATGAATAAAAAGTCCGGAGACTCATTCAATTCAGTTTACAAATTATATATACATACAAAAATATAAGAAATCAATACTTTTTAGCAATCTTCATATCAATTACTTCTAATTAACTAAACAACTAATGTCAAATAAGCGTAAAATAAAACATGTTGTAATTATTCAGTTATAACATTTAAAAAGTTAAATATGTTTTTATCATTTTCTAAATGTCATATTCATACACTTTCAAATTAATAAGTAATAATTTTGTAACCTAGTTCACATTTCTTTTAGAAACATATTTCTATATGGGTGATTATTCCAAGAAATATAATAATACAACATATTAAAATTTTGATTAATTACAGAGTAGTCCTATCAGTATATTATGAAATGAGATTAAATTTGGTTAATTGGCATGAAAATAAGATAATCACATCTTGATCCAGACACCTGAACATAATATGGTCATAATATGGGGTTAACATAACTACAGATTTGAATTCAAGATTCGTGTGAAGTGAGGAATGGGAGATTGCCTGTAACGCTCTGTTCTCATGTTGGGGGTATTGAGCTGAAGAGAGTTGCGGAGAGTGCGTCGTGAGATGGTTTGTCTAGTTTCAGGCAAGAGATGGCGGTGGCGGTCTGAAATCAGCTGGGATTTGGAAAACTTTTTACAAAGAACAGAGCGTCGTTCAGACAGTCTGACAACACCCAGTGACTGCAGAAGTTGAGCATAAGACATTGTGTCGGGAAATGTACCAGTGATAATACCCAATGCTCTACTCTGCAGCCGCTCAATGCTGTTTGCTTGGACAACAGTTAAGCTCGATGACCAAACGGGTACGCCAAATTAAAGGCATGGACGAATGTACATCATGTATATCAATACCAAGTCCTGAGTGTTGACACTTTTCCTTTTCAGTTTACTCAGTACAAATAGTTTGCATGATGCTTTTTTGACGATGGTTTTAATGTGTTGATCCCATTTAAGGTCATCTTTGATTTTTATACCAAGCAATTTCATGTAAGATACTACTTCAAGCTGAACACCATTGATCTCCAACTGAGGGGCAGGCGGTGCATTGCACAAGAATGAGACCAGCATGGTTTTGCATTTTGTTTGATTGGGCCTCATGTCGTTTATTTTACACCAGTCGAAAAGAGAATCAATGTGTGTTTGTAACTCATGTGGAGTTACCTCAATCAAATACATCAAAAGAGGTAAATACATTTTGAGGTAGTTCCAACTTCCTGCAGGGCGTAAAACAAGGTTAGTAAGGGCACTTGTTATAAATGATTCTTCTTTTTGACTAAAAAGGTGCTTTATAGTAAGGCCTAGAAGAAAAGAAACAGAATACCTTTACATTACAATCTTCACATGAATTATGACAATATCAAGCAAATTGCCTCATGCACCATGGGGTGGGAGGAGCCTATCTATCTATCTCACATTTTGGAGGGGCAAAGTCCCCATTGCCCCTCGAGTACACATCTTGAACAACATTCAGTTTTCCAGTTCGCTATCCCACTTTCATACAAAAGATATATTCATATTCACAAAATATATTACATTTTAATGTAATATAAACAAAGCAAAAACTCAAAGTTAAAAAATACATTTTTTGTACATACCCTGTTTTTTTCCAGCTGGTGAAGCGAGTGAATGTATGAGTCGAGTCATGTTTATCATTCATGTAGCATGGGGTACAAAGTTCATAATCAGGGCAGCTTTGATCACTGCATTTCCAGCGTATGCCCGCGATAGGATCCATCAAACAGCTATTACAAACTATACCAATATGAATTACACCTGGAAAAAGAATTGAGGAAGATGGAAAATTAAGAAATTGTATAGCAGTATTGGTGTAGCTGTTAATATGAATTGAAAAGTAATCCCCCATAAAATACTTAGAACTTAGAAAGCTTTTGTCACTGTTAAATGAGTAATCAATATCTAGTTATTGACCATTTCATCAAAATCTGTTGATTCAAGTACTAGTTTAGATTTGGATTTTAATATAAACTAAAAGAAAAATTGTTACGAGAATTATTAAGGGAATAATTACCTGCAGGGGCATTGTCAAAGAGCGCAAGATCATATGACCCATTGGACCCGACCTGATAGCTGTTACCATTACCATTATCCCATCTGACCTTGGCCCAGCCGGTAGGAATGGGTTTCTGTGGGTCTTGATCTTTGAGCTTGACCACTGTGCCAAGATGACCCTCACCGCCATCTTGACCTCGCCATGTCCAGGTGGTGCTCCGGACAACTCGGTGTCCAACCTCCACGGTTGCCATCCTGATTTAGATGATCTGATCTGATTTGATTTGCTTTGGCCTGTTTCAATATAAAAATATAACAACGTCCTAATAGTAAATAATCCTTTTCTAATGTACCTATACCTGCATTCAAACTCAGCACCCCTTCTCCCTGCATATTTCTCTTCTCTCTCTCTCTCTGTCTCTTTCTTTCTGTTTCTCTCTTTTCTTTTCTTTTCTTTCTTTCCTCTCTTCCTGGATCCCCCCGGAAAATATCATTATCTCTCTTTCTTTCTCTCTCTATCTATCTACCTCTCTATATCTCTTGTACAACTCCAACCTCACTCTCTTGCTTCCTCTCTCTATCCATTTACAGTTAACACATACATTATTCATGGTCCTACCAAGTTTTGTACGTTTTTAAGTATGGGAAAACTTAATTTGTTTCTTGAGAATGTGACACATAAACGGTTACATAAAAAGTATTCAACATATTATATAGGCTCTAACTCGACCAATCCACTTTTCATTCTTCAGTTATGGAGAAGAAAAAAAATCACATTACAAAGGGTATGAAAAAAATACTAAATATTACTATATAGATCTTCTTTCTCTGATTACTTCCTTGTCACAGACACATATGAAAATCACTGCTAGCTTCCTCATGAATTAAAATCTAATTTACATTGGCAACGTTATAGTAAATTTTAAGATAAAAACGTATTGCTTTATAAAGAAAGTAATATTCGACAGCAAGAATAGGTAAATGTATCAATATTGCATGAAAAATGATACGCCATATTTTATTGGGAATAAAGCTTCAAACATTATCCCCCCCCCATCCCAGTAAAAGAACTGTTAATGTTAACCAGTAATCTTAAACAGTAGGCCTCATGTTTAACTAGATTTGGAAGCAGGGATTATAACAAATATCTGCTGTACAATGTGACTTCTGAACCGTACAATAGTCATCCATTTTTCCAATGCCCAACTTGACTATGATACAGGTACATGCATGTTGACAGGATAAATCTTCGCTTGAAGATACAGGAAAGTGATACCGGTAGTATCAGAGGAAGGCAGATAGTTGTGATCAGGGTTGTCTTTTTCACAATATCCTGCAATACTCACGTTCTCTGCATGCATACATGTTTCACTTTCATGTCTAAACAAATGTCCACAAAAATCATTCCAATTCATGAATAGGTTTATAGGTTGTGCGTTTTAATCTTTCGACCAGCTATACTGGAGTACTGCTAGTCATGACTGGAAGTTGAGAGAGGATGTTTTAAGCACATAATTTACCATTTATCAATTGTCCATATCAAACTTGTTTTAAAGATGGGTTGTACACAACTATATTTCTTAAATTTGCCAATATAGGGCTTCATGTGCAAATGTACATTCAGCTGTTAAACTTGAGAATGGAATCATCCCCAACGAGCAGATTCAGAGGCAAAAATGGCAAAGCCCCCCCCCCCCTAAATTAAAAAAAACAAAGATAATAAATATGGGGAAAATTAAAGAAAACGAAAGAATAGAGATATAAAATTAAAGAGACATATCAATAATACTATATACGAAAAAATAATGGCAGACAGAACAACTGCAACAACAACAACACTATGGTATTAAATAGTAATAGTAGTAATAATACTAATTATTAACCGTATCAGACATCTGAGCAGGGCAATTTTTAAATTGTATTGCCCTCTAAGTTTAACTAATATTAAAAAGCCAACAAAACTACGCGCGAAAAACAAATATTGACCGCTCTGAAAAGTCAATGGGATTTTGTGTGTAATTTGCCTGTCAATATTATTACACAGTAAAACACTGAACAAATATTATTGCCCATTCTGGAAAGTCAATGGCAAAATGCGTGTTAAACTAGTGGGCAATAATGTCAAGCCAACATCCGGGTTTTTGAATTTTCTTTGCGCATCTATTACGCGTATGAGAGCCTGCGCACTTTGCGCGCACTCTATTGTGACATAATAATCACACCCAATGCACACTGTTTGCAGTGTATCGAAAATTTCGTCAAGCACTAGATGAACAGTGCTGGTTTGACGATGTTTTTGCAACTTTTCATGCTAGGAAACCCTGTGCAGGGTAGGCTACGGTATTTTACATAATTTAAGAGTATAAGATAGTTAGAGTTTCTTGTTTGCTCTAGATGTCTGATGTGATTAATAATAGTAATATTGACTGCCTAATTCAGGGCAATACGACTTGTCATATATCACCCTCACCTTCGGTTCGGGCGATATATGTCGTATTGCCCTGAAGGCAGTCAATATTACTTAAAAGTAATACTACTACTAATAATAGCAATAATAATAATGATGATGATGATGATGACGATGAGATGGAGGAGAAGAAGGAGAAGAAAAAGAAGAAGAAGAGCAACAACAACAACAAAAATAATATTGCACTCGATCGCATGAATGCATGTGTGGCAACAGTAGATATCAAAGTGAACTAGATACTATTCTAATTCTATTATTTAAGTCTCAAATCATCTATGCTTATCCTCAATCAGATGCAAATTTAATATATTCTCAAAACTACACATCCTGGTGTTGATGATTAGTCAAGTATGATTTAATGAATATCCCAGGGGGGTACTCACATATTAAGACAAACGGGGATGTGCCGCTCTAATGGGTCACTTCTTCACAAAAAATCTTTAAACATGGGTCCCATTTTTTACAAAAAAAAATCAAAACTTGTGAAAAATGGGCCTTTATTTCGAGAAAAGTCTGCCAAAATGACCCTTAAAAATGGGTAGGGGTTTCGAGGGTAGGGGTTTCGAGGCTTGAGCAGCACACTCCCGTCCAAACTCTCGTGTTTCATGTTTGTGAGAAAAGTCAATACGAGTTTATCGAGAGAAAAAAAATAAGAAAAAATTGCATGCATGAGAAAAGAAACCAAACTGGGAACTTACTTGATCTGCAGATCAGCAGTAAAAGTCATACCTCGAAAAAAGGGTTGGCGACAATGTTTATAGCAGTGATGTCGTAGTATAAATACATTCACAGTGCCTTTGCCTTGTCTTCTGATGCTTCACTGCACTGTCAATAAAGCACGGAAGCTCCCGTCGCTGTGTATACATACGAATAGCTATAGCAAGCTGGTCGGGTGTGGGAATTCCCATCGGGAAATCCCCTTTCGCAAGTTGCATTACCTCATCATCTAATTATCAAACGCGAATGCGCTACTTCTATTCCTATTTCTATGTCTTTTCCTTTATCCCCCACCTCTCTCTCTCTCTCTCTCTTTCTCTTCTCCCTTTTGTCTCTCTGTGCCCCCTACAGTATTCTCTCTCTCTCTCTGTGACTCCTACAGCCCCTCACTGCCCCCTCCCCTTCCCACCTCTCTCTCTCTCTCTCTTTCTCTCGTTTTGGATATTTCAAATAAATCGTTATCACTGGTCCTATCCCACTCATAATATTTCTGCCTATCCTGTATGAGCATTCGGACTGAACAAAGTATTGAATGAACTTATGTTTGATGGAGAAAACAGTATTGTAGTCTATACTTAAAGATCATGATGCTTTTTCGAGTTTGGAAGCCATATCGCATACACTTTGTACAATATCTTGGCTGATAGCCTAAGACCGAAATCTGTCTTTTATGATATCAACTGTTGTTCCAATGAGACTACGCCTGGCTCCACTGACCGCCTTTTCCCCATAGCTGACAATTATTTCTGTCTACGTGCACATCGACTCTTGTGTTTCATGTTTGTGAGAAAAGTCAATACGAGTTTATCGAGATGAAAATTAGGATAACATAGCATGCATGAGAAAATAAACCAAACTGGGAACTTACTTGATCTGCAGATCAGCAATAAAAGTCATACCTCAAAAAAAGGTTGGCGACAATTTTTACTGCGGTGATGACGTAGTATAATGTGTCCTTTAATTATCAATTAATTAATTAATTTTTTTTACTTCCAGGCAAGATGATAACAATACATAGAAAATATCACAGGGTTTTGTCTCCTAATGCTTCACTGTCAATAAAGCACGGGAGCTCCCGTCGCTGAAGGACGGATAGCCATAGCTAGCTGGCCAAGTGTGGGAATTCCCGTCGAGAAATCCCATTTTTGCAAGTTGCATTACCTAGTCATCTAATTATCAAACGCGCGTGCGCTATTTCTATTACTATTTCTATGTATTTTCCTATATCCCCTACCTCTCTTTTCCTCTCTCTCTCTCTCTCCTCCTTTCTACTCTCTGTGCCCCTTCAGCATTTTCCCCTCTCTGTCTCTCTCTGTCTCTCTCTGTCTCTCACTGCCCCTCACTGCCCCCTCCCCACCTCTCTCTCTCTCTCTCTTTCTCTCGTTTTGGATATTTCAAATAAATCTTTATCACTGGTCCTTTCCCACTCATAATATTTCTGCCTATCCTGTATGAGTATTCGGACTGAAAAAGTATTGAATGAACTTATGTTTGATGGAAAAACAGTATTGCAGCCCCTCGTGTTCTTCGTATAGCCTAATACGTTCACTTTGTATGGATCAATTAAAACAATAACATTAAAATGTATACTTTAAGTGAATAAAAAGGAGTTGAAAATCAGTCTATTTTTTGAGAGATAACCCCCCCCCCCCAAAAAAAAAAAAAGAGGCAAGGAAAAAAGGGCATTAGCTAGGTATTGAACCCAATACGTTCCAATTAAGAGACGATAACCTAGCCGCAAGACTGCTGTGCCTCACTGAAAATCTCTAATTATTTTCTTCATATTAACACTTTTAGTTGTTGTAGCTGGAGTCGGAAAGGCGTAGATTTAGTTATTGAAAGTATGAGGTGTTTTGATATTCTTCGTAATTCAGAGAGTCACTTGTTAAAGAAAGATTATACAATGCCAATTTCCCTTTTTTGGGGGAGAGGAGGTCTCATCAAAAAAATTGGCAAGTCAATATCATGGACTAAAAATGAATAGAATAAAGGAGTAACATGGAATCGAACCCATTATCTTTGCATAGTGAAGCGATCGTTTATCCGCAAGACAACTCTGTCTCATGGCTATTATCTAGTTTACTTCTACTTTTTAACACTTTCTGATGGCAATTACTTAACAAAAAAGATGCTTATTGACTGTTTTACGCTTTTGGGATACATGATGATTAATTTTTGTATTAATGTTGTCAAGATTGCCGTAAAACTTTCTTCCAGTTACTTATTATTACAGTGAGTTTCTTTTAATATTTAATAATATTATCATTTTATTCCCTTAAACTGCCGACATAAATTGTTATGTCAATTTCCATTTGCGTAGCTCCCTGACATTACATAATGTATAGAAAATGCTATATTTACTTCAGTATGCGTGGTATTCCCTAACGTGGCATCAATGAATAGGGAAGCTTGGCTATTCAATTCTGTTATCAATAGCTGGCATCATTGAGGGATATTTTAATAGTTACATAACAAACTAATCAGATCTTTCTGACATAGCATCAATGAATGTATTGAAAACGAAACGATCCTCCCTTCCTCGGAGACCACTCATATCTTCGTCTTTTATTTTAATGCACTTTCAATACACGGATAGGCCAAGCTGCAAAGTGATTGAGAGGAAAAAATAATTACATGCGAGAGTTTTAATGCATTGCAAAAGACAGTTATGAAGAAGGCCAACAAATGGGACTACTATGCACAATACCAAACAGAAAGTAGGTGTTAGCTCTAATAGCACACGCAATCGGATGTAGATCTTTATTTATTTTTCTGGCCGTTTTCTAAAGAATCAGTATGCAGTTTGTTTTCCCGACATAGCACCAAGAACTTCAACAAACTGCCAAATTCGAATCATGTCAGTTATAAGAAGCGAAGCTGGTTTAGCGATCTTTTTCAATGGTGACTTTTTTTGTTACTCTGCTCGATTACATAATGGGTTAAAAGAGCCCTCCTGACATAGCAACAATGGACAAATTTTGATGTATTGTCACTATATGCACAGTAGAACCTCTTTCTCCTCGTCTGGGACGACAAGCGTTTTCGATATCCCTACAGGAAAATAATAGACTGGGGCTGTAGTGAAATTTCAAGAGAAGAAAACAACTTGAAGACCGTTCAAATTAATGCTGAGAAATGGAAACTAAAAAATACCGCTTTTCAAACCAATGGGATATGGATGAAGTTAAAATATTTAGGATTTGGGCGCAAACGCAATCGGGTACCACTACGCTGTCGGGGCCAGCTTAGCTAGACCCTAAAAGAATATATGGACCCTATTTAGGAATGACCTCCATCAAGACTCCCCGATAGTTATTTGCAAAATAGCCCCCTTGTCACAGACCCTTATTTTACTCTTTTGAGAAATCCATTGACACATTGTGATTCACACCCCTTTACCTAATTATACATGTATCGACAGCAAGTATTTAATATCGGGCTTTCCCGCCCCAAATATTTGAATTAATTTGTGGATCGAGTTTCTCATCACACTCTACTTTAATAGGTTTATGGGGTGTATATTGGATATTCATCTCTTGTCTCTCTCCTGCTCTCTCTCTCTCTCTCCCTTGCATATTTCACATCAACCTTTATATCAAATTATTTCAACAACAATTGTGCTATAACTGAACGAGGCAGGAAAAAAAATAATATCGGTCTTTCCCGCCAAACTAATTGAAGTAATTCCCGCCAAAATAGTTGAATAAATATCTGTGTCTGTGTTATTTTATATTCCATTTTTTTTCCCAAGCTACATGTTCATGGAGCTGCAGCACACGTTATAAGAAAATATTTAGCCAAATTTTAAAGAGTTGTACTCTGCACAATTTTTTTGTTAAATAGGTTTTTACTAAAGATTGCAGGTCTTTTTAACTAGAAACCTCTACAAAAGTATTCATTTGAATAAAAAGCATAGTAAAACAACATACACGTACATGTAGTTCACTTGGGGATAACAATATATGCATACACTATACACCATTTCTGAATTAAATTCTTCAATTCTATCAAAAGGAATCAAAAGAACGAAATATGATAGATGTGAAACTCGAAATGCTAATACAACTAATACTAGAAATAGCAGAGGTGAGAGTAAATACTCTGCGGTTTTTAGTTTTTAAGTATTCCATAAATCATGATAGCTTTGTTGTCACAAATATCAATCTTCTTCTCATAATCAGTTTTATCACAATAGGCCATGATCAGATACACATGTGAACAACTTCTAACAAGATTTTGCCCAAAGGAAGCATATTTAGGTAGCTCTGCGAAATGTGTTGGCACGAAAAGATGCGTCCGGAAAGCAAAATGCATAATTTTTAAAACTGATAATTTCATCACAATCAAGTACAACCACATCTTTAGGTTCGGGAGATGTTAAATATATGCACTATCTTGATTAGGCTTGTCGATAGGCTGTCAATAGAGAACTTTTGATTAGCATACATCACTGACTATTCTGCCTTTTGCTTTCCAGACACGTCTTTTTGTGCCAACACATTTCACTAAGATACCTTAGTGATGGTTCATTAGATGGTCTATGATATGCTACAAATCTGCCCAATAATCTTCTGAATATCAAATTTGACGACATCTAAAATCCATAGCTTACGTAAGCCTGCACTTTTTTCCTCATTATTAAAATTTAGTTTCAATCTTACTATATTTTCCAGGACGTTTCATGGGAAAGGGGGGATAGAAAATAGGAATGAATATTACTGGTTTGCTTAGTTCTGTATGGCATTACCAGTTCAAACTTAACATATTTCAAGCAAATTTATTAGACCCCTTAAGTACATAAATCTGAATTTTAAATGGCGCATCAGTGCTCACATTAGAAATACAATATTGCACAGATTTTAACATTATTTCACCAGTGCCTGTTCATTATTTCAATTCGACAGCAAGATATATTCTAGAATGTGAGTAGGGATGCCTAACACATCACAAACTCGACTGTTAAAGCTTCTGAAGCTGTTCAAGTTATAATACCCAGCCTGCAATTGAAGAGGGATGCCTCAAACATCATGATCTAGACTGTTGGAGTTTCTAGAACCGTTCAAGGTGTTTCTCAGCAGAGGGCCTTCTCGAGGGCCCTCATCAAAGCAAGGTTTGAGTATGGTACGCACCTCTGGCTTAATTTTCTTCAGATTCGGCGGCACGGAGGCTTGTTTCAGCATCGTCCTCAGCATCACCATGAACTCTGCACCATCCCATCAGAGACGTCGCTCCACGAACAACTCAAGAAAGGTGCAGACAATGGACCAGATGTCGTTTCCTGGACCGACCCAGGGCTTCCCTTCTTTTTGGACCATCTCTGGGGGCATGTGGGTGATGGTGCCACGTGGACCACCGACTGATGTTGAAAGAGACATGGAGCTACGGGTCTTGATGTGGGCAAGGCAAAGGTCACAGAGGTAACCTCGCCTTGATGTACGCTCAACCTACGGAAGTAACAAAATAAATCCAAAGATGTTTTTACTAGATGAGGGCTACTCTTCTTCTCCATCTTCTCTTTTTCTGTCTCTTTTCCTTTTATTCTCATTTCTTTACTTGAAAAATAGTTCTTTCTTCACAATCCATGAACAGAGACTTAGAACATTATACTCTTTCTTCATCATATGATCCCATTCTACCAAAGGTCTGAAGAAGCTTGCATCACAGAAAGTGAAAGCTTACCAAAACAGATAATTTTCCATTGATTGTGAAGAAAGAACTAATTGTCAAGTTACATCACGAATCAGATTAATCTTTTCAGTCATTTCTCAACTTGTAAATAACATTTTATAATATGTATTTCTTGAATATAATGGACACATGAACACCCAAGTGCACATGATTCCTATTTCACATCCAGTTTTATAAAATGAAGAAAGGTTTCTGTATCATTTGATTTTCCCAAGATGACTACCTCCACTATAAAAGCTGAAATAGAGTTACACTGTGTGTTAACGAGTTTGTATTACTATAACAAATTATTAAATTGTTTAAACTATTACAAATCATCTGGAAAGCAAGTTGGTTTTACTAGTATAAATTATCTGTTAATTAAGCATTTGCTATACTAGCGCAAAATTGAAGAATAGCAACCAATTGTCCGATTTCATGTTTCTGTTCATTCTTACGATTTACTCTAATAAGTGCAAGAAGACCAGCTTCATTATATGTATAAACTTCAGCAGACAAAACAAGTACAAAACTGCTCTTCAGTCCTTGCTCATATCTATGTCTCTGTCCACATAGCAGTTCCTGAGATTTTGTTCTTCACTCGAAAAAACAACAACAAAAACTAGACACTGAATTCGTCACTGAGACGAAATAGGTGATCTGCCGCTTTGATCGAGACATTCCACATGTCGAAACTTAATGGGGTGATTTGGTCTTTTAGAAAGATCTTACCCTCTACTCATATAACACGCATATGAACAAGCTCACAAGGATATTTGTACTTAATATCACCTGACACTTCGGGCTGTAGGCCTACTTGCTGGAAGTGGATATCAAACAGATTGCATAATAGATAAGGTGGAGACGGCGGGACTGGGAGTGTTAACCCTATAAGGCCGGGGGGCCATCATGCCCCCCCCCCCTCCGCATTTTTTCCGATTGTTCGGAAACGCATACGGATGACGCCCCGCCGCTTCATGACTTTATTCTTTCGAGTCTTGCGCATCTTTTAAAACAATTTTTTTGAAAATCGGACCTACCGTTACAAAGTCACGTGACCTTTTGTCTTTACATGTCGGCCCGAAAATCGCTCATTTTCGTGATTTGTGTACAAAACATATGGAAATATCATTTTTTCTAAAAAGAGATAAAACATTGGTTATTTGGTCTTGTTTAAAGTTTAGGTGTTTGTTTTGGGGGTCAAAATAGTTGAATTATAGTTAGAAATGAATTAAAACAACATAAACAATAAAATACATAAGTTTAAAAAACAATGAAATACATAAGAAATTATCAAAACAAGAGATAACATAAGGAATAACCTGGCTCTTCCAAATTTTTTTTGGTATTATTATTCCAAATGGTCTAACAAATATATGTAGTGGAAAAGAAAGCTTAAATATGAAGAATATATGATTTATGGGTAAAAATATGAATTTTGGACCTTATTTGCATAATTTACCATAAATATGCAAATGAGTAATTTTTTCAAAAAATTGAAATTGCTATAGTATTCTATACACTTCACTTGACATGCATGCAAATTTTCGCGGCGATCGGCCGTTTCACGGCCGAGATCTTAGGGGGCCATAATGCCCCCCCCCCGGCCGTATTAAGAACTCAAATAGCCCGGCCTTATTAGGGTTAAGGTTTAATAGTATGTAATGAAGAAAAACGCGTAAAGACTTCCATAGGCATAATTGATTGATTGATTCGATTTACCAACAGCAATACAGTAATACATTTCATACAATGTGTTTACGTATACAAGAAGAGAAACTATTGGTTAGTAAAAGGGGCCAGATAATCACAGGCATATGAACAAATTCAGTCCCCCATGACACGCGCACGGAAATGGGTGTGACTATAAGTTTACCCATCACGTCGACTTTATGCATACCAAATATCATTCATAACTGACTATCCATGACGGAAATATAACACAAAGTGAATGGGAGATAGTACGTACCTTGCATTTTAAAATAAGCAATAACCTGTTGTAACAGTCTAAACTGAAAACAAAAATATACACCAAAACGCTCATTAAAAAAATAATAGGAAGGAAAGAAAACAAATTATATGAAACAAAACAACAACAACACCACCACCAGCAGCGTCATCACAAACAACAACAACAACGAAACATATGGCTAATGAAAATGAAAAATTCTCTAATAATTCCCTTTTTAAGGTAAAAGGACTAATAGGCCTACCATTTTAAAAATTGTAATTGTTATTCTTGCGATTAATGTTGTTATGTTTTATCTTTGCCTTTAGCTCATATCCATCTTCAAGCATAGCATAGGACCTGTCTTAGTGTATACATTAATATGCAAATATATCTGATAAAGCAGCATTTCTTAACCTTTGTTTTTAACTCGAGACCCGCCTTACAAAAACTAAACAAGAAAAAAACTGACAAGAAAACATGACACAAGAAAATAGAGAACGAATTGGGTGCTAATTATAATGTGAAGTGCCACTGTCATTAACTACGACATTACTAATTTCATAGGGTCTTGATGAAAAGCAATTAATGTTGATTTGGGATACCCATTCCAAAATAAATATATAAATGAATAAATAATCATAATAAACAGATACAAGACTTAAACATACATTCCTAATTTCAGCTGTTATATTGTCAACATTTAAATTTTTGTTTACGTCATGTTATAATCCTCAAGTTAAATGCGTGCAATGTTTTTTTTTAGATATAATTATATGCTGGATAGTCTATGTACTCATTTTTCTCTGCGCGTCTGTCTGTCTGATATATCTCGCTCTCTCTCTGTGTATCTCTGTCTCTCTCTGTCTGTCTCTCTCTGTCTATCTCCTTCCCTTTCCTCTTCCTTCCTTCCCCCCTCTGTCTCCCTACCTCTCTCTCTGTTTTCCTCTCTCTCTCTCTCCCTCTCCCTCCCTCCCCCACCATCCCCCTCCCTTTCTCTCTCTCCGTCTCTCTATATGCCTGTCTCTGTCTCTCTCCTTCGTTCTCTCTCGATTTCGATCTAAGCCGTTTGATATATTTCTTTTCGGCCGTTTCTCATCCGTCTACTCTATTCATCTCACGTATGGCTTTTTGGGTATGCCTGACAACTTTCATGTTACCATTCCCCCGTCACCCCCGCCTTATTTCTCCCAATTTCTGTCGCTATCCGTATGTGAGTAGTTCTGTATTATGATGTATCTTATTTAGCATGTTTACTATGATTATTTCATTTCATTTCATGTCATTTATCAGTACTATGAATATACATTGTTTTCTTTCACCTTCTTTCTATTCATCTCCTTCTCTATGTTTGTTTGCCTCACTCTATATCTCTCTTTCTCTCACTCTCTCTTTCTCGCCCTATCTTTCCTTCTCTCTTTTGTTTTCTCTCTCTCTCTCTCTCTCCCCTATCTCTCTCTATCTCTATCTCTTTCTCTCCTCATCTCTTCTTCTCCTCTTTCCATTTCCCCTTGACCTCGTATGTATATATTTATATTGTTTTGATGTTACCTATAATGCATTATGCAAGTGAGCGTCACATTGCCACGTAATTAAAAAAAAAAGAAATGGATCAATTAAATAAAAGTATTATAGGACATTATTCGTGATATTCCTGTACAGAATTCATGGGATCTAGCAAAGCGGATGAAGAGCATGTTCCGAAAGCCATGTGCGTGCTGAAAGCACGGATGTTAGAGATACTGAGCTTGGCGTCATTCTGTGAAAAATATCGTATCAGGAAATAGAAGCTGAAAGTGCATTTCGCAATCCTTATGTTTTTCTACCACATTAACTTTCAGTAAAGTACACTTAATGACTATTCGAAACAAGAAATCTGATGTTATCATCATTTGATTTGTGAAAACCTTTCCAAAATGAATAAATAAATGACTAAATATTCAAAATAAATAGATACAAGATTTTAAAATACTTTTCCTAATTTCAGCTGTTATATTGTCAACATGTAAATTTGTTCATATTTCATGTTATAATCATCAAGTTAAATGCATGCAATGTTTTTTGGGGGATTTAATTCTACCCTTGAGAGTCTATGTACTCCTCTCTCTCTGCGCGTATGTCTCTCTCTCTCTCTCTCTGTCTCTCTGTCTCTCTCGCTCTATCTCTGTATCTCTGTCTATCTTTTTTCCTCCCTTCTTTCTCCCTCCCCCTCTCTTTCTCTCCCTTTCTATTTCCCTCACTCTCTTTCTCCCCTCCCCCTCCCTTCCCCACCATCCCCTCCCCTCTCTCTCTCCGTCTCTATTTATGTCTGTCTCTGTCTTTCTCCTTCGTTCTCTCTCGATTTCGATATAAGCCTTTTGATATATTTATTTCCTGCCATTTCTCATCTGTCTCTTAAAATAATTCTACTCTATTCACCTCACGTATGGCTTTGTGGGTAAGCCTGACTACTCCCGTATTACCATTTCCCCCGTTACCCCTCCCCTTATTTCTCCCAATCCCCCATCACCCCGTACTTTGTTCTGTCGCTATCCGTATGTGAGTAGTTCTGTATTATGATGTACCTTCTTTAGCATGTTTAATATAATTATTTCATTTCCTTTCATTTATCAGTACTATGAATATATATTGTTTTCTTCCACCTTCTTTCTATTCATCTCCTTCTCTATGTTTGTCTGTCTTTCTCTATATAGGCCTATATCTTTTTCTCTCACTTTCTCTTTCTCCCCTGTCTCTCCTTCTCTCTTTTGTTTTCTCTCTCCCCCTCTCCCCCTCTCTCTCTCTCTATCCTTCTCTCTCTCTCCTCATCTCTTTTTCTCCTATTTCCACTTCCCACTGACCTCGTATATCTGATGTATATATTTATATTGTTTTGATGATACCTATAATGCATTATGCAAGACAATGCTACGTAATTTTTTTTAAAGAAATGGATCAATTAAATAAAAATATTATAGGACATTATTCGTGATATTCCTGTACAGAATTCATGGGATCGAGCAAAGCGGATGAAGAGCATGTTCCGAAAGCCATGTGCGTGCTGAAAGCACGGATGTTAGAAATACTGATCTTGGCGTTATTCTGTGAATAATATCGTATCAGAAAATAGAAACTGAAAGTGCATTTCACAATCCTTATGTTTTCTACCACATTTAATTTCACTAAAGTATACTTAATGACTATTCGAAACAAGAAATCTGAGGTTATCATCACCATTCAATACAATTCTATTATCTGCTCAATTTCATGATAAAATTTGGATCAATAATAATTATAAATGTAGTCTTTGTCCTAGCAGATCCAGAAATCGACAAACGCTGGTAGTGGTGGTGGTGGGGGAGGGGGTAGGGGTGGCGCGAAATTTTACTTTGGGAGTGCATGGATATTATGCTACCTTTAATTTAAAGTTGTATTAAATGAAGCCATTTCGCAAAATCTGGGGCACTCATCATTACTCTAACGTTGCTATACATTTCCAGGGCATTTTAACGGGAGAGAGCATGTACAAGTAGAAACCATAAAGGCATATTTTGCAGTCTTCACCTTAAATCAGAATGTTGACCACGAGCCCGTCTTCTGATCATAAATTGAATCCGAAGACATTTGTAGACAAAAGTTTCAACAACAACATGATCAAATATGGGAGACATCTGAGTAGAGATAGACGATATATATTCAAAACAACAACGGCAAATATTACATAATCAAATCAAATTCAATTGTTTTCCTTTAAGTCGCACTATGTTGACGTCGAAGCATTCTACATGAAATCACATCTCCAATTAATACCCTATTTTGATTTTGATTTAGTTTCATTTTTCGAACCTCAATACGAATACGCACGAGTTATTGAAATAGCACTGATATGTCTTAGAAAGATGTGGCAACTTGCAACTTAAAATTGGAAATAACCTGTTGTAATAGTCTGAACTGAAAACAAAAATATACACCACAACGCTCATTAAAAAAAGAATAAGGAGGGAAGAAAACAAAATAGAAAACAAAACAACAACACCACCACCACCAGCGCCATCACCAACCACAAAACATATGGCTTACTACTAATGAAAATGAAGAATTCTCTAATAATTCTTTTTTAAGGTAAAGGGACTAATAGGCCTACCATTTAAAAGTTTGTAACTTTTTTTCTTGCGATTAATGTTGTTATGTTTTATCTTTGCCTTTAGCTCGATCATATCCACCTTCAAGCATAGCATAGGCCCTGTTTTCATTTATATATGAATATGCAAATATATCTGATAAAACAGCGCTTTTTAACCTTTGTTTTTAACTCGAGACCCACCTTACAAAAACTGACAAGATAACATGACACAAGAAAATGGAGAAACAATAGTGTGCTAATTGTATTGTGAAGTGGCACTGTCAGTAACTACGACATTACTACTTTCATAAAGACATAAATCTTCAAGAAAATAACATGTGACTGTTTATAGATGAATTCCACTTATATGTTGTAAAATCAGACACTCTTTTTTCTTCCCATATTATTCTATTTGAAAAACATGCTTTGGCCCACCCAGTGGCGGATCCAGGGGCCGGGGCCCTCTCCTAGAAAAAAAACAGGTAAAAACACTCTTTTTTGTTAAAAAAAGAAGATGGGCCTTCTCCCCTGGCGCTCAAGGGGGGGGGGGGTGGTTTAAAAAAACAATTTTCGGAGGCAAAAAAAATTGTGCTAGCTAAAAGAATGGGTAGGGTGGTAGTAGAGGTAGGATGGTATAACGGGTAGGGTGGTAGTAGACGTTAAGATGGTAGTAGAGGTAGAATGGTGGAATAGGTAGTTTGGCAGTAGAGGTAGGATGGTGGTGGTAGAGGTAGGATGGCAATAGAGGTAGGATGGGAGTAGACGTAGAGTGGTAGTTAAAGTAGGATGGTAGTAGAAGTAAGTGAGATTGCAGAGGTAAGATGGTGGTAGAGCTAGGGTGGTGGTAGAGGTATGGTGGTAGTAAAGGTAGGATGGTAGAGGAGTTAGTATCGAATTAGAGATAAAATTATAGTGGGTCAAGGATTGAAGTAGAGGTAGGGTGGTAGTAGACGTAGGATGGTAGTAGAGGTAGGATTGAAGAAGAGGTAGGATGGTAGTAGGTAGGATGGTGGCAGAGGTAGAATGGTAGTAGGGGGAGGATAGTGTTAGAGGGAGGATAGTGGTAGAGGTAGGATGTTCATGATTATTTAGGATTTAGAGTGGTAGTAAAGGTAGGATGAAAGAACGGGTAGGGTGATTGTAGACGTAGGTTCATAGAAGAGGTAGGATGGACGAAGAGGTAGGGTAGTAGTAGACGTAGAATGGGTAGGGTGGTATTAGAGGTAGGATGGGAAAACGGGTAGGGTGGGGGTAGACATAGGATGGTATTAGAGGTAGATTGGAAGAATGTGTAGGGTGGGTACTAGAGGTAGGATGGTGGCAGAGATAGGCTGGTAGCAGAGGTAGGGTGGTACTTGAGGTAGGATGTGCATGATCGTATAGGATGTAGAGGGGAAAACGAGTAGGGTGGTGGCAGAGGTAGGGTGGTACTTGAGGTAGGATGTGCATGATCGTATAGGATGTAGAGGGGAAGAACGGGTAGGGTGGTACTAGAGGTAGAATGGTGGCAGAGGTACATGTAGGGTGTTTGGTAGAGGTAGGATGGTGGTAGAGGTATGATGGTGGTAGAGGTAGGATGACAATAGAGTTAGGATGGAAGTAGAAGTAGAGTGGTAGTAGAAGTAGAGTGGTAATAGAAGTAAGAGAGGTAGTAGAGGTTGGTGGTGGTATAGGATGGATGGTGGTAGAGGTAGGGCGGTAGTGGACGTAGGATGGTAGTAGAGGTAGGATGGAAGAACGGGTAGGATGGTAGTAAAGGTAGGATGGAAGAACGGGTAGGGTGATAGTAGAGGTAGGGTGGTAGTAGAGAATGGATTGATTTAGACATAAAATGGTAGTAGATCCAGGATGGAAGTAGAGGTAAGTTGGTAGTAGGGGAAGGGTGGTGGAAGTGGAAAATCGTAGTAGAAGAACCAGAGGCAATATGGTTCTAGCGGCAATATGATTCTAGCGGCTGTATGGTTCTAGAGGCCATATGGTACTAGAGGCAATATCGTACTAGAGGGAGGGTCTGTGGTGGAGATGGGGTGGTGGTATTGAGGCGGATGGTGGTGGAGGCGGGTTGGTGTGGGGCGGGATGGTATTACAAGTAGGGTGGTAGAAGATGTAGGATAGTGGTAGAGGAAGTGTGGTCGTAGAGCTAGGGGGTAGGGGAGGTAGTAGAGATAGGGGGTAGTAGAGGTAGGAGAGGTAGGATGGTGGTAGTGGTAGAATGGTAGTAGAGGTAGGTTGAGGATGTAGGTTGGTATTAGGAGTAGGGTGGTAGTAGAGAAAGGTTAAATTAGAGGTAAAGTGGTAGGAGAGGTAGGGTGGTAGAAGAGGTAGGGTGGTGGTAGTGGTAGAATGGTAGTAGAGGTATGTTGAGGATGTAGGTTGGTATTAGGAGTAGGTTGGTAAAAAGGGTAGAATGGTGGGGTGGTAGGGGTATGGTGGTGGTAGAGGTAGGAGAGGTAGGATGGTGGTAGTGGTAGAATGGTAGTAGAGGTAGGTTGAGGATGTAGGTTGGTATTAGGAGTAGGGTGATAGTAGAGAAAGGTTAAATTAGAGGTAAAGTGGTAGGAGAGGTAGGGTGGTAGAAGAGGTAGGGTGGTGGTAGAAGAGGTAGGGTGGTAGTAGAAGCAGGACGGTTGTAGGTAGAACGATAGTTGAATTAGAAGTACGACTAGTGGAAAAGGGTACGGGATGAAGGACTTACACACACACAAACACACACATGCACTCATTATAAATATCTAAAAATGGTTGAGAAGCTCATTTTTTTTGGAAATAAAAACATTGACAGTAGAAAGCATATCAGAATTTCATATTATCTTTCAGCAGTACTTTATGTATTACATCACAAAGTGTATAATAATGACAAAGCATTTTCTATATTTGTGAAATACATATATATTGTATGGTCTCATAAAATTAGTAATTCAATCTTAAGAGTTATAAAAATTGTTACACTCTTGCAATATGTCAGTTGAAAATAGCACAGTATTCTACTAATTATGCATATATACAATTCAATATTCAATAATATCATGCATTTAACATGGTTTAAAGTTATAAAATAGAAAGTAAACATAAATATCCTGTATAACAGTTTCTTAACGATTTTTTAAGATAAACCTCGACATTGTTCACAAACAAATAGTCTCAGTAAATAGTATATATGCTTCAATAAATCACAGTTATGAGTATTGTATTGAGACACAAACAATGATATTACCCAGGGGCGTCAATCCTAAGGGTAGCAACTAATTTCAAAAGTGGCTGTCTATAGAACATAATAATGCAATGTTTTCCCCAATGATGGATTGACGCCCCTACCCACATCGACGTGATTGGAGATGTCATACAGACATTTTATAAATGTCTCCTCTTGCCATCATACCTGTCATGTGGGTCCTACATACCATGGTTACAGGTGGCAAGTAGAGTGTACCTTGATAGATAACTACACTATCATGCAATAGTACAGATATTGGATGAGTGTCAGACAAAATGAACATCATTGTGCCCAATATAAAATAATCATCCTAGTACCAATTGGAAATGATCCTTAAGATTGTGGAACTCAACATCTATTTCTTGTATCATCAACCGACTTTGATAGGATGAGGATTTAACTATTGATGAAATTAGAAAGGGGGTATATGATGGGGGAAGGTAGTGATATTCCTCGTGTGATTCTTCGCCCCTCCCATATGAGTCGAATGTGGTATATTTGGGATGAGGTACTTTATTGCCCTGCCCCATAGTATAGTAATGGGAGAAGCCCATCAATGTAGGAGCACTGCTTATATATGCCACTAGCTAGGCTCCTCCCTGTCACTGTACACATGCATGGGTATGCAGGGGAGGGACCCATTTGAAGATGATGTGCTGCGTTTCCCCCTCCTCCTTCTATCTTACAACAGATAATGAGAGGAGCAATTGATTGAAGCTCCTCCCTATCTGTTGTGTTTAATGATGGTTATACAGGGAGGGGTAAAATTCTGACACATTTGGCCTTTTTATCATCCATTGGCTCAGGCTTGGTGTATTCCCTACCACTGTCCTCCAATTCCTTTTGTTTAGCTCAACTAGGAGGGGCAGCATCTTCCCATCCTCACCCCCTTCAATTAAAAAATATATATTTTTGGTATGACCAAATGCCCCAGCCCTCTAAGGGCAGAGGCACTATAGAGTTCCAAAAGAGAATCCCAGTATACCTTACTTGCCACCTGTAGTTGAAACAAAAATTTTTTTTTTTTTTTTTTTTTTTTGTTTTTTTAAGGTGCAGGTATTTCAATGCTAAACCATCCACTGTATGAAAACGATAAGAATATGTCTATCCTAAAACTTAAAAAAAAAACAGTTGGGAGAAAAGATGCAGAAGAACAGGCTACATACTTGCCTGGCTGAACCAAGCTGGTATGTCCTAAAAAAATGTATGTATCTTCATCGTTGTGTAAAAAGCATCAGTTAAATGTCAAGTAAAGAGATAGAGGGTATGCACTGACGTGATACAAACATATACAATTGGAGGAAAGAAATTATGAATTCTTCCTATTTCCCTCTCTCACATATTTTGCTAACATCTTTTAATCGAACCTTGAACATAAAAGTATGTTGTAATAGTGGAACATTGATTACCAATACAACAAACAATGTTGTATGGTAGGAAACTGTCTACCAATAAAGCTAAACACTCTCCTATAAATATACAGTGGATGGCACTTTACCAGTCATACATTCTTTTAACCGTGTAACCACGTTTCCCATATATCATATATCTTTAAAGCATTTAGACACATCGTATCACATAGCATCATACCATCTGAAGACCACCATTTTACGAGGCCATTTGAACATCTAAATAGTGTAAAGATTTGTTTTCAGAACAAAACAAGTCAAATTTATTCTCAAAAATTGCTATTTACATGAACAGGCACCTTGCATGATACACATACAACTTGATACAAGGGACATATCCCTGTACAAACAAGACGAAGCAGATAATACTGCTTAGTCACCGTGGGAACGTAAAATTGTATGACATGGTTAAAAGAATGAATGCAATTTGCGGTATAGCTACACTTGTGACAGTTCCTAACTCACCAGTTGTACACACGTATGCAACCATGAATATGGTACATTCATGATTCATGTACCATATTCATGGAACCAAGCTAATAATCAAGCTTATGCCAGGCTTCAGGAGGACTACAGCCTCCATCCTCATCAAAATGAGGTCTCCTGGATATGTTAACAGGAGAGTATGGGGGATCTAAAAATCAAATTATATTAGAGTATGACCGTTACTAACAAATATATAATTATATGCGATATAAGAATTCAAACATACTATGGCAAATTAGAAGTGTCGTTAAAACAATATCAGGTATTGCAATCATCCCTTTGATAATATAAATGCATGAATATATAAACAGCAAACTTGCGTTGCCTTTTTATCACTTCACAATCAAATCACGAGTATTAACATTGATATATCTCTTTTTCACAACACAGGAATCGTCTTTTTTATATGAAATCTACATTATGATAAAAAGTAAAGCATGATAACTAGTATGATAACCAGTGCAGAACAGAATGTTTGATAACAACTAAAATATGAATACAAAGTATACAGTGCTCTAACTCGGTTCATAATATAAATTATCAAAATATCAATATTAATATTGATACAATAAGCAAGTACAACAATTTTTGTACAAGAGCAAAAAAAAAGATTTCCACAGAAATACTTTAATATATGATTAACCAATTGATATTACAAAAAAACAATGTGTTATATTTCTATATTTCTGAATTGTAATAGGAAATGAAAATGTCCCACTTGCAAGGTACAAATAAACTTTGGACGCCAGGAATATATTGAGTCGTAATTTTATCTAGTGCTCTCACAATACTAGGAATTAAAGCATGGCACAATGATGCACAATTGTATTAATTTATTACTCAACTTAATTAACACTTTCACGTCTGAAAATGAAAACAAAGTTGCTGATGCAAAAAGAGTTTACTCACCCACGTCTGGGTTAATAAACCCTATTGCATATTCAGGATAAGTTTACATATGCACGTCTTCATGTGCAAACTTTACCTGCTGAACCAGAGGAATATTAAGAGCCATTTTTAAATTGTTTTTTGTGTGCAATTTAACAAACAGTTCTTTATCATGTATAATTCCACATTGTTGTGCAGAGACTGATAAGCAACACATGACTAAATTCCATTTTTGGTCCCGAGATGGAATTAATCTCAAATTTGTATTTTTGTTTCTTGGCTTGATTTTTTTCATAAATTGTGATGGAATCTATAGGAAAGTATTGAAATATAATATCTAGATTTAACAGTCATAGATTACAAAGAGTAAGAGAGGGAAAAAAAGAGGGGGTGGGGCTATTACTTAATCTGAAACCTATAATAGCAGTATATAAAGTGTATATATTTATATAAGTGTAATTATAGTGTAATGGACAAAGAGAGAGAGAGAAGGGGGACATCTTTTGATTTGAATATGATGTGGAATAAACATGGAAATCTTACATTTAAAAGTCTCAACTACATGTATAAACACTAATAGAAAGATGGTCGTTCCTTTCAATACGTTGTACAGTGTTCACAAAAGTAAAGAGTGGGTTAATAAGACAAAAATTGTACAATTAATAGAACATGAGAATAGAGCTTGCTGTGAATCTACTGGAATGTACTATTGAGGAAAATATTCAAATGAGTAAATCAAAATTCAAAATCATGAGTGCCTAATGTAATATAATTAATACATTAGACAATGTCTTATGTCTACTTATTAATGTCTTAAATGGATAATGGGAATAATTTTTGAAAATAAATCGGACATGGAATATCCACAAAAGTAAAGCAATTTCAGAAGTAAGAACTACACAAGGTAATAGAGGGAGATAATGGGAATACACTGTACTTCCTGAAATGAATCTAATAAACAATATTTTAAACAAGCAAATCTATACATTTAACAAAAAATATAGTGACAAACAGAACACAAGGATAATTCATCTTGATTCTGATTAACAGTATTCAAAGAAGCAAAATTGAAAAATATGAGAAACAATCATTCACAGGAAGAAAGAGAGAGAGAGAGAGGGGGAGAACTAACCATTGTAATGGAGTTGATACACGATATTTAAACAAGCAAATCCATATACTTAATAAGTAATAACTATGAAGTATAAGAGAAGAGGGAAAGCCATGCATATTGTTATTTGAACCTGATTTACAATATATTCAAAGAAGCAAATCTAGAAGTCAACCGAGTTGTAGAAAAAGAGAAATATAAATTGCTGTGAATTAATATGATAGCCAGCATTTAACAAGCACATCACTATCTGGTAGAATAATAATCTGGTATCAGAGAGAGAGAAAGAAATAATTTTGATGTAACCTGATAAATAACCAATATAAGCACATCATGATATGCAAAGTCTTGTTATAAGAAGAATAAGGAGAAGAAGGGGAAGAAGAAGGAGAAGAAGAAGAAAAAGAAGGGGGAGAGAGAGAGGGGGGATATGGAGGGAGAGAGTTCCAGAGTTGATAAGTCATATCATAGCAAGTAAATGAATAGGAAAAAGAAGAGGGGAATAATTCTAATAATGACTTTTATGTCCAGTAATTAAACATTCTTTCCAGACTTTACTTTTCTAAGAGTAACATGGAAAGAATGGGAATAAGTTTTGAAAATTATAAACATTATTGAAATGAGCAAATTAGATAGTAAAAGTCATGAATATAAAAAGTATGGCCTAATGAAGAAGAGACGAAACATTTTTTTCATTTGAACATGGAATACAGTTAACGTGTGGTGAATCTCACTTTTTAAAATGTATCGTTGTATATATATTCAGAAAACACGATCGCAACTACACTAAAAAAATCTAACTCAAAGGCGATTCCAATACCCTTTTGTATGCCCAATAGGAATCATGTTCAGATTCAAAATACAATTTTATCATTGTAATGTTCACGCATTAAAAAGGTGACGTACAAGGCCATTGAAATTGCCTCAGGTTGACTTTTTAAAAATAATTTTGACCATGTTAGAAGTGGAAATATTGCATCACTGCTATACTATGCAGCACAGCATTCAATAAACAAATGTATATCATTAAATGAAAAGGCTACAGCCCACGAGACTGATGGAATAAGGACCGACAGCCCATAAGAGCCCCACTCCTAATATTGCAAACGCAGGAAAATGAAGAAAAAAAAACGTTATGCATTATTCCTAGGTGATAGTTATGTTCAAAAAATGTTTCTATTCACTTTATTAATTGTTGCTATTCAACCCATTTTGGGGGCCCAGTATTCAAACAAGCACAACTAGACTTGATAACTTGTAAAATTATAGAGAGTAACGGTATTAAAACAGAGAAGTTTGAACATGATAAGGAAAGAGGAATATTTTAGTTGTACAGAGAAAAAAAGAAAACAGAATTACATTAATTTGATAGATTCTAATAACTTCATGGAACCCTATATAAGAGATGAAAGGAAGCCCAGAAAAAAAAAACAAGTTTCAAGAAAGAAAGATGTAGATTGATATTAAACTTGAAATACTACAAAAATACAATATGGAATCTAGGGAAACCTATACTAAGCCCTATCATTGAGGAAAAAACACAGCACCAGGCCAAAAATTACCTAAACCCAATACCATGAATACCAGAAAGAGACCATTAATTGTTTTAAAATGACAGAAAACCACCACCTGACTGGGTGTGCCGTTCACCAAAAATTTAAGGGACAGTGCCCCGCAGGCTCATCATTCACAAGTCACCATCTCCCAGCCAGTAATTACCTACACCTAATACCATGAATACCAAAAAAGATACAATTTAATGTCTCGGAAATAAAAGAAAACTAGCACCTGGCTGGGCGTGCTGTTCACCTACAGTTTAAGGGACAGTGCCCTGTAGGCTCATCATTCACAGGTCACCATCTCCCAGTCAGTAATTACCTACACATAATACCATGAATACCCTAAAGAGACATTAAATAAATGTTTTTAAATGAAAGAATTCTAGCACCTGGCTGGGCGTGCTGTTTACCTACATTTTAATGGACAGTGCCCCGTAGGCTCATCATTCACAGGTCACCATCTCCCATCTCTGATACAAATTTGGTAAGCAGGAATTGCCTGAAACTATCGTCTTCAGCTGTTTATTAATACGGCATTTGGTTATATGAACTGGGACTATTGTGCTTTTGCATGGTGAGCAGTAAAATGTGCCCCATACGACGTGATCACCTTTTGTTTTATTTTGATGCTCAAACAACAATAAACCTGCACACAAAAAGATCAGTGTTAGAGGAGACAGCTAGAAGAAGAAGTGAATAATGTTGATAACTATTTCTTTTTTGATATCACTAAAATCGTCAGACAATCACACTACACAATAGACCTTCATGTATTTCCCCTATTTCGTAAATTTGTACAATCTGTTGACTCGGAATGTTGTACTAATTTGCCATTAGACAAACCCGGATTCCCCCTTCTAATCATCCATACATCACATCCAGGGGCGGCGATCCGGGGGGCGGGGGGACACGTCCCCTTAATTTCTTTAGGGGGATCGTCCTCCCCGGAGAATTTGAAAAATTTCTAACAAAAAATGTATAGCAAATACTGACTGAAGACTACAGCACACTTTTAGGCTCTTAAAGGCCCGAGAGTGCAGCGTTAAGACAAATAAAAATGCAAAATTTTTCTCATTCGCTAGCTACGCTCCCTCTCATGATATCCTTCAAAATGTACAAGTAAATATTGTAGAAAAGTGAAGTGTGAAAAAAGTATATTGCCTGTATTTATAATATAGTTTTGCTAAGGAATGTAGTTTTTTAATACAACAAAACTTCAAGAACCTGGGGTATTCACTTCCGTCACCTTCACCCCTCTCGTTCACTATGCTCCCTCGCACTTGCGTACTGATGGGGGGCTTGGTGCAGTTGCCCCCCCCCCACCGAATAAAATTCAAATGTGGTTTATTTCTAATTCAATACCAGTAATTTACAAATGTTTCTGAAATGGCATGATTTTTCTCTGAGCTTCCGAGGGCTCTGCCCCCTGGACCCTACCAGAGCCCTAAGGTGGATGCTCATCTAACCGTAATTAAATGCCTAAAACCCCTGAACTCCATGGGGCTCTGCCCCTGGACCCCATGCCAATATCTTAAATACTTTAGCTCCCCCCTCCCCCACTTTGAAAAACGTTCCGCGGGGCTTGCGTGTAACATGTAAGAGTGGTGGTATTGCGAATTTTTTTCTTCTCGATCCCCTCTCCACCCCCAAACGTTTTTGCTCACTACGCCACTGCTCCCTCGTCCCTCGCATTTCGCCCCCCCCCCGGTCATGAAAAGAAATCGCTGCCCCTGATCACATCACTTGTGTATTCTACCAATAGACCAGTTCTTAATTGAAACTTGGATCGAGTTCAAATGACCCCACGTATTCAAAGATATTTGGGAAATGGTGCTTTTTGCATTTTAGAATAATCACTGCTGATGTGATTGAGGTTCTTTTTTGGTATTCATTGATTTGATTTCTCAAAACTACAATTCGTTTTCGTACATTACATAAAAACAAAGCATTTTCCATAGTCCTAGTTTATACGAACTGCAACATAATTATAACAAAGCTTTTTTATCATTTAATAAACGAACATAAATACAACATAATTCATTGTTCATAATTTCACAATGTATAGGACTAAAATATATCCCAATTACATAATAGGAAAATATAACCACATACTACACAGTTATTTCATCCCCAAAACTGGAACAAGCATTGCTTCTTCTTTTTTCAGAATAAGACTGAATACTTATTAAAAAAAAACAATACAGATTTGAAATTATGAGTTTTTTTTCTTTTATCAAAACACAATCGACCCCAAAACCTTCTCCCTTCCTTTCCTTTCCTCCTCTCTAATTCCTTTGACTTATCCCCCTCCCCCTCTCCCTCTCCCCTTTCCTCCTTCCCCTTTATGACTAGAAATTGATTCCCCCTTTTGAAAATAATACTTTCACTTGAGTAGGTAACATACATGTCATGGAATGCGCTTTTGATTACTTAACTTACATGACTCTATCTGTTGCAGAGTGTAGGCTATCATCAAAATGTCTTATAGACATTATGTAAGCATTGGTGATAAAGGGCTACAATGACATGACATATAACGGTTCAAGAAGGAAGCTTTGGGGCTCAAGCCCCACCCTCCCCTAAAAATGAAATATTTAAGCCTCCCCCTTACATTTGTTTTAACCCTAATAAGGCGGGGGCATTATGGCCCCCCTCCTCCGCAATTTTTCTGATTGTTTGGGAACGCATACGGATGACGCCCCGCCGCTTCATGACTTTTTTCTTTCGAGTCTTGCGCATCTTTTAAAACAATTGTTTTGAAAATCGGACCTACCGTTACAAAGTCACGTGACCTTTTGTCTTTACATGTCGGCCCGAAAATCGCTCATTTTTGTGATTTGTGTACAAAACATATGGAAATATCATTTTTCCTAAAAAGAGATAAAACATTGGTTATTTGGTCTTGTTTAAATTTTAGGTGTTTGTTTTGGGATCAAAATAGTTGAAATATAGTTAGAAATGAAATAAAACAACAAAAACAATGAAATACATAAGTTTAAAAAAACAATGAAATACACAAGAAATTATCAAAACAAGAGATAACATAAGGAATAACCTGGCTCTTCCAAATATTTTTGTCGTATTATTATTCCAAATGGTCTAACAAATATATGTAGTTGAAAAGAAAACTTAAATAGGAAGAATATATTATTTATGGGTAAAAATGTAAATTTGATCACCTTATTTGCATAATTTACCATAAATATGCAAATGAGTGAAATTTTCAAAAAATTGAATTTACTATAGTATTCTATACACTTCACTTGACATGCATGCAAATTTTCGCGGCGATCGGCCGTTTCACGGCCGAGATCTTAGGGGGGCCATAATGCCCCCCCCCCCCAGCCGTATTAAGACCTCAAATAGCCCGGCCTTTTTAGGGTTAATCATAAATGAATTTCAGCGAGGCATAATTATGTAGGGGGATGCATCTAGAACCGTTTTAGTTACATAACCCTGCGTGACAAAAGTTTATAATTTGAACTCTAGATTTGTAGGCCTATATATGATGGGTAATCCCATGAATAAGGGATCCACTTTGTGACATTTTTGGTGTCCCAGTTACATGAGATAGCGTATGAAGGTGCTAGGCTGGCGAGGCTGGCGGCCTCATGAATAAACATTATTATATGACGTCACGAACGTCATCGCACTTACTGGTCCGCGCCACGCCTACTAGATCCTCGCTTGAGGGGGTGCTAGGCTGAATGGAGAGGGTGCTAGGCTGGATGTAGTTAGTGCAAGTTTAAATGAAAACATGCTATGAGATAGATAGAGTTAATTAATGTACATTTCTAAGGCCCAATGGAGGGGTGCTAGGCTGGATGTAGTTAGTGCAAGTTTAAATGAAATTAGATCGATAAATGGAGTTAATTAATGTACATTTCTAAGGCTATAAACGAAAGGGTGCTATAGGCTGGATGGAGGGGGTGCTTGGCTGGATGTACTTAGTGCACGTTTAAATGAAATCATGCCTGGAGATAGATGGAGTTAATTAATGTACATTTCTAAGTCTCAATGGACAATGGAGGGGTGCTAGACTGGATGTAGGGGGTGCTAGGCTGGATGTAGTTATAGTGCAAGTTTAAATTAAATCATGCTTGGAGATAGATGGAGTTAATTAATGTAGGGCCAACGTTTCTAAGGCTCAATGTAAGGGGTGCTAGGCTGGATGCAGTTAAAGTGTAAGTTTAAATTAAATCATGCTAGCTATAGGCCTAATGGAGATAGATGGAGTGTACATTTCTTAAGGCTCCATGCAGAGGCCGGTGCTAGGCTGGATGGAGGGGTGCTAGGCTGAACGGAGTTGGAGGAGCTAATCGATGCTCGATTGTCTCCGACCGATTTCTTTTTGCAATTCTGTTATTTGTTAATTTTACATATTTTTATCAATTGAATCATATATAATTATCATTAATTCTATAAATTCATATTATGAAGTCATTTACAGATCCATATAATCTTTTGGTTATATATAGGCTTGTGCAATGCTGGAGCGAGAACACTGACTGAAGTTCTACAAAATGAAACATAATTAGGTATTAATTAATCAACTCAAACTTCCATCTGAATATCTATGTACTTTTTATCCTGTGTTTTATCAATTTTGTGTCTTGGGAATCAGGATTTGCAAATGATTGATACTATACTTATGTTGTAAAGTTATTATTAGTTTTGTTACTGTGAGGTAGAGGGTATGGCAGGGGGAATGGCTGAAGAGGTACTGCTTCTTATCAGTAGTATTGGATATCTAAATACGCAGTCACAGACTTTGATTCATTAATTGTATTCTAATTCAAATTTATCTTCTCCCTGTTGTATACTAATGAACTTGATGGGAAATTAATTGGTTATTTTGTATAATTTGATTGAATTGCAAAAAGAAATCGGTCGGAGAAAATCGAGCATCGATCAGCTCCTCCAACTCCGTTCAGCCTAGCATCCCTCGAATCCATCCAGCCTAGCAGCGGCCCCTGCATGGAGCCTTAACTCCATCTATCTCCATTAGGCCTATAGCTAGCATGATTTAATTTAAACTTGCACTATAACTACATCCAGCCTAGCACCCCCTCCATCCAGCCTAGCACCCCTTACATTGAGCCTTAGAAATGTAGGCCCTACATTAATTAACTCCATCTATCTCCAAGCATGATTTAATTTAAACTTGCACTATAACTACATCCAGCCTAGCACCCCCTACATCCAGTCTAGCACCCCTCCATTGTCCATTGAGACTTAGAAATTTACATTAATTAACTCCATCTATCTGCAGGCATGATTTCATTTAAACGTGCACTAACTACATCCAGCCTAGCACCCCCTCCATCCAGCCTAGCAGCTTCCGTTTATAGCCTTAGAAATTAATGTACATTAATTAACTCCATTTATCGATCTAATTTCATTTAAACGTGCACTAACTACATCCAGCCTAGCACCCCCTCCATCCAGCCTAGCACCCCTTACATTGAGCCTTAATGTAGGCCCTACATTAATTAACTCCATCTATCTCCAAGCATGATTTAATTTAAACTTGCACTATAACTACATCCAGCCTAGCACCCCCTCCATCCAGCCTAGCACCCCTTACATTGAGCCTTAGAAATGTAGGCCCTACATTAATTAACTCCATCTATCTCCAAGCATGATTTAATTTAAATTTGCACTATAACTACATCCAGCCTAGCACCCCCTACATCCAGTCTAGCACCCCTCCATTGTCCATTGAGACTTAGAAATTTACATTAATTAACTCCATCTATCTCCAGGCATGATTTCATTTAAACGTGCACTAACTACATCCAGCCTAGCACCCCCTCCATCCAGCCTAGCAGCTTCCGTTTATAGCCTTAGAAATTAATGTACATTAATTAACTCCATTTATCGATCTAATTTCATTTAAACTTGCACTAACTACATCCAGCCTAGCACCCCTCCATTGGGCCTTAGAAATGTACATTAATTAACTCTATCTATCTCATAGCACGATTTCATTTAAACTTGCACTAACTACATCCAGCCTAGCACCCTCTCCATTCAGCCTAGCACCCTCTCCATTCAGCCTAGCACCCCCTCAAGTTAGGATCTAGAGTAGGCGTGGCGCGGACCAGTAAGTGCGATGACGTTCGTGACGTCATATAATAATGTTTATTCATGAGGCCGCCAGCCTCGCCAGCCTAGCACCTTCGTACACACCTTCGTACCTTACAACAAAAACCGACGTCGAAATGTAAAACACAAATACAGTTACAGTGCTGTCTGGGCTTATTTTGTTCTCAGTCATAAAACAGGAAACAAAGAAAAGGTTCTCGATCTAGTCTTATGAATGATAACATATTTGTGTGTGCTATGAATATGATGAACGAATTTTCTTTTTTTTTTTCCTTTTACATTTGCTTACTTAATGACACAGTATATATATTAAAAAGTACGCACGTGCACAGAAATTTACTGTTCCTTTGATTTGCCTTTGAGTCTCGACAAGTTTGTTAATTTAACTGTATTTCATAATGGGTAGGAAAAAGGACAGATCGGAGCTGGGCAAAAATAGAGGACCCGGTCGTAAAGCCCGTAAACAGGAGGAACCCTCTTTGCCACGCCATTTGACGAACTCATCTGAAACGGGTAAATACTTCAGTCCCACTTACTTAAATTTCTGTTGGGCCATATTTTGGGGTTGTCATCGTTGCATAACTGAAACTGTACTTCTGTAGATCTACAGTCAGTCCAAAAATGTACATGTTATGTTATGGTACGCGTAACTGTAAGATCTATAAGTAGATCTACAGTTGTAAGCAGTTCTGGTAAAATTTAATTGAACACCCAATCTGATTTAAATCCGATGTTTGCAGCGTGAAACCTGTGACTGAGGTCTGAGCACGTAGAACTTTTACCATTCCGCGATGTGCAATGAGTTTACGCGCTCTGATTGGCTGATACGCTCCAGCTGATTCGAATTTAAGTGAGAGAGGGCCTACTTAACTTAAGCGCGACTTAAGTTCAATGGCAAAGTCAATACGTAAAATTACGTCACACCACAGAGATTTTGACATGACGTGCTTTAAATAGGGTGTCTGATCGCGCACCCGATGTTGTGTGCTAAAATCCTTCCCATAGAGATTGCACGCAGCCCTATGCAGTCTATGTGCATTACGCGATCATGCAAAATTGGTCAAAGTTTTTTTTTTTTGAAGTTCAAACCTTTATTCTTTGTGATCCTGAAGGTGATACTCAATAAATGAGGTGTCATATGAAAGAGCAGATTAATTCCAATATTTCCAGAGGGGCGTCATCTCGAAATTCTAAAAATATCTTGGTCAAAACAGCTATTTAAACATTGTTTCCTGGCTAACTCCGAAATTTGCCACTTATGAGATATGACGCCCTGGCGATATGTAGTCCCAGTCGTAAGGAAAATATCCCTACGCATATTTTTCGCTAGCCCCAGGGATCACAAACAATTACAGTTTGAAAATACCCTTCCCCACATTTTTCGGATCAGCTAAGTAGGGAGGCGTGAGCTCGCGCGGCGAACCCATGGTGATAGCGCGTAAAATCTGCACATGAATATGCATCGGGCGTGTCTACAAACCGGAAGTGGGTGCCCATTGAAGACAATGGATTACCGATCGCGCATCAGTTAAGCAACACGCGTACGCTTGCACGCGTATGTGTACGCTGCATATTGCGCAATTCAGCTGTTGTGCTAAATTTAGCAAAACAACATAACTCTGCGTGTACGTCTTTTTCGTCGATTCTTACAAAAAATGGATGAATATTGTAGGGAATTGAAGGGGCTGTAACTTTTGATAGAAACATCGGTGAGTCTTGAAATTTGAAATGTATTATTCTGAGTAAATAATTTTTTCAATTATCCAACCAAAATGGTGAAAAACGATCCAAAAGGGAAAATTGAAAAATCGTTCAGACACCCTACTTTAAACAGGTGACGCATTTCACACATAGGTGACGCATTTCACACGTAGGTGACGTAACGCACACTCAGGATAGGTACAAACATAAAATAGAAAAATCAACGAACATTTCAGTACAACTTGCAAGTTTGTACCTTAAATATGACGAAAATGAGAATTTTTCAAACTTAAGACTACTTAAGTGAAATACTTAACTTTTCAAGGACGCTGAAAAAATCGTATCAAATAGAAAATTTGACTGGAATATCATAATTTTGGCATCGGTAAAAACGGAAAATCGCAAGCTAGCTCCTCGCACTAATGTCTTATAACATAGAGCCTATGGGAGCCAGCGATAGCCAATCTAAAGGGCCCATGTCGGCTCGGCTAGGCGCCAAATTACGAAAATGAGGCTGAGATCGGATGAACGTTCTGCGCATGCGCTAAATGTAAGCTAAAGTTCTACGTGCTGAGTGTGACTGTGAGAAAGTGTATAGACTAGACTACTAATGTCTTCGTTTTTAGGAAAAATACTCTAAAGAAGAAAAGAAAATTGACACGAAACAGGTAAGAAAGATAACAGTGTTTAAATCATGCCCGTTATTTGAACAATTGTGGAAGATTCATATGATTTTTGGTGTGTTATATATATATCTAGATCTATATTATAGTAAGGTATCTCCACGCCGGAGTTAAGTTACGGGTCCAAAGTATGGTCTCTCCGCACAGGTCTATGGCAGCCGTTTAAGGCTTGGTGATGTCAATATCAATATTTCACATTATCACCAAGCCCTTAAAGATACTATGTCCCTTTTGCAGCCAACATCAAATTACTAAGAACTTTGCAGGAATTATGAACATGTCATGTATGTCCTATCTGTGAAATTTAAACGTTAGCAGTGTCCTAATATTCAAATTATGCAAGGAAACCTGTTTACTTGCTAGACTTCACTGTCAGACACTATTGAGTGACTGACTGGCTTTTTCATCTTTGGTAATAACATACATAAAATGAGCTGTAAAGGGTACATGAGCATTTGTCTACATCAATAACCCACTTCTTGTAATGGCCAAAATTAAACTGATTGAATCTTTGCGCAGCATAAAACGTACGACCATTCGGTACAATGGTCTGAAAAATCAGACTATTACTTACTGGCTCTATAGCTCCTAAGTCGATTCGACAACTAATAGTCGTTATTTTCCCACTTAAAGACATTGTCAAGCCCCCCTTTTTTTAGGGAAGTTCTTAATTAGTATTTTCTTTCAAATGCCGTTGGAATTTAACCTTTTCATTTTTTGGGCCTGCAAATGGGACATAGTACCTTTAAGGCTAGCTATAGCTGGAGTTGTCAAACACGCAAATCTAGACTGAACTTATTCTTAACAACGTTTGTAGCTTATAGACTAATTCCTTCATAAAGAGTAAATAATCCCGCAAATGTTTTCTATAACTTTTCAAGATGACACGCTCCTGAATGAAATGTCAAATGATGCGAAAGAGCGACAAAACAGTGAAGAGCAAATAGCCATAGATATCATAGGTGAACGAGTGCAAGTCTAGCTAGCTTGCTGCGGGGGTTGTGTGTTTGTCTAGGATGTGACGTCACTATTCAGAGCTCGCTTCGCTCGTGTGTTTGGCTTACATTCAGGGGTCTGAGAAGGGTCTTGAAAAATCGCATTTACGCCTTTCCATGATATGTATATGATTTTTCAGCAAATTATTCGTGTTTTTCAAGAGAAAATCTTTCCATCCATATATAATTTGTCCATAATTATCAGTTGTAGTAAATTTTCTTCAGGTGACTCCTTTAAATAGAAATTGAATCCAGCAACAAGGGTGATAATAATACTGTAAGCAATTTTGTTGGTTATAACCGATGAAGCACTTTATAAGGAACAGTTATTATTATTGGTAGTAATTGCCCAAAAACTTGAAGAAGAAGAGATAGAGAACCATACAAGTAGTACACCGAAGAATGTCAAAGAAGAGTTGAGAGAAACCAGACGTAGAGGAACAGGACGGAGAGGGAGAGCTCACTTCTGGCGAGAGGTGTTAGTTTTAAACAGAACGAGGCATGGCAACAGGATTATAACCAAAATAAACTTGTGAGTAGATGCTTTGAAATATGGATTTTTACACAGTTTTTTAAATCCTTTTTGTAGATGTTATAAGAGTACCTTTAATTGTTGCTTACTAATTACTATATTGGATACAGTGATTTTCTTTTAATAGCAGTCACACAGATTTAAATTTTGGAATGGTGAGAAAACTTACTTTTTTTATGAAAGAGATGTTGAAGTGTCCCTTAGATTTAATACTCCAGGGTGTAAATTATAGTTCACTAAACATTATTATTAATTTACTAATGGTCTATTTGTAGATTTTATTTCCAACACATGTGTGACATAATTGTAATAAATGGAAGACTGATAATAATTCATAATTTGAATGCACTGGGTGCTCTTACATGTACCTGTCAATGGTGCTTCAGTTGAGGTAGTACAGGTAGTTCCTAAAACTTTTAGAAGAGCGAATAAATGCCAGTTATCTATTATATGCTATACAAATATGGAATATTATCATTACTGCTATTATTAAGCATCTGTTTGGTTTGGCTTAAATAAAAATTAACTGTACTTTCATATTTTTCTTTCTATTTCACATGTTGTATTCTACTCAAATGGTACTTTTGTTTATATGTTTCATCTTTTGCACCAGTGCATCTTGAGCATTTAGTTTCCAGTGGATTGGCACCTTACAAATCTTATTCTTTATTATTATTATTACCGGTAATATATTTTCTATCTGAAGATGGTGTGGATATACAGTGATTCCCAACTCAGACCGATTGTTCAAGAAAAATCACTACATGTGGAGGGTCATCTTCAGTTTGGCATCAACTGCACACCAGGCGGAACCTGTTGGCATGTTCAGCAGGAACTACTGTCGTTTAGTCCTGAGCATGACCCGGATGTAGTTGTGTTGGCTGCAGGGACAAACAATCTTCATAACAAGAAGCACATGGTCATGGGTGACCTAGAGACGGCGCTGTCTGGAGATTGTGAGATGTTCAGACATCTGATCCTATCTGCAGGGCAGAAGTTCCCTGGTGCAGAGGTGAGGTATTGAAAGTAATAAATAAATAGTACTTGCAAATCAATAGACAGGGCTTCTCAAGAATTTGATTCTTAGTAGATCCTTTTTATCTTGTACATTCAAACCTGTCTATAGTGACTGCCCAAGGGAAACACAAAAAGTGGAGCACATGTTTCAATGAGAAACCATTTTCAAGGGAAGCAAAAAGTGTGGTCTTTGTAGACAGGTGGTCACTAAAGCAGGTTTGACTGTATATATATGTAGTGGGAGCAAGTTATATACACAGCCAATTACTCATGGTTATTTCCTAAATATACTCAGGCGTTAACTAATCTCGACTTGATTCTGTCAAGACTTTAGAGTTAGGGTTGCCATCTAGGGATGTGGGTTAGGTTTAGGGTGATACCACAGTCAGGCTGCCAAGCTGACTTCAAACAGACACCAGGGCCCCATTGCACAAAACTAACCATTGATGGTAACTTTGCCATCAATGGTAACTACCATGGAAACCTTGATTTTGATTGGCTGTTGAGCCCTGTTACCATGGTAGTTGCCATTGATGGCAAAGTTACCACCAATGGTAAGTTTTATGCAATGGGGCCCAGACCGGTTGACCAACATTTGGCCATAGGAGGTAGTGTAATTCTTTATTCAGCCTGTTGTCAGTTTGGTGTCTTGTCTTGTTGATGTGACTGAGATATTAGGGTCAGGGTTAAGTATAGTCCATGGTTGAAGGTAGCAATTGGTTTACCGGTAGGTGTTTTAGGCTTCTAGGTTTTAAATTCTGGTGGTAAAGTGCTTGCCCTTTAAACTTCCCGCTTTTAAGACATTCCCACACTCTCTTCCCCATTAAATCTGATCATGCATTGTGACCCAATACATGTTCCTGACTTTTTTCCTCCAAACTCAGCTCATTGCAACCAGCATTCTCCCTCGTCTAGACTCATTTGGAGACTACGTTGATCTCTACAACGGTGGTTTTGCCATGGTCTGTGAAGTGGAAGGAGTCACCTGGCTTGACCTGACCTCATACTTCCCAGAAGAAGACACTGTCTTGTGGGCCAAAGATGGCCTGCACCTCAGTGAATGTACAGGGCTTCCTCGTTACATGCACATCCTCAATGATGAGTTGCACAGGGTGTTGTTTGAAAGTAAGCTAGAAAAGATACAAACAAGTGAAATTGTTGCGTTGTGATTCCATGTTTAATAATCAAAGTATTTCTCATGTGATTAATGACCTTGTTATTGAGCAGATCCAAGGTATTTAGGCTTATGTGTTACCAAGTAAATCAAAGAATTTGATACCTACATGAATAGCATGAAGAAAGTTGATAGCCCTATTATATGTGTTTATATATATGTATATGTGTTGCGTGGATCAAGGGAAAAATATATACAGTGTACATGTATATATATATATATATATATATATTTTTTTTTTTAAATCCCTATCATAATCGTTGTTCTATCATATTTATGGGACACAAATTAGTAAATACCTTGGACTTTTCATGTAGATTCTAGGTCATCTATTTGTTGTTGTTCTTGAAAAGAGTTTTAGTTTATACCAGGGCACTGTTTCATGAAACTGTCATAAGTTCTCTTTCACAGACATCTCAGTGAAACATTTGTTTAACCACTTGACTGCTATTGGCCTAATATGCGTTTATACCCCCCTGTGCTACAGCATTTTTGTACTGTACAAAAAATGTACACTATAAACAAAACTGCCAGATTTGTGTTGGGAATAGCGCCATCTACTGTTCAAGACCTATAAAACAGCATTACAGTGCTAATTACACAGTAGGGCTAGGCATTATGCAGTGCTACGGGCTTGAAAGTGCAATGCCATAAGCACATACATGTATGTGGTCCGCACAGGCATGCCAGAGCGAGAACACGTACATGTACGTGGTCCACAGTCAAGTGGTTAATGTTCATGTAGTACACACATTTTAATGAGTTGTCTGCGAACTTGTCCTTACATGTATGTCTGTGTTGTGAAAAGCTGCCCAGACTTTTGCTTTATTCTACCCCATGTAAACTTGTTTCACATCACCTTTTATGCTGTTTTTTAACATACATTTTCATAAGTTGATCAGTACCTTTAATACAATGTAAATGTTGAGGCAAAGTTTCTTTTTTTCTATTTTGAATGTTTTTGTCCATTCTATTGAATTGGAATTAACATTTATATGCTTTGTTTAGGTCAGTGTTCTTACATGTACCTCTTGCCAGTGTCTGCAAATCCTGTTAAAACAGACAGCATCAACAAACAAACATATCATGAAGTTATTTGTGAAACATGAAAACGGGCTACAGAAGATAATACACTATTGTATGCTGTATTTGGTGTTTGTTAAATGCATTTATGATACTTTTTAAGTAGCCCAGCTACTAGGATTTTTTCCCTCTCTGATTAGAAAGTCTAATTGATTTGACCCTTGAATTAGACTAACCTGCCCTGTCCGCGACTTTTTTTAACCTAACCCAGCCATCCTAGTGCTGCATTTGATTGCCTCAAAAGAAACCTATATATATTATAATCATTGCGACATACAGGTATAGTCCAGAATCTTGCCGATTTAATTTTGATCTCCACCACACCATACCAACGCAAAAACCGGTATTCAAATATTCAGATGCATAAAACTTACCATTGATGGTAACTTTGCCATCAATAGTAACTACCGTGGAAACCTTGATTTTGATTGGCTGTTGAGCCCTCTTACCATGGTAGTTGCTATTGATGGCGAAGTTTGATACCATCAATGGTAAGTTTTATGCAACGGGCCCTGGCCATCTTCATATACCCTAGTATTAGTTGTAACTAACTCACAAACAAACAAGGAGACCTAGGAGGTTATTTAGCAAGTCTAATTTAACAATTATACCATCATTATTTTCTTTGACAGTTGGAATGCTGTGCTAGCCTGGTAGACAGATAGCCTGTAATGCATTAAAAGGATTTGCCTTCATTGTAGGAGTATTTTTAAAATTTTGATTTGATTAAAATCTTAACTTGTGAAATGCTTTTTATTGTTGTTGTCTCATAATTTTTCCTGTTTTTTTTTCAGTGAGAAGCAGAAGAGTGTAATTTGAGAGAGACAGATAGAGAAAGGTTGTGTGTGTATGTGTGTGTGTGTGTATATATAGAGAGAAAGATGGAAAGAGAAAGACTTTATATATGTCATTTTGATTTAATATATTATTTTCTTGTCATATATGAGTTACCGTATTGATGTGTGTGTTGATTTGTTTTGAAGAATCTTTGAGTTCGTTTCAGATGTTTGAACACTTGAGTTCATCAGATATCATGATTGCGACATCACAATATCTGACACATATATCTCTTGATTTGCAAGTTGAACAACAACGACCAAATATTCAACTAGTTTTATTCCCATTTAATTTTTGTTTCCAGAAATAATGTTTATCTTTAGCCAGAATAACAGATCCTAAATCTGAATGATGTTAATTGAATTGAGAAATTTACATTGATGAAATCCCCTCAATTGTGTGATTTGTTGTGCTTTAATTCAACTTGTATCTTATCTTTTGGCTTTCAGTGAAATCTAAGTCGTCCAACAGGCGTGCAAGGAAAAGGTAATTTATTATTTTTAATCAGAACTAAATGAGTAAATGATTGGCCAAAGTTTGGTCAAGAAAGTGTGATAAATTTGTATCACAATAACCTTTGCATGTATATTGCTTGACTCTGTGGGCTTATCAACTACAGTCAAACCTGCTTTAGTGACCACCTGTCTACAAAGACCACATTTTTTGTTTCCCTTAAAAATGGTTTCTCATCGAAACATGTACTAAAGGAACCTGTATACAAAGACCACCTGTCTACAAAGCCCATGTTTCCCTTGTTTCCCTTGGGCGGTCGCTATAGACAGGTTTGACTGTATTTATGATTCAGGTATGAGTGTAAGGATAGTAACAATTATTCAGATATGGAAGGATGGAACAAAGAACATTTATTATTCATTGTCTATTCTTATTTGTCAGCTTGTTAGGTGTTATTATAAGTATGTTTTTGTGACCTGATGTTTGCCTTTGGGAATATTGCTTGTGTCTTTACATTGTCAAAGATATTTGGTTTTGTAAAGTGTTTGGTCCAGGGCTGTAGTAAGGAATTTGGTTAGTGTGTGTACAAAGCAATTGTTCGCAGGAGCATTTGTTGTAGAGCCAAAGATTTCTATGAATGCATCTTGTGTTTACTTAAATTCTTTTTCAAAACAATTTTGTTATACAGAGCAGCAAAGAAGGCAGACAAACAGAGTGACTTGAAAAGACTGGCTCAGGGACCTAAAAGGGCTCCATTGGTTGAAATAGAGGAATCCAACAGTGATGACGACTTTGATGATGACATCAGTGACATGGAAGAAGACCAAGACCTCCAGATGAAGTCCAAGAAGAATCCCGGGACCAAAGGAAAGAAGTCGATAAAGCAGCAAGTTGAAGAGGAGGAAGACGATTTTGAGGATGATGAAGAAGATGACTACGAAGACGATGACGATGAGGAGGAAGAAGATGAAGAAGGTGAAGAGGAAGAAATAGTGAGCAAGACAAGCTCTAAACAACTGAAAGGGAGGACTAGTAGTAAATCAAGTAATGCTCCTCAGAAAAACTTGAAGAAAGCTAAGCAGCAGTCGGAAGAGGAGGAAGATAGTGATGATGACTTTGATGAAGATGACGACGATGATGATGATGAGGAGGAGGAGATGGAGCTTAAGATGGCAGACAAGAAAGGTGAGAAATTATTCTAGCTTGTTATAAAAAGTTCTGATATAACAAGATACCTGATGTAACAAGGTAATTCTGCTGGTTCCAGCTCTCTCTCTCTCTCTCTCTCTCTCTATATATTTTAATCCTGATATAACAAGATACAGTATAAATCAAGGTATTATGGCTTCAGTGGTGAGAACCCAGGTTCAACTCCTGGACAGGCCCCCATATATTATGGAGTTAAAGGGTTAAATGATCTAATGGATCATGCACATTGACCAATCACTAACAAAAGTAATTTCAAAATTAAGAAGACAAAAATACCTGCAGTGCTGCACTTATCATGCTAGGCAGGTTCATATTTTTCTTCCTTCCCCAAATCTGACTCCACACACATTTACTTATTTACGTAATTTTCATTTACATAATTTTCATGATACAAACTGTTCTTGCTTTAACTAGTTTCCCCTGTACTGCAGTGTTGAATTTTATTTTTCCTCACATTTTGTGAACAGGAGGAGCAAAGAAAGGTTTCACTGACCAGAACCAAGATTGGCTCACACCAACCAGGAAATCAAAACTTGCCTTAGGGTCATCAGATGAAGACGAGGATGATGAAGACGATGATGATAAATATGAGGATGAAGATGAAGAGGAAGACAGCGAGGAGGAGGATGATGATGAGTTGGTAAGAAGTAGATATATTGAAAGAGTGAAGTCTCCTTTTATATCCTGAGACAAATGACATGTTGAAACGCAGCTTGTTTAAAAGCAATTTTCATTCATCTCTCTACCCAGGTGTTAAATGGGTACCTGGTTGGATGCGAACGTTAATTTGGTTGGATTGGCAATGTGTGCGCTTGTAAAATGGCCCCTACTCCCCAGGGAGCAGAGTGTGGACCTTATCACATGTGGATTGGCATTGGAATCCAGTGACTGGGATAATACAAAGTACAATACAAAGTAAAGTGCTTAAAAGCATAGTATTAAATGCTATACAAATGGAACTATTGATATTATTATTGTAACAAACTTATAGATGAAAAATTGTCTACACAGGGATCATTTATATGTTGGATCGTAAAAAAGGTAATATGATGTTTACCTTTATTGATTGCAAGAATTGTTACCTTTCTGTTCAGTGTTTTAAAGATACTATGTCCCTTTTGCAGCCAACATCAAATTCTGTAGAACTTTGCAGGAATTATGAATATGTCATGTATGTCCTATCTGTGAAATTTAAACGTTAGCAGTGTCTAATATTCAAATTATGCAAGGAAACCCGTTTACTTGCTAGACTTCACTGTCAGACACTATTGAGTGACTGACTGGCTTTTTTCATCTTTGGTAATAACATACATAAAATGAGCTGTAAAGGGTACATGAGCATTTGTCTACATCAATAACCCACTTCTTGTAATGGCCAAAATTAAACTGATTGAATCTTTGCGCAGCATAAAACGTACGACCATTCGGTACAATGGTCTGAAAAATCAGACTATTACTTACTGGCTCTATAGCTCCTAAGTCGATTCGACAACTAATAGTCGTTATTTTCCCACTTAAAGACATTTTCAAGCCCCCCTTTTTTTAGGGAAGTTCTAAATTAGTATTTTCTTTCAAATGCCGTTGGAATTTAAACTTTTCATTTTTTTGGCCTGCAAATGGGACATAGTATCTTTAAAGTGAAAATTACATAGCTTGTTTTCAGCAAGGGAAATGGCAATAGCAATAGCAATAGCAATAGCCTTAAGTTTATAGACAGGTTTGAATGTAACCTGAGATGTAGTTTCTACTTAGAAAGACCACCAATGATCTGCAGTGCCAACTCTTTCTGTGTCCCCTGAATGGCCTTCATAGACAGACTTGACTATTATGAGTTGTACCTGTCAAGAAAGCCAACCTGTCTAATGAAGCCATTTAAACAAAAAATGTATTGTCTTTATTTTCTTTCTTTGTTCTTCCTTCTGTCTCTCTCTCATGCTTTCTTCAGCACTCTTGCTCTATCTCTATCTCTCTCTCTCTCTTCTGTGCTATCTCTGTTTTTTTAAGTGTTTTTGTTTAATTCTTGCTTTTCTCCTCTCCCCTCTCCAGCTTGATGATGATTTTGGTGGTGCCGATTCGGATGACAGTGATGATGATGACGATGATGAAGGAGATGATGAGGAGGGGGACATGCTTCCAATCGAGAAGGCATCTAAGAAACTTGACAAGAAGATCAAACGAGACAAGTAAGCAAAGTATTCCCTGTCACTTGTGATAATGTAAAGTGTTTATTTTCTTCATTTTATTCTCGCCCAACATAAATATGCAAATTTAGGACTTTTTAGTCAATCTCATTTGTACAGTTCCGAATGGACTATTGTTTCATGTAGCACAAAAAGAGAGAAAATGTTGAAAATCTTCATATTTAAGCAATTCAATTGTCAGACAGAGCATTTTCAATATAGTTTTCGCTTATATAAATTTGAGCAGCTTATGTTCATATGTTTATGAATCACTAAACCTGAATCTGAATCTTATGGCTGATAATTATCATTAAGTCACAAATCTAACAAAGGAGCTTTAAATTGGGGCAAAAATCAATTTCCCTGACTGAATCTTATTGATAGCTCCTATAATACGTGTACCATATATGTATGTATAAAATGTAAATTAGATGGGTTGTACACTTTAATTTGTTGCATACGATCAGAAAGCTTGGAATCTCTAATTAAAAAAAAAAGGTTTAAAAAAAAGGACCCCTATATGTAACCATTCTATACTTAGTATGAAATAAGCTTTTCCTCTCTGTTTTTTAAGGTAATCTTTTGTTACTTTTTCCCTCAAATTCATTATTAATATATTTCATTTTTCTCCAGGAAACTTGCAGAGGATGAGATGCAGATTAGCATCTTGCAGACAGAAACGTTTCAGCTTCCAAGCGGCGAAGAGATTGAGAAAGAAGATATCCTTTTGCAATATCAGTAGATCTGTTTTTATGGTTTCAGTTTTGTTTCTTCAAAAGCAGGGAAAAGTTTCCCTCATGTTTTTTTTAAAGATATATTCTTTCATTAGCATATTTGTACATGCCCTCAGAAGAAAGAAGTCTGTTCTTTCAATTTGAGGGAAAAAAATAAATCAAGTTTTGTAGTTTACCTTTCAGTTTATAAAAATATTTATAAAAACTTATTAAATTCTTTGTACACATGACTACTAAACCCTCCTTTTTTGAGGAATGATATTCTTTTGGTTTTTAAACCAATGCATTGAACTCTAGATTCCCGTCTTTTTCTGAACACTTTAGTGTGAAAGCATACAAAGGCATTAGATTTCACATGTTTTCTTGAGAGACCTTTGGTTTTTGCTTTGAATGTCACCATGTATGTGTATAGGTTTCTTGAAAAATGCTTACTCGCTTATCATACCAAAGGGTTAGGGTTAGGTCGAAGTATGTTGTGAATTTTCCTTGACTGTTCACACCATCTCAGCCGACCGATCTGAGTCTGGTCCATCAGAGAATCAAGGAGGTCATGGAGGTACTCGGTGACTTCAAGAACAGGAGAGAAGAGGAAAGGTGAGAACAACGAAAAAAATACACGGTGGCGACGGGCGATTCGCCCTCTAAACCTCTAAAACCGCCACGGTAAACATCAAGACGAGGGCGAAAAAAAATCCATATATGTTGAAAAATCGCCCCCGCCATAAAATGATATTCCCTAGGAATTAATAAATTAATTTATTGATGTGTCTAAGTGAAATCTCCGTTCAAACTAAAAACTCTAAAACTAGAAACTTCCATCAACGTTAAAACAAGTATTGTGATTGCAGCGAATCGGTGGTCGTACCTACTGTAGGTAGATCTATACACCGCGGTATCCCCCTAAGCTCCCGGCCCGGCCTCCGATGGAAATACGGAGTACATAGTAGTTTCCTGCACATTATGCATACGATAGTACACTACTGTATCCACAATACACAGAAATAGAAGCGCGCAGCTCCAGCGCACGTGCTGCTAGTGGTAGTATGAAGCAAATAAGTATTTACCGTCCGTCAGTGCTGAACTGCTAGCGACCAAATTGGTACGTAATATGTTTATTTAGTCTGTTTTCTGACCGAATTGTTATCATGGACAATGCAATCCCATTTTTAAAAATGTGATTCCGTTTAAAATTGTGTTATTTATAACTTAAAACCATTAAATGTTAGTGAATATTTTTACTGTTGTCCCACATACCGATATATTTGTTATAACGAAACATGTAAAATCAATGCCAGATTTCTTCCCGTATTAATCGGTATAAAGCTAGTTTCGTAGACACAAATTGAATTTTGTTATAAAAAACCCGTAAATAAATATATAAATGATGGTCATATACCTCAGATTTTGTCTTACAACTGTTTAATTAAATTATATTATTTATATACGATGCCATCAATTTCTGTCTACGAAATGAAACTAGATCTAGCTTTGGCCTTTGCCTTGGCTTTAGAATTAGAATCTAGACCCTATACGGGAAAAAAATCCGGCAATGATTTTGCATGTTTCGTTATAACAAATAGATCTACATCGGTATGTGGGACAACAGTAAAAATATTCACTGACATTTAATGGTTAAGTTATAAATAACACAATTTTAAACGGAATTACATTTCTTTTTTAATGGGATTGCATTGTCCATGAATCATGATAAAAATTTTGGACAGAAAATAAAGACTAAATAACATATTACGTACCAATTTGGTCGCTAGCAGTATGATGGCTAAGGAAAAACACAACAGATTGTTACAGTTTACAATATGGCTTTAAGAAAGTAGCCCCCACTTTTTGAGACAATGGGAAAAGTAGCCCCAATAAATAAATCAATTCATAGCCTGCGTGTCAGTGATAATATTTTGTTATGATATGAAAACCGAACAGTTGAACAAAACGCTCCTTTTAACAAGTTTTATTTACATGTATACGTAAATCACACAGTAAACCACGTGTTTAACACAAAGTGAATAAATCGTGGGTATGGGTATCTGAATGTCTGCAATACTCTACATGACATAATCTATGTACGTTACATTTGTATGTTTGCCTCTGCTTGGAAGTTATAATAGGGTAATTTCATGTTTTAAAAAAAATACCTTAAAAAAATGCCCCCCTTAGCTCCAAAATAGCCACCGCAAAATTATTAAGGGGGGCTATTTTTTTAAGGGAAAATCTGAAAAGAGCCCCCGTAAAAAAAAAAGTAATTTTTTGGTTGGGTGAGAATGATGATTAGTACAAACAATATTTACATCATCCTTGGAATTATAAAATTTTACTGTATGATGATGATAATGATGATGGCTTCCTGTATAGTGTCTGCATCCTCTTCTGCTTGGCATTGATGGCACTGGTTTTAAAATGTCTCATAAAAATTCAATTTGATATAAAGGTTCTGTTTAACATTTCTATGTTTACATACATATACATTGTTTTGAAATTGTCTAAAGTTTAATTGTCTATCAATTAAACTGAAAGTGTAAACAAAATATATTAATCTCCCTTACTGAGAAACTTTCTACATTCAGTAATGGAAAATTGAATGTTCATGTTTTATAAGAATACTAACAAGTTTGTTGCTACCTTGGTACAAAAAAAACGCCAAATCATTGATATCATCTTTAACTGGAGGAGTTATTTCACAAGCAGTTTCATCCATTTATTTCATTACTGCTTCTTATCACATTCTGTGATGAATTTTCTAGATTCACACTTTATGTGTGAAAGTCATTTCTTTTGAAGAGAGTATAATCAAGCGTATTAAACCTTGTTACTTGATGTTTAACTTTTAAGTGTCAAGATGTTTTCACTAGTTTTCACCTTTGACCTTTCAGATCTCGCCAGGAGTACGTAACCATGCTAAGACATGACCTTATGACCTACTATAGCTACAATGAATTCCTTATCACGAAGATCATGGACCTCTTTCCTCTTTCAGAGGTATGGTAATCTTGAGTCAGGCTTTCTTCTTAAAGGGATCGTTTAACATTGTTAAATCTGAGATACACGGCCCTACATGTTATTAGTGTCTGTGATATGGTGTAATAATGAAGCCCTAAAAAAATTGCGCTTCAAAATGATCAAGAAGTGCCTCAAAAAAGTAAAAATCTTTGATTGACCGGTTTTACCATACTCGTTTTCCCTAATAGACTATAGTGTTATGAAAACCATCAGGCGAACGGTTTTCAAAATTTGTAATTCCAATCATAAATATCTTGATAATCAGACAGGCGATCAGCTTGTAAAAGTCATGGGGTTCCTGACTGACCTAAAGGTTTATGATTATCATTGCATCATGAGCTAAATCCAGAATTTTGTTTCAGAATCTGAGACAAAGTTACCGGATCCCTTTAAAGAATATAGTAACATTAATTTCTTTTTTAGGTTTTTGTTTAAATAAGTTGCATGGACTTGTACTACATAACTCACATATTAGATATGATTTTTTTGTTGATATACTATGCCTGTTCCATTTACTCCCTCTTGAGTTATTTTGGGTTAAGTATTCTACAAGTTTTCTGCTCTCTAAATAAAAATGTCGTTATCAGCTTTTTATTAGATCAAAGTAATACCCAAGGTGCCAACTGTCGAATTTGTGTTATGATAATTCATTGATGAACATGTATTTATGAAAGAATTACACTGGCTGCCGGTTGAGTACAGGATAAAGTTTAAGGTCTTACTGTTGACATTTAAGGCTGTTCATGATCAGGCTCCAGGATAAGTGGCTTCCCTAGTAGAAGAACATCATTCTTTGTCCGGGGTTACGCTCGTCAGGACTACTTCTTCTCCAAGTTCCACGTACACGGCTCTGGATGTATGGTGATCATGCCTTATCTTCAGCTGCTCCACGTCTCTGGAACTCCCTCCCACCTATTCTTTGCGGCACCGACAAGCTAGAAAGCTTTAAGTCAGCCTCTAAACCCATTTTTTCAGTCAAATGTGTAGTCCATGACTATTGGAGGAGCGGGCGCCTTTGAATGTTTGAACGGATAAATGGCACCATACAAATGCTGTGGATGATGATGATGATCATCATTAGATTGTGTAGTTTACCAGCCAATGCTATGATGAATCAACTGTCTTTCTTGTATCTCCTTATAGCTGATAGAGTTCCTAGAGGCCAATGAGGTAGCAAGACCTGTCACTATCAGGACCAACTCACTCAAGACCAGGAGAAGAGACCTGGCCCAGGTACGTTTGAGAGCTTCAATAACCTTTAAGTCTTTTTTTTAATCCAGGGGGGTATTTCACAAAACTTGTCATCAATGACAATTGACAGTTTTTGTTTTAAGCTAGTGAAATCCTTGCTTCTGATGGTTATCAGCAGATTTGTCACTGTTTTTTGTTATTTGTCATTGAAAAAAGGCTTTGTGAAACGGGTCCATGGCTCATTTTCATATTACCTTGCTAATCCTAGTTGTCAGTTATTATGTGCGTTATGTAATCAGTTGGCAGTTAGCTTAGTATGGTTTTATGAATATGGGCCTGGGTGAGTACCACAAAGACATTGAATAATGGACTTCATCAAGGAACCATTCTGGCTCTGATGCTTTTCAACATGTATGTGAGCGACATGCCCTGCTCCATCTTGTTGTATCATGTGATGCCTTCACCTGTCTCTCCTACAATGATATGTTCTTAAAGCTGCCATGCTTTAATAGAAAGAAGAAAACTCCATTGCTTACTAATGAAGATGGAGATGGGTTGGTTTCTTTATTTGTGTCTCTGCATGGTCACTTGTTTGCTACGTGTGCAAATTTGCACAAAGCAATAGGGACCAATTGACAGAAATATTGCTTTGTGCTTCACAATCACTTTGCCAAATGACCCATTTCTGGTCTTGATTAGCTCCATGACAGCCCTTCTAACACCAGTATAGATTAATCTTGCACTGGAAACAGTTCAATAATCTTTGGTATATCTATCACATGATAAACACAATGTCAAAAAGGGATATTACCTGTGTGGCATATAAAGAGTTAAATTGTGAGTTGCATTTATAAAGGAATAATTGCACATTGATATAGACATGTAAGTTGTATTTAAGAATCTTTTCCAGTAAGGTATCATTTGTTTTATTTGTGATATTGCAGAATTTTCAATTTCTAGTCTCATTATAAACAGATATTTTCAGATTAGATCTGCATTAGGTTGTGGGTACAGACCTTAATTTTTACTTCGTTTGTTCCTGGAAACTTTACACTGTTCAATTATCACTCACATTATGCTTGTTTCTGTACTATAGGCTTTGATCAACAGAGGAGTCAATCTAGATCCAGTCGGTAAATGGACAAAAGTTGGACTAGTTATCTACGATTCAGCTGTCCCTGTTGGTAAGTTTTATAATCCCGTTGTAATTTAGATATTCTAAGAATAGTGTAAATCATTTCAGGTTTTAAATTTAGAAATTAAATGTGTGGTGCTAGTGTCCAAAAGTCACTTGTCTTGCATCTAAAGGTATTCTTGCATGTCAAAGAGTTTTTTTTTAACACTCCATTTGTGCTACTAAAGTTCAAAATTTTCAAAAATAAAAATGAATAGATCATGACAGATTCCAACGGACTCCAATTGACAACTGCTCAGGAGTCAGTATCCTACACCAAGTGTATTCTAAACTCCAACCCTCCCTCTCACCCTATAACTTTGATGAATTAAAGCCCTTAGTAATTTTCAGACTCGCTGAAGCATATGTCCTAGCACCTTTGTTATTCAAAACAGTTTATTTTATAGAGAGACAACATCTCCAGTGGCACTAACAATTCTTTAAAACCACCTTTACCTTTCTTTATGTAGGTGCTACACCAGAGTACATGGCTGGTCACTATGTCCTTCAAGGTGCGTCCAGTTTCTTACCGGTCATGGCTCTCGCCCCTCATGAGGGTGAGAAGATCCTTGACATGTGCGCCTCACCAGGCAGCAAGACGACATATATAGGTGAGATTTCTCCTGAAATCTGCTAACTTCAACTAAAATTGCTGACAAACGAATTTTCCTACAATTGTTATCATGTCACTATTTTAACATCACATGTCAGTAACTACCGGTATACAGTGCATGGAGATGAGGAGAAACATCTGAAAACATACCTCTATAATTCTTAATTTGTTCTTAGACTAAGGGACTGTGCCTCGAGTCCTCTGGAAAAGGTGGTATATAAATCAAGTGATTTTTTGCATATATTTTTAATTGTAGCCTATAAAATACATGAGGAATTGGAATCGTAACTTAGATAACAAGTTAAGAAAACAACAACTCGCAAAAATATCAGTGTCAGTTTCATCCACAAGAATAACCTGTCTTTCATAATTTGGATAGTAATCCTTTTCTTTTCATTTCTCATGTCATCCTTAAGCTGCTCTGATGAAGAATACAGGAATGCTGTTCGCTAATGATGCTAATAAGAAGCGGGTTAGCGCCCTCGTTGGTAACCTTCATAGATGTGGTATCACTAATACTGTCATCTGCAATGAAGATGGAAAGTCATTCCCTAAGGTAGGTATCTTTGTGATCTACCAATCCTGGTTGTATCTATTATGTAAGAACTTAGATGTTTAGTACTGTGTAATTGGAGAATTGCTTGATAAACTATCATCTGTAGGGGCAAGATGAAATGCTACAGTATGTCTTCATTTAAAGGGATAATTGTTGGGGTACTCTCTGTCATGCGTACTCTGTGTGCATCCCTTACAGCTCCCTCCCTCTCTCTCTCTCTCTCTCTCTCCCCCTCCCCTGTTTTCTTACTCTCTAACTCTTTATCTCTCTCCTAGTTTTGTCCTTTTTCCTACTCTTGTATGCTCTTTCGCTCTTTTTAGATTTCAATTGCCAATTTACATAATTTTTGTGAACAACATCTATGTGTGACACATCTGTATGTGAAGTTCAAACTATGATTTTAATAAATGAAGGAACATAATATCTGCTTGTTTTTAAATTTTTCCATCCGTCATTTTCCTCATTTTCTCTTCCTTTGTATTTTCATACATGCTGTATTTCTGTATGTGACTTATACATGGGTGTAGGACCATCTGTCTGTCTGTGTCTCTTTCAGTTTGTTAGTATTTATTTGTTGATGTGTGACTCAAGTCTGTTTACATTTTGTCCTGATATTTGTGTCCTTATCTTTCTCTTCCTTTTGTTACATCTCCTCCATCTCTCAGTCTGTTCAATATGATTTGATTTTGTATGACATTCATTTTCTCTAGACCCCAGCCCGTGTAATCTAGTGCGTATTATCTAACAAATTAAAAAAAAACATCCCTATTGATTTGCAAAGAACTGCCTCGTCTTTTTGTCTGTATACCGTTTCTCTTTCACTGAAAATGTATATTATGAATGAATATGAAACTTCTCAATTCTTATCATTACAGGTAATGGGCGGCTTTGACCGAGTACTGCTGGACGCCCCCTGCAGTGGTACAGGGGTCATCGCCAAGGATACGGCTGTCAAGCTAAGTAAAGATGAGACAGACATCCAGCGATGTTCTCATCTTCAGAAGGAGCTCATCCTAGCTGCTATTGATTCTATCGATGCTAACTCTAAGACAGGAGGATACCTAGTCTATTCTACATGCTCTATCATGGTGGGTACAAAGAGCCGCAGATCAGTGATGTTTAAAGGGAAATCTTCATATAACTGCCTTTTTTATTTGGCTTTTACTGTTTGACCCCTTCCTAATGATCTAAACCTCTTAAAGGCTCTCTCTCTCTCTCTATCTCTCTCTCTCTCCCTCTTTCTCTTTCTCTCTCTCCACTTCCCCCTCCCACTCTCCCTCTCCCTCTCCCCTAACTCCCTCCCTCCATCCCTCTATCTTTCTGTCTCCCTCTTTCTCTGTATCCATCTCTCTCTCTCTGCTAGATCATGGTAGGAAATAAGTCTTCATTTTAAATATAAAGTTGAGTTGTAGCCATGTCATTGAATTGTGAAAAAAATTATCAAAAATTTATCAGGAAAGGTTGATTTTGGCAGCAGAAGTGGCACCGATAAATATTCAATATAGAAGAGACGGGAGAAATATATGATGAACATTAGGTATAATTTAAAAGTAACAACAGTAGTTGAATTTATTACATGTTTTTCCTACTGAATACTATTATTACTCCAGCTGTAGCCTAGCTTCCACGATAGGATATTACTTTCTGTTGGTTACCCATTGACCACACCTGGGTGGAGAGTGGCAAGTGAGGATGAATGACTTGCCAAAGGATGCAGGTTTTGTGGCAGTGATTCATACACCATACCTCGTGTCACAGTCCGGTGTCTTATCCACTAGACCACAACACATAACATGGATGGATTGTGAATTATCATTACTATTGTTTCCATGGATACAGGTCGAAGAGAATGAATGGGTGGTTGACTACGCCCTCAAGAAGCGAAACGTCAAACTGGTACCAACAGGAATAGACTTTGGTCAGGATGGATTCTCAAGGTAACATAACTTGTCTCTCATGTCTCTCATGTTTCTCATATTTTCAAAGAAAGTTGTCTGCCTTGTGATTGGTTATTCTATTTTTGGTCTTCAAATCATTAATAGGACCCCATTAAAGAACAGTGCCATTATGTAAATTCCACTACTGTCTATGATTTACCATGTTTACTGTAACCCTTTTTGAATATGGTTATGAAAATAAAAACAAAAAATTTGTTGATATGTATGAGGAAATAAATTTTCTGTAATTCAATATTAAAACATATTGGGTGTAGAGGACCCTTTTTGAAAGTGTCTTTATTGACACTACCGCCCTGTCTAAATGAAATTACAAATAAATATATAAATATAATTATTGAATGAAATAATTGAACAGGTGTAGAATGGTATTCCTATTCCGTTTTACTTATCCAAACTTACAATTCTTTCAATGATCTTCATGTAGGTTCAAAGCCCGTCACTTCCACCCTTCACTGAAGCTGTCAAGACGTATCTATCCTCACACTCATAACATGGATGGTTTTTACATCGCTAAGCTCAAGAAACTTTCCAATAAGATCCCAGGTGAGACACTCAACCTTTTTTTTAAATCTTTTTTTTTTCTGTCACCCCAACCCTTACAAACTATGAGAAATATAAATCATGATCATTCATCATGAAAAAAAAACTTCACAGAATTTAACAGTTTGATTTTATACCTCTAAAGGATCTAGAAAGGGGGTTGGGAAGGCTATAAACAGCCTACAGCTACCTTTAAAAGTTGACATGATAGTTTTACATAGTTGGTTTTGAGGACGTCGGTTCACATGTCTTGTATTAAATAGATTTTTTTTCAATATAAAATGAAGACACACATAATTTGGTAATTTGTCTGCATAACATTTTTTAGGCCATTCAGCCCTACTATGAGAGGGTTAAAAATATTTCTGAAAAAAGAATAGAAAATAAATCTATACAGTTAGTTTCATCTCTTGAATGTTTCCTTTGAAATTTTGTAAAGATTTTCCGGAATAAAAGATGCTTGCATTCATACCCTGGGAAATCACATTGTGAAAAGTGAAAAATCCTTGAATTCCATTTGATTTTATTGAAGATACGCCTAGGCCCTGTGTTAAAAAGAGTCAGGATTGATTGCAATCAATCACATGTCCTCCAGTCAATCACAGACTTACTATCACCTATCTCTCACTCACTGAGTCTTCATTGATATCAATCTCAATTTTTAGCTTCGATTGATTTGAATCGATTGCCGCTTTTTACAAGACCAGGCCCTTATTTTTACACGTAATAAAAGGATTTGTAAATTATCAATGTTTCTATGCCCCTTTTCTCTCATCCCATTTCCTCCAATGCGATAGATTCTGAGAAGAAAGAATCTGAGCCAGTGGATGATGCGGACAACACAGAACCAGTAGAGATGAAGGGAGAGGAGGAGCAAGTAACCATGGAAACTCCTCCAAAATCAGGCAAAGGAGGAAAGAAGAACCAGATGAAAGGGTCACCAAAGAAACAGAATGAAAAGATGAAGGATGGACAGAAGGGGAAGGTTGATGAAGGGAAGGGACAAGGAGGGAATGGAAAGGGAAAGAAGAGGACTATGTCACCGGCAGTTGAAAAGAGGAATAAGAAAAGGAAAGATGGAAAATCAGCTTCCTCCTCTGTTGTCATTGTCGAGTCCAAAGAAGAGGAGAGCCTCAAAGTGCCCAAATCACCAAAGAGGAAGAAAGGAATAAAGCAAGCAAAAGCAAGTGAAAAAGAAGCGGTTAAAGGAACTGTTGATAGTAAGGAAGAAGGAAAGAAGGATCAGGGAGGAAAGACGAAGAGCGGATGGAATGTCTCGGTCATGAAGAAGAAAAAGATGAATGTGTCACCTAAAGGAGGTGCTCCGAGGCCCAAGAGCTTTGGTGGAAAGGGAGCAAGCAGTGCAGCCTTCAGGAAAGAGAAGAAAAAGAAGAGACATTCAGCTGGGTCTGCAGACTGATCATGAAGAATCTGATCATTTCCTTTAATATCAGGGACTTTGTTATCACACGAGACCCTCTCTGTAGGAGTCCATGTAGACAGAGTTTTATTTTTCTAGCAAATTGCTAGATGCAAGTTAATTTTTTCCAAGTACTAAGGATCATCTTGTCTGTTAAGATCCAGAAGGATGTCAGTTCTATGTAGAAGTATACGAGTTCACATCCGTCTGGATCTCAGTAAACGATGTGCTTTTTTTCAATTTCCGTAGCTTTCCATCCTTTTTAAAACTATTTGTGGCGAATTATGAGAATTTGTACATTATATTTTGATGAAACACTGATTGTTTTGCCAATTACTTGAGACCTACACTTTTAGATTTTATGTTGTAAAAAAACATATGTTGTACCATGATGCCCAAAACAGTTTTCCTGTCAGGGCATTTTTTTTATACTTTTTTTTTTTTGGGGGGGGAGGGGGTATGGGAGGGGTTTACCACATTTTGTCTGAATTACCCTTTATGGTGTATAATAATAATAATTAAACGTTTTTGTATAGCGCATAACACAAAGGTATAATTGCATGTCTCTATGTGATTTACAGAACAGAATACAAAACGAGGTGTACTCTGTTCATTATTGTGCGAACTTACAAAGTGCTAAATAGATATGTTTTCAAATTACTTCTGAACTTCTGAAATATGTTTCATATGTTTATGAATTTCTCAGAACTTGTCCAACAGATTTTGGTTTATCAGGCTGGATGTTTGAGTTTAAGCCATAGGCAGATCTCGGAAATGAGTGAATGATTTGCAGCTCACCCCTTTCAAAACGAAAAGTCATTCGCTATCTAAGCTATTGCTTCTCATTCAAGAATCACAGACTAGGGGTGTCAGTTTTCAGGCCTGGCATGATTTCAGACCCTGACACCTCTCAGGCTTCTTCAGGCTTCATGTAGTCACATTAATAAAATCATTGCCTAAGTAATTTTTACTCCCGAGAAAAAAGAGAAGTCTTTATTTAGTTTTCCTTTCATTTGACTAAGGCGCACTGTTGACTAATAATCAGTTTAAGAATGAAAATTGACGTAAAGCCTTCAATACTAGATGGCTCACATAGAACAAAATCTTAACTTGGTCAAGGAAATGAGTTGGTCAATTATTGCCATTAACCTTCGATGTTGTACAACACAAAGGAGGCTCCAGCATGTCTGAGTGTCTTTGGGTGAAAACAACTGGTATTCCTAGTAGACTTCAACTGTTTGGACCACTTTATCCTCACCTTATCTGACTATCCTGGACCTGCCTCTGTTAACCACTGGTAGTTTTATGTGAAGTATATAGGTCTGAATGATGCATTCAGTAAATTGTTCTTGGATTTTCTCTTGAAATTTTAATTGTCTTCTGTTTAATCCTATCATATCAGATGTACATGTACAAAGATTTTCAAGCATTCGTGAAATTTGAAGATGACAGAAATAAATCATTATTTACTCTTTGAAATACCTATTGGAGTTTTACATCACATTTCAAGTATACTTACATGAATGCAAGTCCTGTTTAAAAGTTTACTACAAGCAAAATATGATGCTGATTATAATGATGAGAGGGATGATGGTTAGGATGATGATGATGATGAGAGGGATGATGGCTACGATGATGATGATGATGAAAGATGAATTAAGTTGAAGGATAATGATAAAAGAGAAGATAGATAATAAAGAATGATAATGATACTTGTAAGTATGATGAGAAAGATCATACTAGAGGATGAATGAGATGATTAATGATGATGATGACGATGAATGGGGATTCTGATGATGATCATGACAATGATAAAGATGATTAATGACGTTGATGATGGTAATGACGATGATGATGGTGGTGATGATGGTGAGATGGAGATGACAAATGGAGGTGGTTTTTAAGTAATTCTCTTACCGGTTACAAGGTAAAAGTGATGATGATGATGATGATGATGATGATGATAAATATCCAACGTCTTTTGTTTTTGTAGGCTGGAAGAAGAAAAAAAATCAGCATCCTTGTCGGCAAAGTGGGACCCTTTTCAGTCCCTTTTCCATTCAAAATCTTCTAGCATCCCCCCTAAATATGGAGGCCGTTTTACAGAAAGCAACAATGTCTATATCGTATAATATGATGATTGTGAAGACATTGATAATAGTATCTCAAGGATCAAATTAAATATGACGTTCTTGTTGATGGGCCATGAATATTTATCAGACAATAAAGGACTAAACAGCTCATCTTGATGTAACTATTGTTGTGCCATGCACATGATCTCCGTGTGCCACATTGGATTTCTTATGGGATAGTCATACCATTAACCTAACCAAGGGAGTCGAGATCATTTATATATTTCCAGTGTAAAGTTAAGCTACACAGGTTTTCAAATTGGTTTTCAAATTGGTTTTCATGTACCTACACAAGACAAGAAAATTTGGAAATCTGCAAAGCTTTTGTGTATCGGAGAGCATTTATATGTTTCAATATAGATGAAGACGAGTGTCATTAGGTAATTGGTCTGATCATTGAACATATAAAAGAAGAGCACGCGATCTTTGTCTAGTGGTGCAAGCCATAATTTTTTTTTACAACAAGTACAACTTATTCAAGGAAGCCTAATGTTAACAAAGAAGACTGATGACGTATCCGTCTGTACGGTGGATGACTATGAACAAACAAGTTCGCTAATTCCGTAACAACATTATCAGTAGTTCTTCGTCTCAGCATGGTCTCAGACTGACAGTTGCGTTAATCCGCCATTGTTACAAAGGGATTAATTTAAGAACCCTTCAGTTTGTTTCTATTTTTACTCGGACAAAGGATTAGCTAATCTGTGGGCATCATTATAGTTCGATCCATAGCTGAGAATGCATGTCCTTTTTTTTGTCACCTCTTCAGATCCCAATGGAAAGCAAATTGACTGCGTCATGAACTAATACAAACTTGACTGTACAGTGGGGTTAAGACACCTGTAGGCCTATATTGTTTGACTTTCTTCGCAGTTCAATTCACCCTCTCTCTAGCTCGATCCTATCCCTCAGTCTTTTCCCCACTCTCCTGAATTCTGTTCATTTTGCCATCTTACAATGTATCTCACAAAAAATGGGCATGGGATGTAAACGCGTTTAGAAGCTTTCATTTTAAAAATTATATATGGAGGATAGACTATATGGAGGGTATATATATGGAGAGTATATATATATATATATATATGGAGGGTAGACTGACTATCATCGCTGTTCAATTCACCCTCTCTTCATTAGCTCGATCCTATCCCTCAGTCTTTTCCCCACTCTCCTGAATTCTTTCCCTTTTGCCATCTTACAATGTATCTCACAAAACATCGGCATGGGATGTAAACGCGTTTAGAAGCTTTAATTTTGAAATTATATATGGAGGGTAAAAGCCCTGCCTGCCCCCCTTCCCCACATAATAGACTCCTTTTAAAAAAAGGCAAATACAAAAAACAGCGTGTGGATTACATCTTTCCAGGAGGGGGGATGCTAACAGTTTCCCGAATGTGTCCCTATTCATACTAATGCTCCCGTTTAACGATAAACCGTACTCAAGAAAATTCACAATCATCAAATGCTAAAACAAATCATTACGTGACTGAAATAATAAAACATTTAATATGACTATGTTATCGTTCATTGATGTACATTTATGAATAGTAAAAAAATAAATAAAGTACGTCAAATATACAAAATTCACAGTCTTATAAAATTAATATGTTTTTGCGATATAGTTTGGCAAATGTTGTGCCAAATTGGAAAATGGGTGTAATGTAAAAGGAAATAATCTTATTATTCCAATATACAAATTAAAAGGGAAAATAATAATACTGATACAATTTCTTGGTTTTGTCGTGGTTTGTTTTGTACATTGCAAGATGGAAAAACGAAATGATCTTTGGTAGTTTTGAGCTTTAAAGGTACTATGTCCCATTTGCAGGCCAACAAAATGAAAAGGTTAAATTCCAACGGCATATGAAAGACAATACTAATTTAGAACTTCCCTCAAAACGAAAGGGCTTGAAAATGGCTTTTAGTGGGAAAATAACGAACATTGGTTGTTAAACCGACTTAAGTGATTGCAATCACCTAAGTAATAGTCTGATTTCCAGACCCTTGTACCGAATGGTCGTACGTTTTGTGCTGCACAAAGATTCAATCAGTTTAATTTTGGCCATTACAAGTAGTGGGTTATTGATGTATACAAATGCTCATGTACATGTTACAGCTCATTTTATGTATGTTATTACCAAAGAAGAAAAAAGGCAGTCAGTCACTCAATAGTGTCTGACAGTGAAGTCTAGAAGGTAAACGGGTTTCCTTGTATAATTTGAATACTAGGACACTACTAATGTTTAAATTGCACAGATAGGACATACATGACATATTTATAATTCCTGCAAAATTCTACAGAATTTGATGTTGGCTGCAAAAGGGACATAGTATCTTTAAAGATTCAAATTAATTAAGCACTTTTCCCTTCAAGCTGTTGTATAAAAAAAATCATTACTTTGTAGACTTGTAAGCGGAAGGCAGTGGGGCATAGGCCGGCGTTGTCCTCGGCTGAATAGCCCTGATAGTATGACTAGTGGTGCCTGTGGTGGATTTGGGGTGCTGGGTGGCATGACCGACCCTTGCTCATCCCTTTTGAAACCCAGTTGTCATACCTAAATTTCACAACAAAATGCCTTTTAATTGCATAATTTTGGCCCCTCCCCCTCTCTTTATTTTTTTTATATTTTTAATTTTTAATATATAATTTATATACATGTACATATAAAATTGTGGACTAGTACATGGCTGGACATACCACCAAGCAGCCATTGATATAATGCAGTGATTTTTCTTCTTCTTCTTCTTCTTCTTCTTCTTCTTCTTCTTCTTCTTCTTCTTCTTCTTCTTCAGTATACATAATCTATCTCCAATTATCAACTGAATACGGCATGTGGTGGTCCATGTCTATTATTTTACAATAGAACGCATATAGTGGAACAAGTTTCTTGATTTACTACTTCATCTCTCTTCTCATACTTTCCGTGTTGCGCCATTGTCGTGTAAGGCAACTTCGTATTTTTACGCAAACGCTTCCCGCGGGATTTCCTGTTCGTCTTCATGTCTGTATGTCTTGCAGACGCAAACGAAAAGCTCGATGACCGACCCGAATCCCTACTCGATACCCGCTTGTATTTCTTCGAAGAAACGCGATATCTAGTTCCAGCGTCGACATCGTCGCTCTCTGCCTCGCCGTCGGAGCTCGGGTTGGACTCGGTTCCGGAAGATGAAGAACCACTGTCGGACGAACAGCTATCAGAGTCCCTCGATGATGACGACGAACTGGACGATGAATACGATTCTGAGTCCGAATTCGAATCCGAGGAACTTGAGCCCGAATCACCCCCTGACGATGATCTATGAATATAATAAAGTGTAAACTAATTTAAGCACTATGGGTCTACGTCGTAACTCGATTGCACAGACATCCAAGAAATCAATTAAAGGGTGATTTTAATACCGTATTGCATATCATATAGAAAACATATTATACGTATTACGTAGTACGTCATTGACATGTTTGCACATTTCGAAAGGTGATTGACAAAGCTATTGAAACTGCCTAACGCTGTTTTTTTTCTCGAAAGTCTTTCAGATGTTGTTTCAATTATTATAAGATCGGGAGAAAAAAAGAGCAGAGAGGGACAGTCTCCTTATAATTTTAGAATAAGGCCTTGATAGATATAAAAATGAATTAAAAAACCCTTGAATAGTCTTTAAAATTGTTTCAAGGCCACAACAAATATTGCGATCCATGTCTCAAAATATAGTCCTACAGGTGCCCCTTTCCCATTGCATTATAAGTAGTGCGATGGGCATTCTTTTCACAATTAGATACCACTGAGCGATGTGGATATCAAGGAATTGAGACAAAAACAAAAAGAGATAATAACTTTTTTGCTCAGCGGTCAATATCCTACTCCGAATTCCCAACTTAAACCCTAACCCTAATCCTAACGGAAAACCCTATAAAACTAAAGCCCGGAGCAACTGTCTGTCGCCAGTGCATAATGTATGAGCGCCTCGTATAGATCGTAAATTATTTTTATTGGGCCATGGAAATGAAGCTGGCACCTCAATATCAGACACGTAAATAGTCGGAGAGGTCATAAGACACTCCGCATTGATCCCCGACGTTTTCCGCTAAACAATCGATGTTTATTCAAAGCATCTGAATAATTGACGTGAATACGTGTTTTGAATCATTAAACTTTCTTTGGAGATTTCATGGCCAGTTTTCCACCCAACCGAAACTAGATCAATAATTTCCGAATGGCATGTGTCAGCGATGATGAAGCAAGAAATTGTCAGTTAATTTGCGGAGACTTTATTTAAATTTCCTTTCATGCAAATTGTTTTTCGTCCCTTATTTTGGTTTTCTCAACTTATTTCAGAAAATTATCTACGTACAAAGATTTGATAAATAGATATATATTTCTTTTTACCTTCATAATTGTGTTATATTTTTACAATCTAAATCCCGGGCTTTTAGTGTTGATTTGATAACAATAATATTACTGTTATTTATATAATTGTGATCAAAGTGCAAGTGATACTGTACTTACAGTACTTCAGCCCCGGGAAAGTTAGAGTAAATTCACTGCCGTCGCTACAACTTAAAATTTTCATTCGATTTACTGGAACCCCTATCTTTTAAAGCATAACATTTCAACAAGTAATATACACCTGTATGTTTCATTTCCCAATCCGCTCATCACACCTGAATATTTTACTGTTAAATTAAGATCATCCAGAAACACGGTAAACAAGGATTTTTTGTACTTATATCATTTAATCATTTGAATCTTTTGGGGGTCTATAAAGATATATAACAACGGAAATGCAAACATATATCCAGCGCATTGGAAAGGAACGAACAAAAATCACAATCAAGTCATATTTCTATCCATGTTGTCTCTGTTTTCTCGATAGATCATTTCCGACATGTCCGATGAAAAATAAAACATACTTACTCGGTACTAGATGCTGATGATGACACGGACGATGAGCCGGACGACGATCGTCCACTCCTAATCGTCCTCCTACTCGAGTCAAAATATCTTCGACTTGATTCACCATGCCGTCTCGACGTCGAACTTCGAAGACTTCGAGTAGAGCCCTGCAGGTTGAGTTCAAGGGCCTGAGGAGGAGGAGGTGACGACGAATGCCGAGAATCTGCCGACATCGAATCTTGGAGATTCGATGCTGGATTGGTCAAAGCTGGTTCATTCGTCGGATGTAATAGTGACGGATCGCGATGATCATCATCGACGGCTTCGTGCTCGTCCTGCTGCATGGCAGAAAGAAGTTTGTCATCCGATAAGGCATTACAACTTGTATCGTCTACCACACCGTTTTCGTTCTGCGGGGTGGGGCATTTCATACCGTCACCATCATTAACATCATTGTCAGAATACCGGGAGCCATCTTGCTTATTTCCGACGTCATTACCGTCCTCGGATTTCTCGGGATCTGTTCTCCTCTCATTAACATCATTGTCGTTCTGGTTTGGGCTGGAGACCACCTTGGCATCGACATCGTCTTCATGGTGACGGGATCTAGGCTGGTCGTCGTCATCATCTACTATGTCATGGTCGCTCGTTCCGTTGTCATTATTCCCACTCGATACTGGACTTTTGTTTCTTTCATCATTGCTGTGATCTTTGCCGATATTTTCACTGTCTTCCTTTTTGACGTCTAAAGCTGTCTTATCGTCATCAGGCGAGACGCATAGACTCGTGCGAGACGAACCAACTCCCCTGAATGTTACCCGACTTGGTAGGCCGCTGCCCTGCTCATCATCCGGTGTTAATATCATTTTGCGGCAAAAATGAGATTCGCGTTTCCAAAATTTGGTTGAAATGAAGACTGATGGTTCTTGTAGAATGAAGACAGCCACTGTGTCTTGGGGCAGAGAGTCTCGGGAATAGCAGAGACATGCGATGGTTAACCACATTAATTTATCTAATGCCGTCGAATGAAAATGTTATTTTTTTCCCACTAAGCATTGTAGATGGTGTCAACTATCCTCTAAAAGTGTAAGGTTGCGCCAATTACTAAATAAAATATTCCAAAATACTATTTTGACGAAGTAATTTGCATCTGAAATTGCTGTATGACATTTTGGGAGCTGGTGCGAAAAATGATAATTCAAATGATGACAAACAACAGATAACTATTCCAGAACAAAGTCACCAAAACTTTTTCATAACGATTCCATCTTGCCGAAAGTGGACATGTTTGAAAGAGAGTGAGATGTTGTGTCCGAGCGGTGTTAGATCCACACTGACAACTTGGAGAAACTTGCTTTCTTTGACCCAGTCATAAACACGACTCGCACTACGAGTGCATCCTATTATGGTTTAATGAACACGCCCATTCTTACCTCCCATGCACCACATAATTTTCTTTAAGAAAGGGAGCTCAACGATCGTAAAATAGGCTGTACCGATTTAAATGAGGTGATTAGTTGATGCCTTAATCGCCCTGTTTAGGTTATTAGACAATACCAAACCTGCCGATTATAAGAGGACAATGTCTACCAGTCTTGCTGTTTGGGTGCTCAATTCTTTATTGGTCATTCCTTTTCCTTCCGTGAATTGTATGCCATCGCGCACAATATTAAACATGAGACTTTAGGCGCTATACGCAATAAACGACATATCCATTAAAGTTAGGGAAATTGATGTCCTCGCGAAGAGAATGGTGGAAATTCCTTCACAACGCGATTGTTAAAAAATACACTTTCCTCATCACCATGGTAACAGCTCCCCTGCAGTGATTTAATCCTTTAAATGTCGATTGATTGTTCTCAAACTGGGTAAGGATGATACACCAGCATATACAGTCATGTACATGATTGAGGTAATATCAGACGTAATTTCAAAGAATTGATTACTATATAGAAGTAGGTAGGTATTTTTATAAAATGTCACAAAATTGAGATCACACTTTCTCTCTCACCCCTCCCCGGTGGGGTCACTCAATGTGACTTAGGGACCGCATGACCGTTACCAAAATCGCCGGAAAAGGGGTCAATTTCAAGCAATGTCCGCGGACAAAATATTCCTCGAAATATAGAAAATAGGGGTGCACAGGTGTCCTCGAAATTGATAAATAGGGATCAGAAAAAGGGAAAAGAGAAAACCGGGAAGAAAAGAAAAAGGTATAAATAAATGTCGACGTCCTTGAAATATACTAAAATATGGGTAAATTTGCGAAAGTGTCCTTACCATCTTATGAATAGGGGTATTCCAAAGTACGATTTTGTCCTTGTTTTGACGTAAAATAGGGGGTTAAATTTCACAAAATGTCCTTGAAATTGACCGCAAAAGGGGATTATTTCCATTTGTGGTAACGGCCATACGCGTCACCCTCTGCGGGGGAGTGACCCCACCGGGCACCCCTCCCCCTCCCACTCTCTCTCTCTGTCTCTCTCCACATCTCTTGCTATCTCTCTCTCTCCCTCTCTCTCTTTCTATCTCTCTCTCTCTCGAAGTTATCTACCCCTTCTCTCTCTCTCTCTCCCTCCCCTCTCTTTCTCCCTCTCTCTCTCTCTCTCTCTATATATCTCTCTCTCTCTCTCTCTCTCTCTCTCTCTCTATACATTTATCGCTGACCCTCTCATTTTTTACCGCAAAAGTAGAACGTTATAACAGTGGCTTATATGATAATGATGTAGGTTCCTTATGCGCTGCACATATTAATCGCCGATCACATCAGAGAGACAGACAGATAGACCCTATTATGTATAGTATTCGTCAGAATAAACATTATCATACAACAAATAATGACTTCGGGTACAACAAGGGTATTGATTGTAATCGTTTATTCATCTTACTCTCTAGAAAACTTTACTTGCAATTGAAAATCGGCTTTATAAAGCACACACTTGTTTGCACCACGAACGATGTCAAAATAATGCCAATCCGATGTTTCCTTGCAAGGATCTCGGTTCAAATCGTAATCTCTTTATCTCAATACTGATCCTGTCCATAATAATTTTGTCCTCCTTTAATGCTTCTTCTTAATGTAATAATGAAGATCCAAACAATGGCTTCTTATCGTTTATAAATATACAGCTACAGCCCATGTGTATAAAAAAACGGCTGGCATTACGTCTACCCTTTTGTAATTCCCGGCAGCCAATCACAACCATTAATTTTCTGGCGCGCTTTGTTCCCACTGAACTACTCCAATACTGTCACGGAGTTCAGTGTTTGTTCCTAAAGCTTCCGTTTATGTTGTTCAATTTCGGCTTTCTGTTCATCCATGTCTGATGAGCTCAAAACTAAAAGATTCAGTACGTTTCTATTTCTATCTTATACCAAATGAGATGTGAAACCTATACATACAAATAATTAAAATAGATTAATTAGCAGTTATTATCTAAAGCTTTTTAAATAAAGTTATATACCTCAATATTGTTCATATACTCATATATTCATTTTCCTAGCCTACAGAATGACTTCGTCAGAAATATCATTTTAACTTGAAGTTAGATCTGGAAGCTCGACAGCTGGAGATGGCTTTCTTCCAGAAGCTTTGGTATTCAAGGTATTCAAGGTATAACTATGAGCTCTTAGGTATCATAATACAGTATATACTTCATATTCCAGTTTGGTTGTGTTCTTCTATTGAGGCAGTAATATTCCAAAAGGCAGTTATTATATTTTGTAACCTCTTGCGTTTTTAGATATGATCTATTCCTGTACATTTCAGTACAAACAGGAATAATGATGAAGGCAATGATGACGGCAGAAAAGAATAATATTGTGTCTCCTGTATAAGAGGTTACCTAGCACTTAATGTGCCACCACATAGTCACCCCCTTCCCAACGACAAGATAAACATATCACGTGCTCGATCTTGTAATTGAAAAAAGTCAGAAGTATCTCGGAACTAGCAGGATTTCAAGCTGCTATATACTGCTTGCCGGGCAGCGACTCTACCACCAGGTCATCACTGATAAAAAGCACGATGAACTGGAAACAGATACCTAAACTCTCCTGACTCATTCTGACTTATTAATATTCATCAGTTCGCCATTGGGACAAGAGCTTTGAATGTTGGGCTTCCTCGAAGAAGTTTCAATTGTTGTAAAGAAAATTTTGGCTTCCACCCAGTAGATAAAGATCACGTAGACGATCTTGTAATTAAAAAAACATGTCAGAAGAAATTTTGGAACCTTGGAACCAGCGGTTCAAGATTTGTTCTGACTCGTTTTTTAGTTTCTGACTTTTCTCTGACTTGTTTTCACGTTGTCTAACTCTAACCTTAACCCTCATCGGCAGGGAAATAGCATCATAATAAAAGAGATTATATGACAGTGTACATAGTAAACATTTACCACCTTCTAAAAACAAAGAAACTTAAATAAATATCGTTGGATGTGAAAACTTACAATAAATATACTACTACCTTGTCGTTCTTGTATAGCGCATATCACTTATAATGTTTTAACGAGCTTAAAAATGACTATACCGTAGAAAATACCCTGGCTTTGGGAGATATGCAGTTGGTCTGATCACTCTGATGCACCCGTGTAGTATAATGCATTATGCATCTATCATGTGTTATTGCATATTTGAAATATTTGCGTAGAAAAAAATGAAGAGATATTAGTTCTAAATAATAAAATGTATGCATAATTTAGAAAACATGAAGACATGCATTTACTGACACGTTGCATAAGGGTTGGTAAACATTTAAAAAAATGATTTTAAAAAGAAATATTCCCCGAAAATGGATATCTTAATCTACGGGGCTTCTAGTGAACGTTGGAAAGTATTTGGGGAACTTTTTTTTCCACAAACGAAGAAGGATACCTCCTACCATGGACTTAAGTCCATGCTTCTGCTGTACTTATTTGGCTGTGTTTTGTAATTGGGTAATTTTTGGCCAATAATGAAACAAAAGAAGAATTATGTTGACATGGTTACAGTGGATACTGTTTGTTTGCAGTTTGGATTACTGTTCTCAGCCTTTATATACCCCATACAAAAAAAAACCAACTAAAGTGATGTTTGTGAGTTCTTCAGCGAGTATGTAATTATGGTAAAATGATTTTGCACGACTGAGCACCCTTGTATTTCGAAGTTACATAATAGTACGAATGACTCACTTGAGATATAGTCTAGAGCTCAGGGCCCTCTATTATAAAAAGTTGTGATTGATTCGAATCAACCGCAGCTCTTTATAAGACCGGACCCTGATCATGCAATTCAACTGTGAAAGTCACTCACCTTTTTACAAGAATAATTCTGAATAATGATTATGTTGTAGTTATAACCTATTTTCTTGTAGAAAGTTTGGAAATCACCAGAACTGCAGCAAATTGACCTAATCTTGTTAGAAACCACATAGGCCTACAAAGGAAAATACTGGACTCAAATACTGTTTGTGTGGGAGTAGATTGATAGCACTTGAGTAACAACGGTGGTCGATGAAGTATATAAAGCTTCATAACTATCCAAGCTAGGCCTACTAATGAGAGATATGGAAAAAGGGTATCATTTTGTAAATTGTAATCAATAAACTAAACGTTTCGAACCAAATTGTGTTAATTTGTGTTAGCTTGCTGTAAAACACTCGGAAAAATATTCTTCGATCGATATTTGACTCGGGATATTACTGACCATAAGTTTTTCTATCTGTTCTTTAAATCTTAGCTATGATTTTTTAAATGCCCACAAATGATATAAATGATAAAATACCCCAATCTTTGTGCCATCGTTTCCCCTATAAACATTGATATACAAGTAAGGCCCCGTTGTTTTGAAAGAACACTGTGAGAAGTCCGTTACACCTCGTCCAGCCTTCTTGTGGACAGAAGACGATATTAAAGTTGTCCTTTTCATGCGTCCTGAGGCCTACACCCGTGATGACTAGAAGTACGTAGCCTAACAGCACTACCGCCAGGAGAATGCAGACATTACTGCCTCGTGGCGATGCACCGCATTCTGCATCTGAAAATAAAACAAAACTAAGGACTAGGACACTATTTTTACATACTTTTGACAAACCATAGGTATCAACGATTATAATTCTCGAGGTCTGGCTCGGTTTATGATTGGCAACATCTAAACAAGTATTCATCCATTCTCAATGAAACTTTGTTGTTAATGTTATAGTGATATCCCCCCATATTGTGTGAGTTTCACAAGGAGCTAAGCTAAAATACCAAAGCTTCTATCATTTTTGTAAAAACGTAGCATTTGCTAATTGTGACAAGAATAGCGCGTTGAATAGCATTAGTACAATAAGTGTATACGTGGAGCCTGAACATTTCCTGGTACCTTCAATTTTTGTTACAAAACGAGTATTAAGAATTAAGATTAATGTAATTTACACAAGCCTCAACGTGCTAGGTAAATTATCTTTAGTAAGTATCTTTTTAGGTTGTTGCCCCCATTTTGGAAGACGCTTCGCTTCCCCTGGAAGGTTTTATTATCAGGTAGCATATTTAAGAGACCATTATAGTACATTTCATGCACCCGATACAAGCTGCGACATTAATGCTCATTAACACATTTTGTAAAAATGACTTGATTTGCAACAATCCGCTTTTATATCCCATGCAAAATGTTATAGGGCTGCGTCCGATAGTCATCAACGACGGTTATACTTGCCGTTTTGCAGTTAGACTCGTTAACCAGGCAACAGCGCCCAGCAATATTTTTTCGACGAACGACTGTAGCGCCAGGTTACTTTGGCCATACACACAGGGGCAGATCAAAGATTTTACAAGGGGGGGAGTGAGAGGGAGCTTGAAATGTACGAAATTGCGAGCACGAAGCCTTTACGTGGATGCGGGCCCCGGGAAATCTTAGTCTTTTGGTAGATTCTGAGGCATATTTGAATTCGTAAACAGAATAGTATGGGAATATTTTTTTTTTTCGGAAGACAAAAAGGGGGCGTGCGCCCCAGGCATCCACTGTATCCGACCCCGACACCGAACACATGGGGTGGTTTCTCGAAACCGTCATTAAGGCTGACTTTTTAGATATCGTATTGGAACGTGTGTTATAGAATTAACACGTGTATCTATACAATGTCCACGAACTTAGACTTATGACAGTTTCGAGAAACAGGCACTCGCTCTGAAACGGGCGCTCAGCTCGGATCTGACCGGCCGCTCTGCCCCGGCAGCCCGGGCTCTCAGCTCTAGCTCTCGATCGAGTGAACTATCCATCGCATCGTTCAGCTATCTCTCTTCGCTTCTCGTTCACGAACACTGTTGCCCGACGTACTGAAACAACTAGACCACAGTAGTATCGACATCGATATAGTCTAGGTCTCTATTATGTGCTCAGCCGTCTGATTAAGGTAGGTTCCACAGTATCACCGTCTTTAATCATTTCTTTTATAAATCTAACTTGCTACGCATTTCAAATGGAAATGATAGCCCTACCACTAGTAGTACTAGTAGTACCAGGTGCGCCGGGCCGGGCCCGGCAGGGATGTCCCGATGCCTATGGTAGACATCACGAACCCTGTCCCTGGTTTTGCCCACACATAGCTGCATTAGTACTATCCTATCCTGGCTGAGTATCAAAAACTGTTCTATTAATTCTCAACATTTCTAACACCGCTGTATAAAACTCAACTGATTTCACTCAAAATCGTTACTTTATTTTAGTGACAATTGATGACACCTAAATATTAAAATGGCAGTAAAATATAATTTTCAAGTTATCGATGTTAGAATTTAGAAAGAATAATTTGAAAATTCAAATCGCGAGTCTACTGTCATGTCAAACTTGCCGATCAGCCACATCGTATTCATTGTGTGCATTAGTGTGCAATTGTGTGCAATGTGTGTATTGTGTAATTGTATAGTGTGCATTGTAATTGCTGGCCTCTGCGGCCTCATGTGGCCTTAGTCCTATTTGTGCTGTAATATAGAAATGTGCCCTACAGAAAAGTGGCCTTGCCCAATTTAAGGCCTGCATTAGCATTGACTCTCTTTGCTGGAGTGGTTCTGCCCTGCAGGCCTGGGTGGAATACGATATAAAATATCAAAAACCGTGACGCTAATGATTGCATTTTAGGCGTGGACTTTATGTAAGGTAGCATATGACGTCCAAATCAAATTTCTTAATATCTATAATCTCGCCATGACCCATATGTGCATGAACTTTTCACACGTACACTGTGTGTCATCATGCATCCTCAGCTTATGGTGGCCGCTAGGACGCAGGTATATGACATTGATATCACTTAGCCTTAAAGATATAGACCAGTTTTGGAAACGCCCTCTCAAAAAAATTAAATGGAAGCTCTCATTACCAATAATGTAAAAGAATAGGCCTATGTTTTGACTAATACGTGATGATACAAATTTTGCCGGAAACCGGCTAATTGATATATTTGGTAAATTATTATATCTATTTGGACCAGATAGATATCGCGCGTGTCGCGTAGTCCCATATACATCTTTACAAATCAAATCAAATATACATCTTTCTGCGTACAGTGCTTGTAACTTTACCAAGACTGGGCCAAATTTCTTATCATTTTGATGTTTCCAGAACCTTGCAGTACACACCAATACTTATACATGAATGCTACATGTAGATGATCAACCTTTTCTGATCGATTCCACAACGTTTCTTTCACAATGCAATCGCATGACCAGAACTGGTCTTTATCTTTAAAGGCACCATTTAACAATGTTACATCTGAGATACAGCACGGCCCTACGTGTTATCAGTGTTTGTGATATGGTGTAATATTGAAGCCCTAAAAAAATTGCGCTTCAAAATGATCATGAAGTGCGTCAAAAGGTAAAAATCTTTTAGTTTGAGTGACCATTTTTATCATACTCATTGTCCCCAATAGACTGTAGTGTACACCTGTATGTAATAAAAAGACCGTTAGGAAAACAATAAATGAAATTTTGATTTCCAATCATAAATATCTTGATAATCAGACAGCTAGGCAATCGGCTTGTAAAGTCATGGGATTCCTGACTGACCTAAAGATTTATAATTATGATTGCAGCATGAGCTAAATCCAGGATTTTGTTTCAGAATCTGAGGCAATGTTACGAATCACTTAATTGACACCCGTATACCCTATCAAGAGTGAAAATTGATATAATACCCCCTTCACATACACAGATATTTCTTTTGAGTCCTTACGGATCGCCAACTCATCAATCACAAGCATCTGTAAATAACTCGCTGGTATACTGTACATGTACATGTAGGTATGGGCTCGTCAAATTGGCTGAATCAGTAAACTAATGTCCCTAGGACAACCTTCCCATTTGTTCCAACACAGAATGATTAAAATTTTTAAAAAAAATTAAAAAAAACACATATGACTCAGGAGGTTCTTTATCTTTAGACGATGTATCTCATCTCATCTCATCTGTCCCGTAGTCTGGCTGACCGTTGGGGCACCACTGTAGATTTTACAACCAGCTTCCTCCACTCCTCGCGGTTCTCAGCTTTCCGCCGTATGATGTTCTCCATTCTTTGATGTTGTCTTCTCATCGTTTCCTCTGCCTCTTCGTCTCCCTCCTTGTACTGCTCCCTGTAGGATAGTCTTGGCCAGTCCAGATGATCGTGTGACATGCCCGTACCACTTCAGTTTGCGTCTTTTACTGAAGTCAGGAGGTCTTCATACGGCCCGATGGCGTTTTCAATTCTGGTTTTCACCACCTCATTGGTTATGTGATCTCTATACGAGATAACAAGGAGTTTGCGGAAACATCTCATCTCCAGCGCCGGTATCCTTCTTCCAATGTCTGCTATTATGGTCCATGTTACACATGCATACAAAAATATGGATATGACCAGGAGCGCATCAGTCTGATATTGGAGCTGATGGCGATGTTTTTCCGGTCCAAATGACTTTTAGTTTGGTCACTGCAGCTGTGGTCTGGGCTATCCTGGAGAGTACTTGAGCTTACATGTAGATCCCTCATCTGATACTATAGCTCCCAAATATTTAAAGCTACGGACTGTCTCCTGCAGTTTCTTGTTATTTATGGTAATGTCGGTGCCATTGGTGTTATTTGTCATCAACCGGGTCTTTTCTGCACTGATCTGCAATTCTGCATGCTATATGACGTGGAGGTCTTTTCAAGGTGATTTACGATGTATGTACATGAATAAATAAACTGCTAATCAACTACAAAAACATGTCCACAAGGAAGAGGGCACTTGGGAGTAATTTGTGTAAACAACAAACAGGATAGTTATCCATGTGTAAATCACATTCACAATCCATGTACCAAATTGCCTATTTGAGATTCACATTTCTTCAGTGATCTTACTTTTCATAAATTCATGACTCTCTTTATTATTAGTGGTCTTATTTATTTCAAACTTTTACCATTCTGTTGAGTTATTCTTTGTTTGTTTGTTGTTGTTGTTGTTGTTTTTTTTTTTGGGGGAGCTTTCTTCCAAATGCACATGTTATGCCAAATAACCCAAATTATTTGTTTTTTCGTCTGGATTTTTTTTTTTAATGGAGGAGGCAGGGCATTACTATTTACTATTTGTATTTTTGGGGTATTTTTCCCAAGATGGCCGCCATGCTAAATATAGCTGGTCAAGGTAAATTTATTCACAGATATTGTGCTATTTGAGTATACTGATGCAATGTATGACAAAACAAATGATTTGTATCATTTTAGAAGCTAAAAATACTTACTGTATATCACAGCTTTTTTTTTTTTAGTAAAAAAAGGAGGCGGCGGCCAGACGGGAAGTGGGCAGGGACATGTGGGACTGTGGCATGAATTCACTGCTGCACCAGTGAAAAACAGACACCATAATCTCCCTAATCGAAGCAAGATTTAATATACCTAAAGTTAAAGGAAATCCACCCTATTCTCTAGTATTAGCAAACGACCAGTAGAAGGCAGAAAATCTTAGAAGCAGACTGGGGAAAATTTGAATTAAATTTAAATCAGACTAAAAGTGACAAAGTTACACATTTTTGAAGTTGTAAATTTGTAATCATTAAAACATGTAGGTATGGGCTCTTCAAATTGGCTGAATCAGTAACATCTCTAGGATGTAGTGGCGGACAACTTTTCCATTTGTTCCAACACACACACAGAATGACTAAAATTTCAATAAAATAACAACAACATTTGACTCGGAAGGTTCTTTAATATCTTTAGAGGACCTACAAATAAACTGATATCCACAACAACAAAAATGTCCACAAGGAAGAAGGCACTTAGGATTAATTTGTGTATACAACAAACAGGAGAGTTATCCATGTCTACATCACAATCTATGTACCAAATTGCCAATTTGAGATTCACATTTATTTAGTGATCTCATATTTCATACATTCATAACTCTCTTAATCTCTTATTATTGGTCTGATTTGTTTCAAACTTTTGTCATTCTGTTTCTCTTAGAGTGTATTTTTAAAACCCAATTCAGGGGCTCTGTTTATCTATGAATGGTCAATCCCTGCTATTAATACTAGTACACAAGACATATTGAAGCCTCTTCAACAGGTACATTTTGTAAAGCAATGTTGGAGTACACCTCCAGTCAAAACTCTTCTTCAGAGTATTTAGGATGAAATGAATCCAAGATCCAAGAACTGCTGTGAGTATTCTCAAATTTGTGTGTGAGTTTTGACAAGGGAACTAAATCACCAGCCCCAAAACAGACTCAAAATTTCACTTGATTTAATAAAGTGACATAGATCCAAGTTATGGAATTGTATGGAAATAAGATCCTTAATCATGAAAAGGATTTTTATTTTGTAATTTGTGAGATTTTTCTGGTGTTTTTACCGCTTCAACGAAGAGGTAGGCCACCATAAAAATTGACACAGCCCCAATTATTAATGATTTCCTGTTCTTTGGTTGCTTATTCTTTATAAACAATGGAAGGTATTTGTAGGCAACTGCTCAGCTCTGTGAGTGAGTTTATTTCATTTTGTTTTCTTATATTTTTATGTAAAACATGACCACCATTCGCAGTCATGAGGTGATATGAATGAGAAAATAAAGATATACATACTTCATTGTAAACAAGGAGGATGATAGCATTTAAGAAAAAATACATACAAAAAAGGTATGAAAAGAGAAAATGAGTGAAGGAAGAAGAACAGAGAAAACATATTTAGATACAAATGAGAAAAATAAAGGCACACACAGGGAAAGAGAGAAGAACCCATGAAAGAAGAAAAAACTGAGTGAAAAGTCATATGTAAACAGAAATAGGAGAAAGTGAAAGAAGAATTACAACAACAAAACAGTATATGAATAGAAGATAAGAGAAGGATAAAAAAGAATAAAATAAGAGAACATAAACCAAGGACAGAAAAAGAAGAAAAAGATCTAGACAATAAAAATGAATAACATAAAAAGGCAGAAAGAGGAAATGAATGGATAATTGCAAAAACAGACAAGATAGGGGAAAAAATTAATGAGAGGAAAAGGAGAGGATAGAAGGAAATAAAAAGACTAGCATAAGGTTATCTCAATAAAAGAAGAAATACATAATAAAACAGAAGAATAGACAAATGTAAAGTCCTGCATGACATATGCACATGTGTACATGCCACAAGCTTTCTATCTGGGCGGATTTTGGCCCATCCCATTTATTTCCCATTCACAAGATAATAAATAAATAGTTATAAAGACCCTAGTGCATATGTAGATTCGTCTTGACAATTTCTTTGTATGCACTATTGCAGCTGTGGAAGTGTTAATAATTTTGCTGATGCTAAAGGTGGCATTACATGTAGGTGCCCTAAAGAGAATGCTCTTGGTCATAAAGGTTTGTGACATCAGGCAATCAATAACTAATTTGGAAATATAAGGACTTGCTCTTCATTTTTAGACAAGGGTTTACAAAATGTTATGGTTTAAATGCAAGTCCAAGATAGGTTTTATATGTTCGTATTTATTGTGCATGTAATTTTTGTTCAAATGTATGAAGAGCACTGCATCAAGTCTCTGATCATGCTACTGACCTAGATGGAAGCTCTCATTACCAATCATGTGAAAGAATATGTTTTTACTAATACGTGATGATACAAATTTTGCCGGAAAACGCCTACTAATTGATATATTTGGTAAATTATTATATCTATTTGGACCAAATAGATATCGCACGTGTCGTGCACGTGTCGCATAGTCCTCCCAAATAGTTCGGATAATACTTCAAATTTATGATAATATGTTATGGAAATATTAAGTTTCGTTATTTTATGTATATATGTAAAAGATGTAAAAACAAACAAATAACATTTTGACATGAAGTAATTATTGTTTGTATATGTTGTATTATACCTTACATTTATATGTTCTTTGTAATTCAGTTATATTATATTTGGAGAAATGCAGAAATAAAATAAAATCAAATCAAATATACATCTTTCTGCGTACAGTGCTTGTAACTTTACCAAGACTGGGCCAAATTTCTTATCATTTTGATGATTCCATAACCTTGCAGTACACACCAATACTTATATGCTAGATGATCAAACTTTTCTGATCGATTCCAATAGAGATTCCACAACGTTTCTTTCACAATGCAATCGCATGACCAGAACTGGTCTTTATCTTTAAGTCAAAGTGTGGTAAAAATGCGCAGTTTAATGTATGTTTTTTTTAAAGCTATTAGTAGATGCGTTTAACCATTATATCTGCTGTTAAAGCAGCTAATATCACAACAAATTATTTCTCAAACTATATATACGAGACTTTAATTGGCATTCATTTCCTTTCATTCTACTGGGTACGTTTTGAATTCTAATTACCAACTTGTCATCACAATGAAATGACCTAATACATAAAATGATGTGATTTTCATCATCAATGAAAAGTCATTCATTTTTGGATTTCCTATTTTTCATCCCAAGTTTTAATATTTGTATAACCGATTTATGTTCTATAGTATTTTGCTCCAAATTTACTATCCCGTATCATTCTATAAAATGCATGATAAACAGACTCTAGATTGTGCAGCTACATGTACAAATGTACACTTTATTACCCGTATCTGTAGCTAGATATTTGTGATTTGAAACAAAGTCTGTCAAAAGTACCCTCCTTTTACCCTATTTCCAATGACACCCATGTACCTGTGTTCCTGTCAGTTGCTTAACGTTGCACAAACTTAAAACAAAACAGTACCTGGAACTTGCAGCTGCAAAGAGAGAAAGAGAGAGAGAGAAATAAAGAGAGAGAAAAGGAGATCATACTGTACATGTATGAGATAATAAACTGGAAAGAGTGATTAATTGATTGCCAAAGTGACTGCAATTATTTTTCAGTAAATAAATGAAATGTGAATGACTTTGGTGATAAATCTACTGTAGAAGGAAAAATTGCAAGGTTCAGAATGATTAAATTGAACTGTCAAAGATATTCATCCAACCAACAAGTTTCTTCACCCAACAAATTGATCAGAGTGTTAGATTCAGTCATCGGGTTCATCGAGAAAGAGCATGAAAAAAAAATGTACATACATGTGTATATTAAAGCATAAAGGTGATCAAAAAGGGGTGTAACCATGTCATAACGATAGGTTTGAATTTTGATTGTATCAGTATTAAGTTAATAGTCCTTCTCAACCAAGAATTATTTATGAGATGTTAGAACATGTTAGAAAATGCTTAAATAGATGGCACATATCGCACTAGAATACATCTACATGTAAATATAGGAACATTACAAAGTTTTGGTATGGGGTCATGAATTTGGTTCGAATGAACATATTGGAAGCAAATGCGATTTTACAATATTCAATGATCCTTGTCGCAGTTGAAATCGAGTCTAAAGTGATCTCAAGACTGATATTACTTTAGCTTTAAAACAACGTTTCTTGACTGTAATCGACCGATTTGCTATTCCCATTTGGAAATTATATATCGGAACTGCATATTCTGAGATTTTCATGGTCGTAGCTACCATGGAATGGCCTTGGGCGCTATTTGAAATATTTGAAATTTACCAGGAGCACCGGTAAATTTTGATTATTCAATTTGCTCAAAAGCTGAAGTGTTTTAGGGGCTAAATTTTTTAGTGCTTCTACATGTAATACATCCACAGGGGCATCCAAATATATTAAAAATTTAAAGAATAACTATCCATCCAATTTCAAAATTTCCAAAAACTTTGCATTACCTTTAAAGCAAGCCCTGTAGCCCAGCTGCAAGGAAATTTGTGCTTTGCAAGTACAAGTTCATACTTCCTCCACATTTAATTTGAAATGTTTATACATGTATATTTGTTTGTGGACCACCCTTAACATGTGTATAAAATCTCTTTGGAAAATCTGTAACAGTAGTATATGAAAGTTATGACTTATGTTGTTTGAAAAGCAGTTATTGATCCACTTCTGCTATCATGATAGTAATTTTTGGTAGAACTGGACTTATTTCAGTCAAATGCATCTTGAATGGTCTAGAAATCAAATTTGCTGCACAGTTTCTTTGACTTTTTCAAGCTTTTCATGTATTAAGAGGACCCAAAAGTCCCATTACGTACATGTACTACATGTATGTTTTGCTATTAAAGTGTCTTCCTTTTGTATTACCTCATCTACCCTTCTCTATCACCTCTGCATTAACATCGTCACCCTTTTCTAAAATATCCATCTGACATGATCCCTCTAATAGAAAACTGAACAGCTTTTGTTTTACAAACTTTGTGACAAATCATGTTTAACAAAAATTATTTTCTAGTATGTTTGTTAATGTTTTCATAATGAGCAATGGTATAATGTGAAGCATCCATGTTGCACTTTCTCCCTCTCCTTATTCTTATGCCTTATAACAAAATATTTATTACATACATGTATATCTTTAATATAATAAGACCATACATGTACATTACATGTGCACATATTTTCAGAAGAGTCATATTATTGAGTGGAAGATACAGCTTTTCCATTCAATTTCAATTAGGTTCCATAGAGTAGGTATAGCTAAAATAATGAATATGATTTGATTTATAATACACGTTTCTCTGAGGATCCAAACCATTGTATACTTATAAAATATTGGATGGCTTTGAGTGTGATACAAGAATATATTGCTCGAGCTCTGACAATATTGAACGAGTTCGAGAAGAGTCCAATATTGTCATAGCGAGAGCAATATATTCTTGTATCACACGAAACAAAGTCATATTATATTATTATTATTATCTATGTCAGGCTGACTAGCGAAATAACAAAATTTGACTTACCTCAGTAAATATGGCTTTTTGTTTGTGTGATATTGATTTTTTTGTGTGTGTGATATCGATATGATATAGATATCGATATCGAAAGTTGAAGTTCCCGAATGACTGAGCAATACAAAAATATATTGGTCAGTCATCAGGGTACTGCACTAAAGATATTGAATACACTAATTTATTGTACCACTTGGAAGCCTTATATACATGTAGATAATGATATTGATTACCCAAGATTTAACTAACCATGGTCAGTTATCTTCCCATTACCAAAATATTTTGCAATTTGTCTGAATTTTCATACAAATAAAGGAAACTGAAGCATAATTTGCATAAAAGTTCATGTTTTCTCCAACAATAATTAGATGATTTCCCTTTCTTTTTGTTTGTTTGTTGTTGTTGTTTTGTTTTTGTTGATATATTTTATTTATTTCCTGTACAAAGATATTCATTGCATAATTGTTCTCCTTTGAATAAATCTTTTGTCTATTTTGATCCCATTTCCACTCTTAAGATGTCCCATTATGCCTATATGGAATCTCCTACACTAGCATTAATAGTTGGCCAGTCTTCCTTTAAAAAGTTATTGGATTTTTGTTTGTGTGTGACTGTGTGTCTATGTCAAAGTTATTCTTATGCACATCAGTCCATATAAAAATGTATTCTACAACTCTGGTATGATTTCCATTCGGTTTGGTATACACTGTATACAGTGTATTTTTATGTAGAGCCATTCCTTGGTTTTAGCAGTCGATGGTTTTAGTCTTTAAGAGAGGGTTAGGTTTGGTAATTTCTTTTCCCCATCCCTCTGTGCAAAATCAATGACTGCTGTGGATTGCAACTTGTAAGCTCTACAGTGCGCATCAAAAACAAGTGTACATTACTTTATAATGTATTACATGTATATGCACTGAATAGTAACGTTGAGACTAAATTTGCAGAAAATCTGACTGTCCATATCAGTACTTTATAGTTTCTATAGTTGCAATGCCAAATGAAATAATAATCATAACTTGCACTAAAATCTTAGGATTTTTCTGTTTCTACAGGGTGTCTATAAAGAATATGCAATAATATTTTGATTGGATACATTTTAAACGGTACTCATCCTTTCATTTTGTTGGCAGTGCTGTCATAGTATCTTCTTAATACCATTTGTGAATTGTACAAGGATCAATACTACCATACAAACTTAAGTTGGGATTGTTTTTGCTAGACGTATCACATTTAAAATGTTACAAAGATAGCATGTTGGATGGCATCAGTGCACAAGAATACTGTGGCTTCTACATTTCGCAAACAACTTTCAATTTAAGTCACTCTTTATTTCTTGTATTAAACAAAACCATAATTGATTTAAAAGAAACTTTACATACTTATTCAGCTCTTCAAATCTTTATTTTAAGTTAAGCAACAACTACCAATGATTTTATATGATCCATTTCAGCAGATCTACATGTACATATACAGTACATGTACATGTATGAAAATTGCTGTAACATGCCCTTTAGGTTTCTCCACACATTATTTTATTTTAAATATGGCCTTTATTTCTTAAAAAAGATATATTAAAGACATTAATTTACCTTAATGATTGTAAAGTGTAAATTTGTAATATTTGAAAAGTGCTTCATATTAATACAAACATGATCATAACTTTGTAATTATAATAGCTTGGATCTTTGTGAAATTTACAGAGATATTAGAGGATACCACTAAAACATTACATACCAAATTTCATTGAGAATTGTAGAACAATTATAAAGACGTTGCCAATCGAAATCTTGTTGCAATTTTTAGACTCCTCTTGGCTGCTCCTGATTCAATTATATTGTCTCTCTCTTTCTACCTTTTATCCCTCTTTTTCCCTTTCTTTTTCCCTTTCTTTTTCCTTTTCTTTCTCTCATTCACTCTAGCTGCCTCTCTCTTCCCCTTTTGATCGCAGGAAGTTGCAGTATTGTCATTATGTCAGTTTGCTATTTCTGTATAAATACAACTTTACATGTGTATACTTAATTGTAACTATTGCTCTTACCCAAACTACAGTCTTCTTTGGAGCAAAATGACAGACATTTGCGGTATTATACAGCTGAAATGGAATTTCCTTCAACCAAACAGTACTTCAAGGCTTATTTCTCAGCAATGAGGGTTACCTCCAAGTAGCAGTAACAGGTACATGAATAATGTTTTTTGTTAACATTTACTTTAATACCTGTATGTCCTTTTCATGTGAAGATGATTCAAAGTACAACTATATTTATTTATTGGATATTATACGACCTGCTTTCATAAAGTCCTCTTGTGAAATCTCATGAGTTTGAGTCCAATTCCCACCACACCCCCTTCCTTTTTTCTACCTCCTATTCTTTGAGCCAGCCCTTTGACATACATGTATGCTTAGATCTTTTTAGTTGACAATTTAAAAATTGCTTTCTTCAGTCAGCAGCATAATGCATGAATCACATAGATTAGGGAAATCTAACCCAAAAGATATAAGAACAAATTACGATAATAAAATGAAGTGTGGAAGAGAGGATCTGAGCTAGAAGACTAAGGAAAATGCAGCCAAGGCTAAGCAGTAGGAACCAGTTTAGGCTTCACTCAAGACACAATATACTTTTTGTAATGAAGTGTTAAATATTGGGTCTTTGCTTACAGAGTAATGGGGGAGCAAGAGAAAGACCATGTATACAGGTAGCAGAAACACAAAGCAAATGAATTTGAGACATTTTATGAATAATTATGTAGGAAGACAAATCTTATTTCAAATGTCACTTGTCATCTTTATGTGATAGATCTACAATTATCATAACAGTAATGTTTGTAGCCTTAAAAAAAGAAATTGCAAGTGGAATGTCACTAAATAAAGTCTACACCATTCACAAGATGCTAATTTGCTTTTAACACCATTGCAACAGTTGAAAAAAAATCACCTCCGGCAATTCCAATACATCCCATTGAAATCATGTTCTGATTCTATAGTACATCTAAAGTTGTAAATACATCTTTGTAACCTTTGCAAGTTTCAGAAGATGAACCCTGCAAGGCCATTGAAATTATGGCAAGAGTTCCATATATGTCATGTAACCACCACTAAAATTGAAAAAAAATATGGGTATGCTAGGTTAGGGTTAGGATTAGGATTAGGATAAGGGTTAGGGTAGGGTTAGATCAATATAGATCGATTTTAGCGGGGTTACATATGGAACTCTTTCCGAAATTGCCTGTTGTTGATTTTTTGTTTTTTTTGTTTTTTTTGTTTTGTTAGGTAGTTGCAGACATGTTGTTTTGGTCATTTAAGACTTTAAGGATTCATAACTTTATATTTCATCAGATTTTTCTTAAACTTTCCCTGCTTTTTGTCTGTAGTTTTTCTGCTTTTCTCAAAACCATCATAATTTCAAGGTAGACTTCCTTTGATAACCAAGTTTCATCAGTGTGTGTAGTGAACCCTCCTCATTTTCCAATACACTTTTGCAATATGATTAAATAGTTATAGATTAATTGTAATGCATTGAAGTGTCCTCTTTGCAAGATCAGATTTTCATAATTTCATGATCTGATTTAGAGCTGTTGTAATGCTCACTCTAATGAAACAGTACTGGAATTGTTATGTACCTACATGTACTATACACTCAGTCGTAAACTTTGTCATACTCAGAAAGATATCCTGCTAATCTATGATCATGGTTCTATTAAACTATAAATATGCACATATAATGTAATATTTTCAATTAAACCTCACTTGCAGAAAGAGGAAATCAACAAGTGGCACCATTCATGTATTCCTCCAAAGTACCCATGCCACTCTTGCCTTAGCTGAACTTGCCTGAAAGAGTCAATGACAAATTTAAGGTAATAAAAAAAAAAAAATGTGTAGATAGAAAAAATGCCTCACTTTTCAACATGCTGTGGTTATTATCTCTTAATAGATTATATGCCAAAGGGGTTACAGTATAAGAGAACCTTTTCCACATTTGTAGGAAGATACCCATAAGATATATATTAAAAATAGAATTTTCAATCATTTTCTATAGATAAATGTACAGTATATGAAGAATGATATCTAGGGATTTGATAATGACATGTTCGATAATGATCAGTTTGTGTTCTTAATTAGATGCATTCATTCATTCCTCAAAGAAGGCTTTGGAGCATACATGAATTTGAAAAAGAGATCTATCCCACTTTAATTGTTACATGTAGGTTAAAGAATTGATATGATTTTTTAAATTGTATTTGAGACCTTTTGTAAAACCCTGATAGAATCAATTTGATTTGTTCACTCGATTGTATTTTTACCATCCACGCTATCATTTTCTTCTTTTTCTATGCAGGCTTGAAGTAAGACACATGTGCAGCGTTTCAGTCGAAAATGAATTCCACCCATTCAAAATTGGTTATAGGATCTTGTCCATTTGTCCATATTTGTGTATGCATGTGAAACATGGACCATAACAGCAGACATTGAAAGAAGGATACAGGCACTGGAGATGAGATGTTTCCCAAACTCCTCAGTATCTGGTATAGCGATCACATAACCAATGAGGTAGTGAAAATCAAAATTGGAAACACCATCAGGCCGTATGAAGACCTCCTGACTTCAGTGAAAAGATGCAAACTAAAGTGGTACGGGCACGTCACACGATCATCTGGACTGGCCAAGACTATCCTACAGGGAACAGTACAAGGAGGGAGACGAAAAGGCAGACAGAGGAAACGATGGGAAGACAACATTAAAGAGTGGCCTTGACGGGACCATCGTGCTTCGTAGAGCCGAGAACCCCGAGGAGTGGAGGAAGCTGGTTGTAAAATCTTCAGTGGTGCCCCAACAGTCAGCCAGACTGGGGGATAGGTGAAGGTGAAGGTGAAGGAAGCTAAGAATCAGATAGTTAGACATTATATTGGATCATTTATCCTTTCCTTCAAAAGGAATAGTCCCAATATTAATGTTGCTTTATAGCACATAAACAATGCTTTTCATTGGCAATATTCCAGTATGCTTATTATTAATTTCATCAAACATTACAAAGTAAGAGGGAGAAACACTGTCATTTGAAAGTTACAAATCATAAAATCGAAATGGAAGTCATAATCATTTCACTGTCTAACTATCTGATTCATAGTTTCAAGATCCAGCATGTACGAGTTAGTGCAATTCTTTTCTCTTCACTTCAACCACGTTGATTTACTTAGCATGTTACTAGGTACATCAATTGATGAGAAAATGTAGCAAAACACTCAAAATTGTTGTAGTTTTAAAATTAAAGTTGAAAGTTTCCTAAAAGTAAATTTTAGAACACTCCTTCAACTGACATGCATGGACGTTATACTTATTAATTTCCATACATTAATGTCTTTGTAATGCATGTTAACAAAACAAACAAAAATGTTAACCATTTTTGTCATTTCCTGTGCAATTATTTTCACATCCTGGCTTAATAGTACATAAAAGGTGCTCTTTCATTTTCAATATTTCAGGACATGCATGTGCATTATGATACATGCAGGTATAGTTGGTCAAGTAAGAATACATTTTACAGCGTGCTCACTATGAATTAATTAAATCGCCATTGAATCTAAAAGGTATTTTATACTTCATTGGATATTTAGAAGAAATAAGTGGGAGGATAGCTTCAATTTTTTTTTTTAATCAAGTGTATCCATAATGATGTGAATATGTACATGTACGCTTGTTGCATATGATTCTTTCTTGGTATCAAAGCTGTAATAATTTTATATTTATGATTCAACATAATACTTGTACCTTTGTTTGTTAAAAAGTAAAGATTTCATACTTTTTCAAAATGGTAGTGTAAAGAATAATGTAACACTGATGTTAAGGGAAAAGTACTTCAGGATGTAACATTTATTCTCTATAAGTATCAACTAAAATGTAAGTTTTCAAATGAGATACTATTTTGTCCCCAGATGAAATAAGTAATGGATCTTTTTGTTAAATGTCAGCAAATTATCTGAATGTTCATGTGTATATCAAATCTTGTACATGTACCAGAAGTTTCTATGGCTAATATAGTTTGGAGGACTTAGAGATAGAAAAACTGCTGATTGATTAATTACTCTTCTTTGCATTGTTCACTCTATTTTCAATCCGGTAAGGAAAGGAAAATTAGTAGAAACCAACAAAGTATTTCCAAAGCAATTACATTTCTCTTATCCTGTAATGTATCTTTCTCTTCAATAAAAGCAAATGCGAGGGTTGTCCACATCACATCACAACTACACAACAGTTTAATTGAAATTAACATACATATTACATGTACATTTGTGTATTGTGGAATGACTTAGAAGATTTCATAATTTGTTATTATTATCCAGTTCATTTAAATTTCACCAATGCATTTCTTCAATATTTCTACTTTTCCTCGGAGCATATGTTGTGAAGTTATGGATACTCCTTGTCAGTTCCATCATGTTATGTCAACGAGCTTACACTGTATGCATGTACATATCCTTTTTGCAATGTACATGTACTACCAAAATGTTAACAATATTGTTTTAGATATAAAATATACAGTTAACAAGTGAATTATTCATACTCCTTGTAAATGTGATTTTTTTTTTTTTGGGGGGGTGTGTATTTTTTGTAACTTAAGAATAAAAGGTTGACTGGGTGAATTAGGGCCCTTTTAGAAAGAAATGTACATGTAGTTGTAACGTTTTCAAATGGATGAAAGTTTTACGGTGTAATTGTTTAAATCAAGAATTTGTAATCCTGTTTTCATTTTTGCACAATAGTTGTGTTAAAATTGCTATTAGAAAGCTAAAACTTTTAAAAATATGTCACATTGAAAATGGACTAGACAGAATAATTTTGAATATGCAATATCTATGAAAATTATCAACTGCTTCAAAGTATGAACCACAACATTAAGAGTGGTTTCCAGGGAACTTACATGATTTGCATATTTAGACCTATGTTATCGAAATTTAAACTGAAGGCTTACTTTGGCCAACAACACCAAATTCATTGAAAACTTTACTGTGAATAGATGAAGATGATGATGGTAATAGTGATGATGTTGATGGTGATGATGGTAGTAGTAATGATGATGATGATGATAATGAAGGTAGTAATGATGGTAATAGGGATGATGATGATAATGAAGGTAGTAATGCTGGTGGTGATGGTAGTAGTGATGATGGTGGTGATAATGATGATAATGATTGTAGTAGTGGTGATGATGATGGTAGTAGTGACGATGATGGTAGAAGTGATGATAATGATGGTAGTAGTGATGATCAGGGCCTGGCCCCCCCCCAAAAAAATAGTGCTTATTCACCGGCTGGCTAAGTCGCCGCTAAATATTTTCTCATGAATTGGGTCCCCCCTCCTGCCACCGGCTGGATCCGCCCTGGTGATGATGATGGCACCAAGGATTATGATGATGATCTTGGTGGTGATGATTTTGATGATATGATGATGATCTTGGTGGTGATGATTTTGATGATACATGTATAATAATGATATTTATACAATAATATTAATACATGTACTAATAATCATGAAGATAAGGGCCACATAATAATATCCCACTCCTTAAAGCAATTTCAATTATTAAAAACAAGTAAACTAATACTTTTTAATTGTGCATTTTAAATTCAAATATTTTGTATGACTGGATCGACACAAGTACATGTAACTACAGAAACAAATAAACCTTGTCATACAATTCAACAGGGCATATGAATCTTCATTACCATCACCAATGTCATCATCATTCACTTAATTATTTGGGTGCTACGAGGCGATGCCCCCGCCCCACACCCTTATATGATATTTTTGCCGGGGGCTCCTACCCTAATATCGTTCAGTAGGTCCTAAGGAACCAAAAATGGCATTTGTACAACAACAAATCAATGTTATAAACTTATTTGGGGCTCCAAAAGACGCCCGCCCCACAACCTTAAATTGAATTTTTTGCCGGGAGCTCCTAGTCTATTATCGTTTAGTAGGTCATAAGGAAGCCCTGTACCAAAAATGGTGCTTTTATCCGGCAAGTAACGATAATCGATAAATTTGACGCTATTACTACTGCACTTTGCAATCAATAATTGTCAAATAACGCTTCATATAGTAAACGAGTCTGAAGAAGGAGACTATAGGCCACTTGCGTAGTTTAATTTCTTTATTTGCGTTAGTTGCAAAAGAGTCGATAGAGGGCGTTTTCCAGTTTGAGCAGCGGTACATAGTCTCATAATTCTGTCGCTGTAAAGTTGGAAGTAAAATATCCGAAGTAACTGAGGCAAACCCCTATTTTTTTCTTCAAATTTACCTTTAATTTTGTTTTGCAGATGAATAATTTCGTGACGGGTCACATATCATGATTGTTAAAGAATAACAACACTCTCTATCTCAATATTTCAAAGTGCATGTATATTTACGTTTTTATACCAATGTTTAAAAAAATACTTTTCCGCTTTTCTTTTTATTGTCATAAACAAGAAAGGATCAATACTTATCAATTGAATTCATTTAAAAGATATGTTTGTATAGTTTTATTTGTTGCATGATGCCTAATCTGCAAATTATTCATCATGATAATCTTCCATTTAAAGAAAATATTTGTTCTTCTTGTTTTGAAATTTGATCGGTGGTCGTCTAATCGGACATTTTAGAGAAGGAGCGGGGATTCATTAATTTGTATTAAGAACATCAGGTAAAACACCCAATAGGGCTTAACTGCAGAATAATCCACCATCCATTATAATGAATTAGGGTTGGGGTTAGGGTCAATGAAAGGGGCTGGGTTCGAAGTAGGGTTAAGCTAGGACTGGGGTAAGGTTAAGGGTTAAGACAAGGGTTAGGGGTATGGCTAGGGTTAGGACTAGAGTTTGGACTAGGGTTAGGATTAGGGTTAGGTGTAGGACTACGGTTGAGGTTACAATTAGTGTTACAGCAAGGGCTATGTTCAACCCATTCAGCTCATTTTGGATTACCTAAAAATCCAGCTTTTAAACAGGCTAAATTTAAGATGAAATAAAGATTGCCTTCTTTATCCAATCTTGTTTCCCTGATTATCGAAGTTAACTATTTTTCAATCCAAATGCAGCTTTTGATGAAAAATTAAAAGACATAGGCCTACCCTAGGCCTAGCAAGGGCTATGTTTAACCCATTCAGCTCATTTTGGATTACCTAAAATCCAGCTTTTAAACAGGTTAAATTTAAGATGAAATAAAGATTGCCTTCTTTATCCAATCTTGTTTCCCTGATTATCGAAGTTAACTATTTTTCAATCCAAATGCAGCTTTTGATGAAAAATTAAAAGACATAGGCCTACCCATACTGCCCGGTGCTCCCCCTCTGAATTTAATCGCCGGAAAGTCGATCGATCGACATAAATAAGGAAGTGGCGGGTAGCATTTTATTTAGAACATCAGGCAAAACACATGTTGGGGCTAACTGCAGAATAATCCCCCATCAATAATAATGATTAAGGGTTGAGGTTATGGTCAGGGAAAGGGTTAGTACTACTACTAGGGTGAGGTTCAGGGTTAGAGTTAGGGTTATAGGACTAGGGTTAGGACTAGGTAAGGTTAAGGGTTGGGTCTAGGGTTAAGGTTATGTCTAGGATTAGGACTAGGGTTAAGTTTAGGACTAGGGTTGAGGTTAGGTTAGGTTAGGGTTAGGGTTAGGTTAGGGTTTACGTTCAACCCGTCCAGCTCGTTTTGGATGATCTATAAATTCAGTCTTTAAACAGGTTCAGCATGGAAATGCAAATTTAAGATGAAATAATTTGCAAATCTTAATATATGAAGATAACCTATCTTATTTCCCCTATTATCAACATTAACCATCTTAAATTTCCATCGAATTGCAACTTTTAATCAAAAAAGCAAAGTCATACCCACCCTGCCTCCCCCCGTTAATACACATCCAAGACCATCCAAGACACATTAACGGGCAAGCCACCCCCGGGGTAGTAAGTCGCTATTCATAAGGACCATTATTCATAAAAACCGCTATTCATAATTTGAGAAAAGGGTCATTATTCATAAAGGTCATTATTCATAAGGACAGCTACTCTTAATCGAAGAGGGTCGCTATTTATAATATGAGAAGAGGGGTCGTTATTCATAAAAATGGAATAAGCAACAAAACGACAAGAGAGTTGAATGTTGGCTGGGGCACCCCATGGCTGTGGCGTAGCTATTATGGAAAGCAACGCTCTTCTCGGATTATGAATAGCGACTCTCGTCTCATATCATGAATAGCGACCCTCATTCTGCATTAACTATAAATAGTGACCCGCAATTCATCTTATGAATAGTGGTCCTAGTGACCCCCGATATAAATTATGAAGAGCGGCCCTCATCTCACATTATGAATAACGGTCCTTATGTCTTCATGAATAGTGACCCCTTCGTGTTTTATATAGGAAGTTACACGTTATGAATAGCGAGGTCACCCCCACCCTTTGGTGTTGCAGATGGGAGGCCTAACCAAATATTGAAGGGGATATTGAAGGGGGAAAAGACGGAGGAAAAGGAAAAACAGAAAATCAAGGAAGATGAGAAGTGGAAGAGAAAGCAAAAAGAAGATGATATGACACCCTATGGGCCCCCTCACTCACTCACTCCTACACCATCAAATTGTCGCTCTTGCTATGCTACATCATCACATGCCCTCATTACAACATAAGGAACTACGAACTGACACACAATCGCTTTCCCCTCTGTCGTCTTACTTTCATCATCATTCTTCTTCATCATGTCTTCACAGTTCCATCTGTTCCATTCTTCTCATGCCACCCCTCTCTCCTCTTCTGTATTTCTTCCTTCTTCTTTTTTCTAACTTAACACTCTCTCTTTAAATTGTTCTCTCCCTGACACTTTCTTTCTCTTTCAGTATTGTTTAATTATGTTTCTATGATGAATCTTCATATAATTATTGTGTGTATTATGAATAGGCATTCAATTTGCATTTTATTATGGTTCGAAATCAAACAAATCTTCAGTATTTACTTGTCATAAACTCAATTAATCAGCCTCAATTTCTATTTAAAATATAAATATACCTCACTTAGCAATAATTACAAAAATAATAATAATGACAAAACTATTCTATTTGTATCATTAATTTGTTTGCAAGTATGGGATATGTAATAAGTTGTGATCTATTTTACTGTGTATTATTTGTACTTGTCTATATCTAAGTTTTGTTGAAATGCTTTTTAAAACTGAGCTTGTAAAACTTCCAATGTAATTTAGCTCTCGGCTACCATTTCGCAGTTGTTCTAATAAAACTGTTCTCCTCCTCCTCCTCCTCCTCCTCCTCCTCCTCCTCCTGCTACTGCTACTGCTACTACTACTACTACAGTCAGAGATATCAACATGCACACCAAACAAAAAAATAAAGCACATATAAAACAGACTTTGTTTGGGTATTCCATGATGTATACTATAGTATAATACCTCTTACAAAATGTGAGGAAAATTGGGTTTTGTGACACATGCTCCTACAAAAATTGCTTCACATTAGTGCCCAACACTAAATGATTTCCTTACTTCAATCCTGGACCAATACTATATCTAACCCTCAATCTCACTTAAATATTAATCTAACCTTAACCCTAACCTTAACCCTAGCCCTACAATTTTCATAAAATAAAGCCGGAACAATTGTCACCACAGCAAATCTCGAATTGCAGCAAACCGACATCGTGTTCCTGAAATCATATTTACTACATGGTAATTTTTCTTCATTATACTATTATATTTCAGCATGACCTATGTACAATAAACCGATCTGATTGTATACTTTGAATGGAATGTATTGCACTATTATCCCCACAAAAAATAGCAAATGTTATTGAAATAATGTATACATTTACACAGGTGATATATCAATAGCCTCATACAGAAGCTATGGCGTATTAACATGTTTACAACTTTACAATGCTTTCATTTGTTACATATTTAATGTACAAAGAGCAATAGCTACAGTCAGGTTTGCCCACAAATATGGATGGGGCAATCCAACCCAATCAATCAATCCAGGTATTTATAAAGCGCCAATATCTAGTTGCCTAATCAAAGGCGCTGATGAGACCTGAAACATAGCACAAGAGGTAATACGGTCAGTCAAAGTAAATATTAAGAATGAAGTAGGGACTTGGTCACCTTTGAATAACAGAAAACTTACGTAGCTTTTAACCAACTAATTTGTGAAATTTGACGTGGTTACAGAAAAGAAAGGAAGCCATATAGGAATTTAGATGATGACAGGGAATAATAATTGTCACCTCATATGTTTTAGTACATGATTACATAATGATTTACATCTATCACAATGCAATACAATACAAAACTAATGATAATACAAATTAACTATTATCCTATAAGTAGCATCAACCTCTCAATGTACTCTACAAACTTTCAAACATTTAAAAACATTTTCACAGATTTATACCTCAATATATCATCTCAAGGTGATTTTACCCCTTCTCCTGTCATTCTCTATCCTAACATAACTACAATGTGTGTAGTTATGTTAGGAAAGTAGAATATATGGTACACATTTTTTTGGAAGGCGTTTTTGTAAATGGGCATCCCCTATCCGTTTTGATTTTCTGGGGCCATGCCTCCCTCAGTTGTATCTGAATGCTTTTTGTACTCAATCTTATGATTGTAACAAAAAAGAAGGAATAAATGTTGTTTTTCATTGAAGTGAACCGAACCTTGATTACCTTTAAAGGGGGTATCTCACTGAGCGAGTGCTTGGGTTGCTTGGGTGCTGGGTTTCGCCAGGGTTCGTAAAGGTTGCAAAAGTTTTGTAAAGGGTTGCAAGAAAGTTTTCATTGTTGCAAACAGTTGTTCTTGTCGCAAAGAAATTTTGAACATGTTCAAAATTTCTTTGCGAATCTTTTCGGAAACAGTTGCAAGCATTTGAAAAACAGTCGTAGCGTTTGCAAAACAGTAGTAAGCCTTTGCAAGCGGTTGTAAGACGGTGTCACTGAAGTTCTTTTGATTCACCAATGCTAGCGACCACGTTACCATATGGTTCCTATATAAAATCGACCCATTGAGTACCAGGAGTTAGCAAAGGTCCCAAACATTCACAAATAGTGGCAAAGGATTGGCAAATAGTTGCTAATATTCGCGAAAACTGTCGCTAACATTTGCTTACAGTCGCTAATATTTGCCAACCACCTTTCGCAAACATTCGCTTAAATTTTGCTAATTGTCGCTAAACATCGCTAAAAGTTGCTAAATGTCGCAGAGGCGAACCCTGATTTTGGCCAACATTTGTCAGAAAAGTTGGCGAATCCAAATTTGCAACGTTCATAAGCATTCGCCGCTCAGTGAGATACATGTACCCCTTTAGGAAACTTCACTCCAAAAATAACTTTACTTATTCTGAGAAATATATTATATTCTTGCAAAAATAATCTACAAGATTCCCACCAAAGTGTATGGGAGAGGCATAGAGCAAGAATAGTGTACAGTTTCTCAGCACGAAATAGGCATTGCCATTTTCTTCATAACATGAAGTCGTTTTATAACAAGTAAATGTATTCAAATTTATGGATGCTTTCTTCCCAGGTGTGTGTGGTGATGAAGCATGTCATTCACCTTCTTTTATCCCTTGTACTAATATTAAATTGCCAGAATGCAAATTGCCTAGATGAGTTGGTGCTCAACCAGGGTGAAGTAAAGGTTTCTCATAAATGAAATAAATTTGTCAACTGCTCTATTTTAGTATTTTTAATGATGTTTAATGAATATGATGTTATATATTTTCACCAAACATAATTGCTATCTTCTCAGCTATGAAATTTCCTCAACAATGAGAATTCCTCATTGAAAAGTTAAGTTTTGCTATTGATTTAAAAAACGTCTTTCCACCTAAAGCTTGGTGCATGTACAACTTCAACTTGAATGTCACATTTTCATGAAAATGGTTGCGCCCATGTCATCCTGAAAGGCATCAAATCATGCCAAGAATATCTTCAGTTCTATAATATTCGGCTTTTATATAGCGCTTAATACATCAACGATGTGTCTAAGCGCTTTGCAGATATATTATGACCCGGTCATCGGATTCAGGCTAACCCACACACTATCTCCATTCCCTGGGAGCATTCCAGCCAGGCGTCATTTTTACAAGCGCACATTTGCTCATCTAACCACATTAACTATCGCATCCTACATATCTCTTGTCCATTTTCGTAAGGAATTTTGTACATCATAGGGCCGGCAGAAATACATCTCACTTTTCAGAATACCCACGCTTATTCTTTTGGGTGAGGTTTCATGAGGTTTCCTCTAACAAAAATTAATAGTGGAAGATCAACCTTTCACAAAAATGTGTAGTACAATGAAACAAATGGATATCCCACATTTATCAAAATACACACCCTATTTGTTTAACTGATATATTCTTAAATTGTTTGCTCTAATTCAAATCCAATTTAAATGTCTTCAAAAAACAGTGATATTGAATTCTGTAAACTCACACATTACAAATTACACTTTTTCAAATTTGTGCAAACTCTAAGAAACTTGCCAAGTGTTTCAAAGAATTAAACCCTTCAGATATAAAGTGTGAAATTTTACAGTCATAGGTTCTGAAACTTCTTTGTAAGAAATTAAAATATAGCGCTGTTTTCAAATTGCCACAGCAAGAGCTTTTCTCAAAACACTAGTGTACCGGTACACATATTTTTTGAGTTTAGACAATTAAATATCTGGAATTAAACATTCAAACACTATTCATTGAAAGCCAGTTTTGATTTGTTGTTATTTGGTTGGAGGTTCCTAATAATAGATCTCTTTAATATACCACTGGATTCATGGAACTCCAGTGTTTTAGATCTGCAAAAGGGACAAACCATCTTTACATGTACCGGTACATGTAAGCTAAAGCTGACAATATTGCAATGACAATATGCACGGTATCATAAGACTAATAATACAACCAATAGAGTTTCAATACTCGCCACAGTGAAAATCAGAACCTTGAAAGACATCACCTGACTATCACAAAGGCGAGTACAAAATCTCAATTTCATTTTTCTTTGAATTAACCTTAGCACAGGGCTTCACAAGGTGCTGATCAAACTGGCCCCCATGTTAGTCTACCGGTACTCCATGTACATGTACTTGTTTGGGGTAATTTTTCTTCTACAAGAGCCATGCTACAGGTGTATTAGCCTCTGCCAGGTCCCTCTCAGTGCACGTGTGAAGCAGCGTAGACCTTGTACTTGAAGGGATCCTATATGAAATCTGTTGGTTTGAAAAATTAAAGAACAGAGCTCCCATTTATTTTTCGGTCTCAAGAACAGTGTGAACAGTGCTAACAATAATGTATCTTGGAGTACGATTCATCCAAATGTCTACAAATTTCTTCTTAGTTGAATTTTTCCCTATCATACCATACAATACCATACTATCATATCATATATTATATCATATCATATAATATCATATAAACAAATATGGTCTAGTATTTATTATTCTAGAATTTGTTTGTAATCTTGTACACTGTATTGCCAATGCTAATTGCTAACAAATGGGAAGGTTCACATTTTCCCCATAATAATTATCTATAACATAGCAATCTATAAATTGTATTATATGCAATGCTCTACAATTTCTATGTGGATAAGTCACAGTACAGCGTTATATATCAAATGAAATCACTTTCAGGAACAAAACAATTAAAAATGTTGAGTTATTTAATACCATAATTGCTAGTATATATTTTAAGTAAACACAAATAAACTCAAGTGTTTGGTGTAATAGGTTATTTTCATACTGTAAATATATTTCATGCAAAAACATTTTCCTTAACTGCCTCTTTATACGTGTAAATAATTTCATTCTCCTGCTTTGACAAATTGTATTTCAATAATAAACACTCTCAGAATACAAATTACACACATTACGTGTTGTTAAGTCGGGCAGGCCACAATGTTTACCCAACCTACATATAGCAACAACTACCGGTAATTCTCGCAATTTGCATTCGGACTATTGAGGTACAATAATAGAAAACAGGTGAATGTAATAGCTCATCGCAAGGTACACAGTACACGTATGTATACATTTGAATACATTTTGAAAATGGTCTACTACATGAGCATACTAGTTAATTACGATCCAAAGGCATCAATTTTACATCCATTCATTGAAGAGCTACAATGTACATGTACATGCATGCAGCACGTAATAGCCATCAATAAAAACTGGTGAAAAATGGGGTAGGAGTCTTAAATACCTTGATCATTGAACAATCCTAAGTTTTATTACAAAAAATTTACAATCCACCTACATACCTCATATATTTCATGCTATCAACCTGATCTACCACTTCCTCAAAGGATAATCAAGAGCCCCTTGTCACAATCGGTGAAGTACACATGCTGTTTCTTCTTCATCTTGACAGTCACCTTGTGCCTTTGCGTTGATTGTCATCAAGTGTCTACCTGCCCCTCTGAAAAATGGATATGCATTTTAAGAATTATAAAAATATATCAAACATCTCACATATCATACAGAATACAGGATCAAAAGAACTACATATATTCTTAATTTCTTATAATATTTCAGTACATACATGTATGTGCAGTTGATAGATCAATATGTCTACATGCGTACAGTACATGCTGAACCAATTATTGGAAATTTCTTTGATAAAGCCACAGAAATCCATGTTATGTAAGCAAAGGATGTACTGTATATACAAATCTTCCAATAAATATTTGCAAATAGCATCTCAGGTATACAAAACAGTGATAATTACACAAATTATGTTGATCTATGATCTATGATCTTCCTATCAAACATTTTAAAATGAACTTACAAATAATAACAATTAAAATTCTTATAAAAATACGATAAGGCATTTGAAATTTATCATTACAGGTATAAAGATATCATTACACATGTAATTAGTATTGTCATGCATTTATTCACTTCATTTTTCATAAAGATACAATCTTAGCAAATGAACATAATAAAATAATAAGGGAAAACAATATAATTGGCAATGTATTAGGAATGTTTAAAAATGAAAGATAAAATACACAATTAAAGAAAAAAATCTTCAAAAGACTGATGGCTTTGTTGTGTATGCGAATGTTGTTGAAGATGTACACCCTGTATAGGAGACAAGTTCATATTTAATAACAATGCGATTCAATCTCTATATGACCATAGGATTGAATGTACATGTACATGTACAGAGTACTACAAAAATTGCCACATTAAAGCTAATGTCAAAAGGACTTCACAGAGGATTTGAAAAGACTAAAATGTGATTTAAGTTTCATGAGCTGCTATGTAAAATGATTCAGTGTACTGAGTACTATTCTAAAAGATTTTCGGTCACATCACAAGACATTATACAAAGCAATATTTTAGAAATTTTAACTAACAATTTCCTGTTCAGTTTGGTTTTCCTACATGTCTTGTATGGCTGGTAACACTTTGTCTATGCACAGCATGTACTCTCTAGGTGAAATTTTACAGGAACCAGTAGTGAATTTGATCTGTCTTTGCTTTATACCTTCATGTATACAGTAGCAGGTAATTTTAACATGCATTTAAAATGCATATTTTGCCCAGTCCGCAAACTAACAGTTTCGAGCAGGCAATATTTCCTGATATTTTCACTCTTTCGGGTTTCACCATTGACTTTGAGTACAAAAATCGTGTTCCATATTGAGCCCATTACGTATTGGCCCAGGAACACAAACAGCTAAATCGCCGCAAAGTTTGAGCAGACTATCATGCGGCACGGTAGTAGGGTATAGTATTAACCGTACAGTACCCTTTCCTGCTTTACAAAGGAATAGGTAATAATTAGAATCTTTTGGGAGATACAATGATATACATGTGCATGTACGTGTATTGGGGCAATACAGGGTGTATTACCTTGTTTCTCCCTCAAGGCCAGTAATATTATATAAATGACAAACATGTTAAGCTCCAATACTATACCAACATATTCCATTTAGAGAGGCTGCGTTGTTGTGAGGGAAAGTTTTGCCCTGAATTTTGTTCACATTTTAATTAACATAAATTGAAAATGAATTAATGTGACACCTACAGGGTGTACATGTATATCAAGATTTTTTCAAAACTACTGCAGCTACAATGTACCATTAAACAAAAAGTTAGGCTATTTGCTTTAGAGGTCAGGGTCAGCAAGACAACCATTATTGGAAGACATTGGAAGATCACATTACCAAAACAAAGTACCAGTATTCAAAATTTTACAATTATTTATAACATTTGAACTACATTGCTCACTTCAGCACTGTATGAAAAGAGAGTGACTTGTCTGATTTGATTTACATTTCTTTAAATATACCGGTAGCCCAAAAGAATACTGGTGCTATTTACATTGAGAGGGAGAAAGGAATGGCCCATAAATTGTAACTGATCCCACGTAAATCTATAATGTAGCCTCACAGATCACTGAACATTGTATAATAAATTGAAACAGGATTTTCCAAAGATTATAATTTTGTACTACTCAAAATAGTAGGCTTTTGACCACTACTCAGTGCCACTACTATTTAATACAGGTACAGGTCATAGTTCATCAATACTTCAGAATTGAAGCTGCCAGGAGAGGAATTTAATCTATTTCTTTTTATTAGTATAAAGATGTTTAAATTTTATGATTATACCTCAGATAAAAACCTGTTTTGGTTTAGAAAGTGATTTGAAAAAAGACACTCGCAACCAATTTCAGAACTAGTAAATAGAGCTTCAAATGTAGATTACATGTAAATGTCACAGATAGTAAATACTTGAAGGAAATAGGCATTTATGAAACAATCCACCCTGTTTAGAAAGTTGGTTTTCTTTAATATCACTTATGACTTATGAGAATATAATATATCCTTTTTATTGTGTAATACTGTACATGTACGTGTAGACCTACATGTACATGTATTTCTCTATGCAATGATACCCAATTGATTGTGGTGCAGTTGGTGCTATTATTGAGACTTATCATTTTGAGAGTTTCACCAGATCTTTTGGATAACAAGATATCTGTTTGGGTGCAGAAATCTACAATTTCATTAAAATATGTATTTTAGGATCAACATTAAAAGTAAGAGTCACTATTTATTTAGCAACATTGTCACCTACATGTATCACATTTCCCATTCAGCAGTATACTGCACATATCAAAATTACAAAATCCATATAATTTAGGCACCAATGTATAAAGAAATTCATTGGTTAAAGAATGTTATGCAATGCTCTATGCAAATGATGAAATAACAAACGACAAACTTCTAAAAGTAGTCATACAATCATGTTGACGGAAAATTAAAATCAAAATTGGAAAATAGGCAAGGTCCTGAAGTTGGATGTCTTTTGTTATTCTTGTCTGCTGAAAACAAAGCTACATGTATTTAAATACTGTAATACAGCTTTTTGACAAAGCTTTCACAATAAAGGATACCGTAACATCATTTCCTACACTGCAGAATCAACTCTAATCGAGACATACATGTACATGTAAAGAATAAGGTGTGTTAATTTTGTTGCCATGCATTAAAAAATATACAGAGTATGCTAAATTGTGTTATGTTTCAGCCTGAACACATATCACAGAATGTCTGTTGTATGATTGTTAAATGTTGGTATTTTTATACACTCTACGTGTAAAATGGATATTCAACATTTGAAAAGTTCTTTAATACAAATATATTTATAGGGTTGATAAAATGTTACATTTCTATTCAACATTAACCACAAAAACATTTTTAACTGTTGGGTGAAATATTTGCTCACTGTGTTAAAGCCCAAGTCCACTCCAAAATAACTTGCCTTTAATAATAGAACCAGACAAATCAGACAAACCAATCAAAAAAGTTTGAGCAAAATCGGATACCGGTAACTAATAAGAAAGTTATGAATCTTTGAAAAAGTATGTAAAATAAAACAATGGAAATCACTACACAAATTACCAATTTGGTTATCAGTTTGTGACGTCATGTCCTCACTACTTATCAATTGCTTTATATAGTTTAATCCCATTAATTTCCCTTTTTATCCCCAAAACTTGATTTCCCCATGCCTTTGCCCAGGTTATATGATTTGTATCATATTGCGTGCATGACATTTCCCAAAATCTTTTATAAATTTTGAAGAATTGATACTATTTTTCTGAATATTGTATTTCATAATTATTGATTTTTATATAAATAGTTTATCAAAATTCAAATTTTTCATGATTTAACTGGAAAAAATACTCTATATTAGTGCATCCACACAAAAACATATTACTATCAATCTAACTTGGATGCTGGTGTGAAGAAATAAGATTCTTAGGGGGAAAATAGGAAAATTATATTATCAATATCAAGAAAATAATTAGTGGATAGTGAGGACCATACGTCACAGACTCATGAGTGAGTTGCCAATTTGTGTAGTGATTTTCAAAGTTTTCTTATTTCTTATTAGTTTTCCGATTTTGCTCAAACTTTTTTGATTGGTTTGTCTGATTTTTCTGGTTCTATTGAAAGTAAGTTATTTTGGAGTGGACTTGGGCTTTAATAATTTTTCTACTAAGAGTTGTTCAGTAATTGAAGTTATGAAAATAATAATCACTATACATTCCTTCTTGTTGACCTAGCTAATGACTTTGACTCACTCCATACTTAAAGTGACTTGGTAACATTGTTGAAGGTTGATGAAAAAACTGTGTAATTTTTGTATGAAATGTTACTTATTATATTCCTTCTACTGTACTAACCCTCTAGCATGCAAAAATCCTGAAAAAATCTCAAATCACAAAGATATTTATGGTTTTCTTTGAAGGCGTCACTGGTCAACACCTTCTAACAGTAAATTCTCCCAAACAATTTTGAATTTTCCCAACCATTTTTTCATGAACATAAGACATATAAGTTATTTTAAAATCTTTCAACGCTTAAAAACAGGAAGAAAAAAATATTAGAAAGTTGTAATCACTTAACATTCACAACCAGCATACACATGTACAGTAAGTCATTCTACTGGGACATATTTGGTGTAAATCTCCATTTGTTTCACACTTTTAAAACAAAATTTACAGCATTTCAGTCCCTTTTCTCTCAGAGCTGTACTAACAATATATTCAGAGAGCTCAATAGGTCCTCCAAAAATGAAGAGGTTCTATCATAGTCAATTAATTGTTGAATGGTATGAGAGATTGGTCCAACATTACATCACAATGCCGAATCATCAATTCGAAAATTTGAAATTCATATACCGACTACAAATTTCAAACATTAAAACCTTACTTATTACTTGTCTGAGTTTGTTCAAACTTTCACCAGCCTGCTTCTGAGTATTTTCTGTTTCCTTCAGAGCAACTTACTATTAGGGTCACATTTCCCTTTTTAAAATGTGACTACCAGTATCAATACTTGCTACTGGCTCTCAACATTTAATATGTTTACTAATTACATGTAAATAAAAGGGTCACAAATAAACATTAAAATTGTAACTTTCAATACTCTTTTGGTGTTGAATAACTTGAACATCAAGTGTCATGTGATGGTAAGGCTCTATTAACCTTGTTACCCAGCAAGTCTTCAATAATATTCCAATTATTTATACAATATCTTTTATTGTCTTTAAATTGTTTCTGAAATTATTTAGTGCTGTGAATTAGTGTGTAATTTCCTATCCGTGTACACGGACAATTTATCCGTGCGTGTAAATGTGTACACGGTTATGACATTTACCAAAAACAAAAGCAGTATTTCAGCCACATTCATGTACATGTATGTAAGGCCAGCAATCCAGCGTGCATGCATTCACAACAACCATTTTCTCTGTAAAGTTGTTACAGTAGTAACAGTACTGCACACAAAATCATCACGCTCATGGGAAAGTCAGACCGCAATGATTGGCATTATTTGCACGACGACAAGAGAAGAGACTAGAGTCACTGGATGGCATTGGAAAAGTTGTACAGTGTATGGAAAGGATTATTTAATGAAGTAGCAGTGGAATTTAAACTTTATTTTTAGACTGATGACAGACATTTTTGTGAAATATTGACTTCAGCAATTTATAATGCTGCGGGTGATTTTTTTTCTTCGTTTATCCGTCTCTAGTGAATTTTCTGCATGTATGTGTAGTGGTGGTTCATGCTTGCACACGGTCACAGCACTATTTTGGATAATAACTTAATCTGGTTCTGCATAATAATTTATCAAATATCTTCTGCATATTCTTATATACCTTTTTTATTATCTTCAGAAGCATTCATAGAATTGTTTATATTCATTGCATATCAACCGAACTAACTCAAATGTCATCCAAGAATGGTGTTGTTGTTGTTTTTACAGCTACAGTATTTACAGTTTATTCCTTTTTTCTTTTCAGGAGATTTTTGTTATAAATAAGTATTTGCTACATGTACAGTACATCAACCTTTAGGGCCAATTAAGTGTCATCATTGATTTGACGGTATGTGAAGGATTCAGATGGAGGAGTTATTATGTGGTTATTTAATTGGAAAATTGGAAAGTGATCAGTTGCATCACAATAAAGAATACCAGGAGTTACATGTATACTGGCACATACATTATTTTATTAGAAAAGATTTTGTCAATCAGAGATGCAGAGTTCTTTAATAGTTACCCTGGTATAAGGTATACAAAAATGTGAGTAAATCATACCAACAAAATCATTACCACTATTTTGCATAATCATGGTCAATGTTAACATTAATCCTTATATAATCATCTAGTGTATAAGTAAATATTCGCATGTTTGATTTGGGTTTCTGTATATTTAACTACTATCAGCTTGCCAATTTGATCAATTATTTCAGTAAAAAAAGATTCAAAATCATCTGACTGAGTCATGATGTCATCTCTAACAGTAATGTCAAGAGAATCTAAAATACTATAAACATGGCATACAAGTGTAACCCTGTTTATTGAACAATAATGAAGTATTTTCATGAATCCATGTTTCAGAGAAAGCTAGAGAATGAAAACTCAAAGAGTACCGTACAAACTCATCAATCTCATTAAATTTCTATGGAGATTCCTTGAGTTAAATAAGGCTATTTGTTAATATGTCCTAATTAGGGATTAAAAACATTTAGATTATATTTGTTGTTTTCTTGAAAGTTACTATTTACAAGCTTTATTTAATACAAGTTTACAACATTATTGTTTTTAAGGTTTTGAATTTACCATTATACCCTTGATATTAAGCTCAATGTCAGTAATAGAGAAATAAATTTGACAAACATTATTAACATAATTGAAACATGCAGCCTGTGCAGGTAGTAGCATTTATCCCTTTTCATAATTGTGTATAGACATGTACAGTACATGTAAATTAGTAAATAAAAGAGTACATGTACAACTTCTAAATACATATTACAAAGACCAACATTTATTTTTGTGTAACATGCGATACAAGTGAGAAGAAATGACAATAAAATTTTAGTAATAAAAATCTTGATTAAGAGAGTACATTTAATATGCACTTTATATGTGAAGACAATAAAACGAAAAGATAAATAAATTGAAGCAAAAAAAGAAGTAAAGTATTACACTTTAAGTTTTTAAGACCCTCTAAAGTGTTGGGAGCCCCAACAATTGGATGGCAAAATTTCACTTAAATTGTATCATAATGTGAAAGAGGGTGTCATTTAAGGCACATTTCTGCCAGGATTTTCAAAACAAATGTGTTCGAAGTCAAATATTGGTGAAAGAAATTAAGATACAAAATGTATGTTTTCTGCATGCAACAGAAAACCCAAATTAAGTATTCTTTTTTAATCAATATTTGTCCTCAAACACAATTATTTTGAAAATCCTTGCAGAAATGTGTCTTAAATGACACCCTCTTCACATTATGATACAATTTAAGTGATATTTTGCCATCAAATTTTAGGCAAATTTGGGGCTCCCAACAATTTAGAGGGCTTTAAACTGCAAGGGAAGTGTTTAATATAGTTCACCGTACAAGAGATGTACCAGCCAAAGGTGACATTATGTATTTAAAAATCCATTGCACGATTGCATTCTATCATCTCCCTGATTGCAGGCAAATGATCAAGATCTTCTTTGCATGAGATTAGCTTTTTTACATCTTGTTATAATTTATTAAGGGGGATGAGTGCAATTACTCATCCTAACTTGTCCTCGCAGTGGTTTAGGACAGGATCTTGTCAGGGATAGCAGAGCAGCATTTTCCTTTTGATAGGGTCTTCTTGGATTGATTTTTTTTCCAATAAGTTTTCTTCTTCCACTCAAAGACCAATGCAATTTGTGTACTAGTTGAATTTATCTGTAATTGGGCAAGATTTCGTCTCTATACGTAAGGGTTAGTGAGGGGAGGCTATGCAATGCAGTTTGTGTGTGATCACCCATCTCAACTCGCACAGAAGCTTCAAGAAAAGGGTCAGATAAGCTGAAAGTACCGGTAAGTCCTTTATTTTGATGTTCTACAATTAATGTTATTTTTATAGTACCGGTATAAGAAAATTAGATTCATTTTTTTTACAACAATTTGTCTGGATAAAGAAAAAAGTGGGCAAAAATTCTGGGGTAAATCTCTAATTGAAGCTTCAAGAAAAGGGTCAGATAAGCTGAAAGTACCGGTAAGTCCTTATATTTTGATGTTCTACAATTAAAATTATTTTTATAGTACCAGTATAAGAAAATTAGATTCATTTTTTTATTCAATCATTTTTTCTACATCAATTTGTCTAGATAAAGAAAAAAGTGGGCAAAAATTCTGGGGTGAATCTCTAATTGACCCCCTCCATTGTGCATATGCCAAGGATTACCGTACATGTACATGTACATGTATGTGTTGTATGGGAAAGTTTGACAAATGTCAGTTTTATTTTAAAATTCCCATACCAGACAGTTATTTCTGTCTAACTCTTGGCAAGAGAGAGATGCCAAGGCCAAGGGTCTCGTTGACTGCTTTGAGGATGATTGCGTCTGTGCAATTGTTTATAGCACTTACACTGAATTCAGTTCTGTCGTAAGTAATTCTCCTGCTCGTTTGCTTGGACTTGGAGTGACAAGTTTTTGCTTGTATTTGTAGTATCACGTTCTTCAATGGCAGTTTGCATTATTTTTTATTTGAAGAGGTGCATGCCGTATGGACTTATTTTCAGCTAGGTCCAGCTCCAGTTTGTGAAGCTATTGAACTGTGCGGGATGGGTACGGTGCTCACACACAAACTGCATTGCATAAGTAACCTCCCACACTATCCTGTACAGTACACACACTCAGTCAGCTCCGTATAGAGGCGGTCAGTGAATAATATGGTGGAGCCCAAAGTAGTTATTTATCATGTTTATAGCAGAACAACCATCCATCGTCGATATCAGACTTTTCAGAGACCAAAGCCAAATCCCGGCAAAGGCAAAGCAAAGCCTCCCAAAGGCAAAGCTTTCGGTCCAACATCAGTCGATCAACATGCAGGGCTAGGTTCACTCTAGACCGAAAATGTCTGTCTCTTTCGTTCGTTAGCCTCTGAATTGGGTAGGGTTGGCTCCTCTCTTTAGAGACAAAAGCCAACCATAGCGCTCCTGTGCAAACTCGGTGGAACGGATCTGACCACCAAATTTCAGCCAAGCTTTTGGACTAGAATGTCACTTTAGGGATTCATATCCGATGCATTTATTTTTGAAATTTAGGCCTAGGCTAATATAGCCTAGTAATAATAATATACATCGGTTCCACTTACCAGATATGCAGATTGACTGTATCGATGCGTTTAAAAGTCTTTTCTCCCGATTTTCTTCGTCGAAATCGAACTCAGCTCAGTGTTGAAACTATAGAGTGATGAAGTGTGACGTCATCAAAAATCTATTTTGGAATTTCTCAATTTTTCTTCATTTTCCAAAAAAAAACCAAAAATAATGTCCAAATACTGAAAACCAATTGAATATGTTAAGTATTGGCTGAGATATGACCATCTGAATAAAAAGATTGCCTATGGGAACTCAGTGTTATATTGCTCTGGCTCCTAATGTTATGAGCCAGAGCAATATAACACTGAGTTCCCATAGGCAATCTTTGTAATCAGATGGTCATATCTCGGCAAATACTTAACATATAATTGGTTTTCGACATTTGGCCATTATTTTTAGTGGTCTTTCGGAAAATGAAGACAAAATTGAGAAATTCCAAAAATAGATTTTTATGACGTCACAGCTTCGGTACTCTATTACTGGGCATTGTTACTGCAAAAATTTCAACACGGACTCGGGCCGAGTTCAATTCCGACGAAGAAAATCAGGAAAAAGACCTTTAAACGCATCATACAGTCAATCTGGTGAGAGGAACCGATGTACATCAGCCTATAGGCCTAATTTTCAAAAATGAATGCATCGGATATGAATCCGCTTAAGTGACATTTTAGTCCAAAAGCTTGGCCGAAATATGGTGGTCAGATCCATTCCACCGAGTTTGCACAGGAGCCCCTATGGTCGGCTTCTGTCTCTAGAGTCTGTAGAGAGGAGCCGACCCTACCCAAATCAGAGGCTAAACTTCCTAAAGAACGAAAGAGACAGCAATTTTCGGTCTAGGTTCACTCTCATTGATTGACTAGTAATACTAGTACAATGTAACAGCGTTACCATACACGAGGTCGTCAAGATTGGAATCATGCATTAATTAACTGACTAACGAAGTTATAGTCTCATCTTCTAATCTTAGGCCACCGCCGGCAGGCGGCCTGGCCTGGCGCGCGCACGGACCGGAGCACCCGGCTCAATTCAACTACCGGTAGTAGTACTATAGTAGTACCGTTTGTTTTGGGGCTTTCCCCACGGTACCAATACAAATTACAATACTGTTTAGTTTTATTACCCGAGATTCTGGATACTGCGGTAGAAGCACACAGTTTCAACTAATGAAGCTATGATAAAAATACATATAGATCTACTACTCTTGGCAATTAAGGAACAACCAAAATAAACCTTACCTTAAAACATCTCGAAAACACCAAAGATATGAGAACATGTAGCATTTTAGGGCTTCTGTGGCGCGTGGTCTTTTATGTGGCCATGCATAGCGCATGGGCCTAGCTGGACGTCGGATCGGATCGATGATCTAAGCTAAGTAATAGTCTAGTTAGTAAGCACAACGCAGACCGCTATTTGTGACATTAAGCTGATCTAAAGTGTCTCGACTCAACTACTGATCATATACGGCCGTAGGCCTACGGTTACACCCACGGTGGCGGATCTAGGCAGAGCCGTAGCCGGAGTTTGATGTTTGGGGGCAAATACATGTAATTGATCGACGTCCTGGGGAGGGTCTATGAGGAGGGTGTATGATCTTGGAAAATACGTCCCCCCTGGCTACGGGCCTGGATCTAGGGGGGCCGGCCCCCCTGACCCCCAAACAGGTAAATTGAACCTTTTAAAAATAAAAATGAAGACGGGCCCCTCCTGGCGCAAGGGAGGCCGGGGGCGGGCGGGGTGGGTGTTGATTTTTAAAAATAGTGCTCATAACCCCAACCCCCGCTTATTCGCCGGGTGGCTGATTCGGCGCTAAATATTTTCTCACGAATTCGGATGAAACAAAAAAAATTCGTGCTACAATTTCACATTATTATTTGTTCTGTTCTTACCCCACGACCCAATTTGATGTCTGAGAAAATTAGACTATAACTTCGGACAACAAGGAAAAAAAAATCATTACTGCGTATACTATAGTAAGTAGTCTTCAATAATGAACAGGTTACGACGTTACATGGTTGAATATTGAAACGAGATGTTGTATCTGGTCAATTTCTCTCTCTGACAAAATATACTGCCACATCTTTAGACACACGCAAATATTCCTCGTGCACCCTAGGCCCTGCAAAGGGCTGAGTCAATCAGAGATTATTGAGACTTAATATGATATTTAATTTATGTCTGTTTTCAAGACAAGTACCACTAATCAATACATGCGTAGGCTATTTCACAATTGTTTACCTTCCAATTGAATAGCAACAATAAGCATTTTCAAAATATAAGAATAACAAAATATATATTATTACATTAGCAAACCAAAGAATTTGATTTTTACAATAAAACATTACTTATTCCTGTAGATCAACTTCAAATTGGCTACTTGCCTGGTTGCTGCAGAAAGAATGCACACCTATGTGGCTATACGTCATAAAGATTGGCCTTTTCAAAAAACATACTTATAATTGTCCTTTGATGATGGTGAAAAAGCAAAGAATCTATAACAATAAATATTTTAAAAATGTTATTGATATGAATATTTTCAAACAGTATTTATTTCAGTATTTTTAAGGATACGACATTTAAAACGTGTACCAATATTTAAACAAAAATATTAGATTTACGTCAAATTGGCTACATTTAACACCCTTGGGTACATATATAGTGACGTCTCGATGCTATCAATACGATATCTATCACATGCTACATATTTTATAAAAGCCTATTGATACACATCATACAGTTTTTGCACAATATCTTGATGTGTCATTGAGAACGCGGATCGTATCGCCTGTTTCATGACATTTAGGGCATCACTGCGATTTAGCGTACATTTTTGTTTGGATGTTTTAATCACTGCCTCGTATGAAGAAAATTATACTAATGCGTAATTATTATAAATCAATTATACCTAACAGTTTCATCCAGAACGCAGGAATCAGAAACACCTAAAGACACATCTTTTCCGTTGTCAGCTGATCAGCAGTCGTCTTACACCATTTTTACTTTTGTAATGTACCATACTTAAATAAGTATTATCATTGCATCAAGTTTCTGTCAGAAATATTCTCGTTTTTGTTTCTGTATATTTCTACGTTTGTAAATGTATTGTGAATCTTTTTCTAAAGGCAATGTCATTGTTACTGTTTTTATATGTAAAAGCGCTTTGTATCGCTTAGTCAATTTTCTATGAATATAAGTATCATTATTACCTTCCACCGTATGACAGTTCTCTCCCGTCCATCCACATTCGCAAGTGCAAGTGTAACCGTCTGCAGTTGACGTGCAGTTGCCATTGAGGCAAGGATTGCTCTCACAATGCTCAACTAATGTAAAATAATAATTAACATTACAATAACTTCATAATGTCACAGCGGAATATTTTTCATTCTATCAGTGCCGGATTTACATGATCTAGGAAGGAGTAGAAATGGGATTTAGAAAGCAATGCATATTATTTTGCTTGTGAGATATTAGGATATTATGGCCGCCATAGGCACACTCCTAGGTTCCCTATCGAATGATCATGACGGTCATTGTTTCATATCATGCAAGGATGTCGTGCAATAGTTTACAGAAGAAAACATTCAAAGGAACAATATAAAAAATATTTAAAAAATTGTATATTTATAATAATTTTTTATTATCAATTCATTCTGTACAGGAAAATGTTGGGAATATCAAATGATGGAAAGATATGAAAATATATCAGAGAAATGTTGAATCAGGCATTGCTTATATGGACAGTATATAATGATAGGAATGGTTAAAGAAAAAAGGCGAAATACTTTGGTCACATTAAACGACATCAGGATCTGTTCAAAGATTTTTAGGGAAGGAAAAGTAGAAGGTACTAGGCCAAAAGGGAAACAAAGGACCAACTGAGAGGAGAGCATTAAGACATGGAGTGGAATAACACTGCAAGAGTGTATTAGGATGACAGAAAACAGAGATGTGTGGAAAATGTTGCAATCAATCTTCGCGTTGGGAGAAAATTCCTTCAAAGTGGCATTTTTATCGTTCAGTAATGCTATGAATACAGTAAATAGAATGTGTTATTATCATTATAAACAATGGTGTTGTTGTCTTTTCTATGTGCAAGCGTATAGACAATATTTTGATGAATTAAAAGCAAGTATGTTACCATCATCATTATGAAACCAAAGATTGAAGATAAAGTTCAGTAATGGTCATAGAATTATATCGTGGAGGATACTGTCTAGAAGCATTTGGGAAATGATGGACACGTATTACATAAGAATTAGTGTATACTGTGAGATTTGGAAATCATCCAAATGATACTCAATTTTGCTTGAAGTCATATGCACTGCACACAGAAATGGGTATATTGAACTCTACACACAATGTTATTTTGATTTGGTCAAAAACTTGTCAGTTATCACTCATCATATCAGGAATATAAGGGCATTTGAAGAACTATCTTTTCGGGGGCATTTCTTCCCAAATGACATTAAAGGAACGAGAAAGCTCACAAAAACATTTGTGACCTCTACCAGCAGGGAGAACTCAAACCTCTCTTTATATTTACCTGGTATCGAGCAGTTAAACCCCTTCCACAGTGGCTCACATGTACAGTTGTATTTATTTTGTGGTAAAACTGTACAATTCCCATTCAAGCACGGCTGGGAGTCACATTGAACTGTCAAGAAACAACAATAACACACACACAAAGTCATCAACTTTTCAAAATCCTTATATTTTTGTGAACAAAATATTACCATAATTGAATTTTTGAACCGTGAAGTAGTTGTTTTAAAAATGCCAGCGATAATGCTATTTAGTCCCAGATAATGCAACTTGGACCTTTTCTGAGAAAGTCTGATCAACATATTGCTAGATCCACTTCTCAAATGACAGGTTCACATTTTAACATGTAAATCTACCACTTTGAAAAATTGTCAAGCCTCTGCCTTTTTAAATGTTGCATGAACATTTGGGTTTTTTGAGTGTTAGTATATTGAAAACAGCACGGAACTCCGCATAATATGGTGAACATGTGAGGGTGTATAATGATATGATCATTGTCCTAGAATTAATGAAAAAGTTAATGTTGATGTACCAAGAAAGAAAGCTTTGAGGAATTAATACCTTGGCAACCTGGACATAGTGATGGATCGTTCAGACAGGGCTGATCAGAGCATAGTATGCATTCACCATCTACTCCTATGACGCCAAATAGACATTTCGAGTAGACAGCTTGAAATCCAGCTGAAATCAGAACTAGCCAGGCAATCTGTGGATACAAAGTACGCATGAATTCACACTTTGACATTAATTGTTCACAATGCGATATTTTATCAGCAATATAAATCCAAATTATGGTACGTGATTGCATAGTATTGACGAATGCATTCGTGTATACACTGCAAAAACCAGAGTGTTAAATTTAACACCAAGGGTGTTAAATTTAACACTTTCTTGGTATCTATATCGTTCAACTCCTCTGGTGTTACTTAACACCATTTTCTGGAATTAGATAATTTCAATTCCACTTTTGGTGTTAATATTTGACAACTCCTACTGGTGTAGATTAACACCAATATCTGGAATCATAACAAATTCAATTCCACTTTTGGTGTTTATATTCTTGTTGATCCATTAGAGATTTTTTCTATGTATGTCGAATGGTCCCACATTCCATATTCCCTATTATCGACCATTATCGACCAGGGTAGAGGAACCAGTGGTAAACTGATAATTCATAATCGATGTTGGCAACTGTACACCAATAGGTATATTCTAATCTCCATTGCATTAACTCCATCACATAGATCATTTGAAGTAAATTCAAGATTAACATGTATGTGGTACAGGCTGGTACACATATATATAATAAACATGCATGTTGTTTCTTGGTTAGTAATCATATAATCAATATATCTATTGCTAAAACGTTAATATAATTGTAACAAGATCGGACAAATAATCTATTGGTCAATAATTGCCAAAGGAAAATACAAATCACAAAATTGATGTGCATTGTCATAATTTGCTTAACAAATCATGATAAATGTATTTTTCTGTGAACACGTGTAAAGTAATCATTAAGCGCGCGTACACTTTGTGAAAACTTATTCGACCAATCAACCGCCTTAAACGAAATCACGTGATGATACTTTCAACACCAAGCATAAAACAACACCATGTTACTTAACACCCAGTAATTATTAATGCATGCTTAAATCTGACCGGTGTTAAAAATAACACCAATGGTGTCAAAAATTCAATACCATACTGGTGTTAGAAATTTAACACCCTGGTTTTTTGCAGTGTACCGTCCTCGTTTTCGTTCTTACCATGGAAATACATTATTATGTTTGTCTACGTTTTATAATTTCTACCAAAGATTGAAAAGTATGAAATCCGACCTCTTACTAGTGCTTTTGGCAGTTTCGTTACACCTATCTAATATATGATTTTACGTTCCTAGATTATAACACAAAACTATACACATGGGACTACAGTGTGACTGTAAAGCGTCTCACAAAAATAAACACTATCAAAGTTTTATCAAGATATACTTACTAAAGACATATTTGATTAACAATTTCAGGAGATGATAGGTAATATCCTCAAATAATTATTTTTTCAAGATTTTTTCACGACGCGGCTGCACAAACGGCTCTATAGAACGAGAATACCAAAAAGATATTAACGCAAGTCACGCACGGATTCCGAAGTGCCTTTCAGCTTGACAACTTTGAGGGAGCATTTAAACTTTAAAATATTATGACAACCAAAATATAAATTATTTAAAAAATAAAGAAATAACAGAATAACATGTTGACATGAAATTACGGCACGGCAATCAAAATAATATACATTCGATGTATGGAGCCAACAAATAGCAACATTTATTAGTCAAGGTTGGCCCCGTCATATACACCATAATTTATCTTTAAAAAACCTAAATCGTTACAGATTATTAATGAAACATAAACCATTATTTTTCTTTAAAAAGCCTCCATTAATTCACTTTCCCTGACCAGGTGAGGTCAGAGGTTATTTCCAGTTGTGTAATGCATATCAAACAATCAGATCATTATGTAAAAAAAGATCCAGGAACATAAAATTATGCATTTGTGCAGCTAGTTCATAGATGAGTAATGCAAAGAAGATGTATAGTGAGTATCACGACTATGCAACATTAATAAAAACGCGCCTGTAAAGCTGCCACAAGCTGGCGAGGTATATAAATGAAATTAAGAAAATTCTAAAACAAACCTTCGCAAACGAAAACAACGTTGAATAGACGAGATTAGAAAATCAACCTCTAGACAGGTGACACCAGTATCGTCAAGCCATGCTTAAAAACCCAACACTGGTAGTGGCTGTTACGATAGCTATGAAATGAAATCTAATTTATTCGCACGTAGCCTACAATTGAAAGCACTTCATAATACATAACGATGCTTACCTCAAGTTGAATACGATACTCTGGTTCCAAAGGTCATATCATAATTTATGCCCACTCTTTCAGAAACAGAGTTTGATGTTCGATTTTAGACAAGGGTTCAATGGATTTTGTGCTCGTTTAGAGAGTTTTCTGCCTTTGTTCACATCTAATAGAGATTCACCCTTCACCATAATTTAGTAAGTAAAAGTCGCTACAGTGTGACATGCCCTCTCATTCTAGTTTAATCTCTAACGATAGCTCGAATTTTCGCACCAGCCGTTTGATTTTCAATTCAGTATTGTTAAAACCGATGTCACTCAAACGACAAAGTCACATTGCCTCAATTTCGTTAACCCATATCAAATTATCGTCAAAAATTCACCGCGCGTAGCTACTTATGCTGAACCAAATACACTAAGAAATAAAGGTACCAATATGCACCCTTAGGGGTGCATACCTCTGCTACAATAGCAACACCCTATAGGGTGCAATTCTGCACCCAAAGTGGGGTGCAGATTATAACCCTAATTTGGGGTTGCAAAATAGAGGGAGCAGATGTGCACCAGTAGGTGTACACGTCGAGTCCGCTTCCTATTAATTAATCAAAGCGGCTTGAAAAGAGGTCACGACCAATTAGACTTTCTTTTGCTTTGCCTCACTATTTATAAAGGCAAAAGTGGGAAGGGCTAATTATTGGGTTTCGAACCCACTACTCTTGGATTATAGTACGCTGACCTTACCGATTGAGCCAACGATGGGATGATGAAAGACTGGTTTGCATGATTAATATAACCCTAACCCTAACCCTAAGAGGGATTCATAGTCTGTATAGACGATGTACTGACTTCAATTTGTTTCAAATGATATTGAGCTCACTGTTTTTTGTATAATTATATTATGAAAAAGTGAAATCAAATTTATCTTTGAACATGTTTAATCTCGTTCTTCGAGTATCGACACAAACTTGAGGACATATATTAAACTTTTAATTTTTATTTTTATGTATCATTGGGCCTTGATACAGACTACGCCCGGTGCATATTGCACACCCTTCAACTTCTCGCACCCAAATTGTCAGATACTGCACCCTAAAAGGAGCAGATCAGCACCCTCTGCCGAATACGCGTAGGTGGGTGCAAATCTGCACCCCAATTTCATCCTTACTTCTTAGTGTGAAGGATCCTTAATCTATAATCCCCACTTGCAACCTTCAGGCTGTACCTAATATAATTTGTACGAATGACAGTATAAAGTTAATGACTAATAATGATGGTGTTGTCTGGCCTCTTGTTCGGGTGACATGAGATTGTATTACCTTTGATATAACAAAATTGTTTCAACCCCTAGACAGAAAAATTCGTCTGTTTGGAGGGTTAAAAGAAAAATATATATTTTATCTTTTGACGAGACGGATTCGGTGACGCCGGACGTAGTCACAGCAGAACATATCTCCGATCAACGAAATAGACTGATTTTTCGGTCTACTTCAAGTCTGGCAATATGCTATTTTTTTAGACAATCATAGTCTCATAACCATCATAATGAACGTATACGTATCTTTTTCTCGACAAATTAATCGCGCATCTACGCGCCTGCCTCCTGAGAGATAAATATCAGATCATACATGTACAGTTAACAACGAAATTTGATGTTTTTGTGTTTTTCGTAACTCAAGAATGAAAGGTAGACTGATTGACTATTGAATATTTATAGATGTAATTTTTAATATGTCATATTCTCAAGAAACGTGAATCGGGACAAATTAATTTTTCACATACTTAAGAAATTCAAAAAACTTGGGCAGGGTATGAATAATTTAGTAGCTAACTGTATATCACACCGACGCTCATTAGGGAGCTTTTATTAGCCCTCTCCCTGGAGCCCCCGCCTTAAACACAACAACGTCTACGTCTGTTGGAAACCATAGATAGAGCTATCCTGTCAATTGTGTCAAATGTTTTTGTCCCAATTTTCCCAGGTTTGCGCGTCCGTATTTACACAGGAGTGAACAACACGAACTTTTCAACTTTGATTTCATACATGAGTAAATATCTTCAATGCTTCCGTATACGCATGTTATTCTAGTGTTAATAGCACTTCATTTCACCCATTTGGTTTAACTCAAAACGACACGTGGGGACGCTGTTTACCAATTCACTGGATTGATAGAGACAAACACCAACAATATTGACTCCAGTAATAACACAATAAACCATACATTTTATAGAAGTCCTATACCTTAAAGATAATAGTGCAAGGATAATAATATGTAACAAGTTGTCGGTGGTATTAAGAACCGACGAATCCGTCATAATACTGTACGGATTCGTCGGTTCATAACATCGACTACGAAATGTTAGACACATTTTAGTATGTCGGAAAAACCAGGGGAAGCCTCCCAAAGCAAACGCAGATGTGGTAAATTAGCTTTTTGAGTTAATACAAATATAACCCCATCTGGAGTATGGCCCTTTATACCGTCTTCTCTTGTGCTCCCCTCTCTCTCCCCTACTCTCTTATCTCTCTCTCTCTCTTTCTCTCCCTCTCCCTCTCTCTGCCAATGACTCTCTTTGCTTCTCTGAAGATTTGGCGTATGTAACGTTGATTCATAATGTACTGACCAGTATCATGACTTAAAGAATCCCAATAGGCGAATATTATTTCGCCTATATACGTGTCAACGGTTTTTCTTTCAATCATGTTTCGCGACTTTCATTTATATATAATATATATATATATATATATATATATATATATATATATATATATATAACCGTATTCATTGAATTCTCTTCTTGGCATCCCATTCCCAAAACCGAATTAAAAAAGATCATTCTCGTATAAAGCAAGCACCCTGTTCAACAAACTTCCTTTCTCAATTCAAAGTCGTCCTAGCGGGTGTACTTGAAAAGCATTTTTTTTTTTTTACTGAATGTACCTACCCTCTATTTTAAATCAAACTTGAATGAATGAATAAATAAATCTGAAATTGCTGTATGACAATTGTATGATAATTTGGGAGCTAATGTGAACAATGATAATTCAAATGATTTTTTAAAAATAATTTAGATCCCTCTCTCTCTCTTCCTCTCTCTCTCTCTTCCTCTCTCTCTCTCTCTCTCTCTCTCTCCCTCTCTCCCTCTCTCTCTCCTTCTCCTCTCTCTCTCTCTGATTCCCCCTCTTTCTCTTTCTCTCTCTCTCTCTCTCTCACTCTCGTAATCTCTCTCTCTCTCTCTCTCTGGCTCTTTCTCAATCGAGGGCTGACATTTAATATAATAAAATATACATACCATACAAAAAACTATGACTTCATTTCTTACCATGTGTATGGTTTAGCATCTTTTATTCATCATGCTCCAAAATACTAAAACTGGAAATAGGTTTCATAAGGCACCCGAATGTGTTATTGTTATAATTGCTATAAATATAAATAGCATCATTGCTATCAATTTGACCAATTATCACGAACCTTCTTCATGTGGTTTCCCGTACTTATAATCATGATCATTATCATCATCGAAATGCCCACCAAATACTTGGCTTTGCATACAATACTCTATCAAAGTATACTTTGATAGAATTCAAATTCAAATTCAAATTCAAATTCAAATTCAAATTCAAATTCAAAATATGTAATGCAATTACACATTTTAGATTCATCTTTGGATTACTAAATAATTGAACAATGATGCTTATAAACTGCAACACAGTATTTTTCTTGAAAAAAGAAGAAACATAAGAGAGATAAATATACATTTTTTAAAGCACAGACAAAAGCACCGTGTTAAAATAATGCCCACCTGATGTTGCCTTGTACATAATCCTGTCCATAATGATTTCGTCCGTTTTTAATACTTGTTCTTAATGCAATATAAAGATCCGATCGATGGCTTCTTATCATTTCTAAAGGCGTATATACATCTATGGTGTAGTTAGCCTACAAGGAATCTACTTGCTTATATTCTACCAACAATGTGTAACCTTCACACAAAAATAATTGAAATGAAAACTAATTAGCAACATACTATCATCTATAGCTTTGAATAAAGTTTTGTATTCTAACAATTTTCATAATTATATAATCATTTTCCTAGTCTACAGAGAAAGGATTTAAATGTATAACTTCATCGTAAATATTTGAATCGCATCTATATTATATATTGGGTATTGCATATACAGTATATATTTGACTGTTTTTTCTGCAATTGTAATGTTCTTTTGAGGCAGTGATTTTCAAAAAGGCAGTTTTTTCTTGTACGCCACTGTTTACCAGAGGTTTTACCATAGGGCAGAGGTCAAATATGAAAGGAGAATCTGACGTCCAATTGATTTTCTTTTTACTTTTACCTTGTATTCAATACATCTTCCTGCATTTCTTGTAAGAAATGTTATTTTGGTACCTCTCCTAGTCTGAAATTTTATACTCATACCCGTGTATTTCAATACAGACAATTAAGAATAATGATGATGGCAGGATTGTACCTCCTGTGTAAATGTTACCTAGCGCTCAATAGCAAAAGTATATTCACCCTCTACTACAAAAGAAACATATCCAGCAACCATATTCTCAAATATTTTCATTCCTGTCTTATCATTCAATTATGTCAATACATTATTAAGATATCATGATTCTGCAAATATTAAACGAAATATATTATTCGATGGCATTGGTAAAACTATCAAGAAAACGAAAAGCGGTAAGACAGCCCTCCCCCTAAAAAAGGCCAATGGAAGAATATTATTGAAACTCAAAATTTACCATACACCATATATAAAGCGTTATAAAAAACAACATAATAATTGCTTTTATTTGAATGTTAGGCCTCCTGGGTGAAGTTACAATTGTTGTAAATACAATTTTGGAAATACAATTTTGGCTTGCATCCAGTAAATAAAGTTCACGTGCTCGATATAGAAAACAAATTTAGAAAAAAGTCAGAAGAAATCTTGGAACCAAGATTGTTTCTGACTTGTTTTCAAGTTTCTGATTTCTTTTCTATTTTGTTTTCTAACCCTAACCCTCATCGGCAGGGAATAACATCATAATAAAAGAGATAGCATTTACATGAAAGTGTACATTATAAACATTTACCACTGTCTAACAAAAAGAAACTATAATAAATATCATTGGATGTAAAAATTGCAATTAATATAATACTACTCGGCGTTCTTGTACATTGCATATCACTTATAATGTCTCAACACGATTAAAAATGCCCCTACCCTAGAAAATACCCTGGCTTTGGAACATATTCAGTTGATTTGATGCAAAGTGTAGTATAATGCATATATCGTGTGTTATTGCATATTTTTAGACTGTTGAATATTTGCATTGAAAAAATATTGTTAGAAAGGTAGTACTTAATATTAATCAACTTTATGCATAATTTAAAAACACAAAGATATTTCCTAACATGTTGCATTGGGGTTTGTAAAAATTTTTTAAAATAAATAATTCAAAAAATAATACTCCCCGAAATTGGATATCTAAAACTACGGGGCTTCCAGTGAACGTTGGAAAGTATTTGGGAAACTTTTATTTCTCCACAAAAGAAGGAAGATACCTCCTACCATGGACTTAAGTCTATGCTTCTATTGTATACCTTTTGGCTGTGTTTGGTAATTTGGTAATTTTTGGCTAATAATGAAAGAAAAGAAATGTTATGTTTACATGGTTACCATGGATGCTGGTAATACTGTTGTTATTTACTTGCTGATTTTCAGTTTAGAATAGCTGTTATAACTGAGCCTTAATTTACCCCCATACAAATCTCCGTGATAGGTCGAATGGTCGATCAAAGAAAACGTTTACACCTATCTCAGCTAGGCCTCCTAACGAGAGACATTGACTCTAAGATACTATAGACAAAAAGCTATTATAATTATAATTTTAGCTTTTTGCAAATACTCGGTATAATGTTCTACTTTCTAGATATTAACGACCATTAGTTGGATCCATCTGTTCTAAAGACTATATGATACTTATAATATCTATGAATAATAATAATAATAATAAAAATAATACTAATAATAATAATAATAATAATACTAATAACAATAAGGATATATGAGATTTATAAGGCACCGAATCCTCTTAAAATCAAACGCTCAAGGCACACTTGTTAAAAAAGAAGATCACTTGGACTTGATGTTTTGGAAGAATACTATCGTCGGCACGCAGCACGGGAGACGTCCATTTAATACTGCAAGTGACAATACAAATCTCTCCCGGTCTTCCTGTGGACAGGCTTACTATTGGTCAGGAGCCCTTATTTGAAAAGTTGGAAGCAGGATGCTCGTTATCAATGCCACCAGGAGCATGTTGACATTACTGCCTCGTATATGAGATGATGCCCGACCTCCTGCCTCTGAAAATAAATCAGAACCAAGGAGTATAAAATTATTTTAACATATTTTGACAAACCATGGAAAAAAACACTTTGAACAATTATTGTAGTCTAACAAATATGGGTCTATTCATCCAACGAAGCGAAAGAGAAAGTTCTAAAGATCTGCGAATGAAGGAGGTTTCATAATCGCGGAAATACAATGTCTCAGAAGTACTTTTTATTCAAGTTGTACGATTTCATCATTTATATATTACTTTTGTATCTTCATTTTTTTAAACTCTGATATTCATTTATTTTGTTTTACTTCCCAGTGAAACAAACAATATCAGGTTTTGAGCTGCAAGCCTTTTTCCTTTTATTTTACAAATTAATTTCGAATCATTTCACCTCACTTCAATTCAACTCAATTCAATTTCTTTTACTGATCTTAATACAATATTATTGACAATAATGATACTATTGACCAAAGTAACAAGTAATATAAACTTTTGATAGTGATCTATGTAGATTACGCTTTTTCATTCCCATAAAGAATGCTTTCTTTTTTTACGTGAACGTCAAGTTTCTGTCGCAAATTTTTCACTATTTGTTACTGCATTAGAGAGACTGTTATCAGATTTATAAAAAAATAATAATAAACGGCATCATTGCTAATTAGAATATGTATTTCATAAGAATTGGTGAGATTTGAAATTCATCAAAATGATACTCGATCTTGCTGGAAGTCACATGCACTGCACACAGAAATAGGCATGTTGAACTCTACACGTGTGGCATAGATATTGATTTGGTGAAAAACTTGTCAGCTATTACTCATCATATCAGGAATATGAGGGCCTTTGAAGAACTATCCTGGGGGCTTTCCCAAATGACATTTAATGAGCGAGAAAGCTCACAAACTATTTTGACCTCTACCAGCAGGGAGAACTCAAACCTCTCTTAATATTTACCTAGTATCGAGCAGTTAACCCCAGTCCACAGTGGCTCACATGTACAGTTGTACTTATTTTGGGGTAAATTTGTGCAATTCCCATTTAAGCACGGCTGGGAGTCACACTGACCTGTCGAAAAACAACAATAACACACACACACATTTATTAACCTTTCAGAGTCCTAATATTTTTTTGTGAACAAATCTTACCATAATTGAACTTACGATTCCTTGTGCAACCACTTTGTCTAATATATAAATTTTGGTATGGCCTATATAGCTATAATGGTAGAAATCTTCAACGATAAACTAAACAGAACACAGCGACGTTATAAGAAAATGGGCTCAAACCTATGCCATATAAAATCCAACCTATTTCCCATTAGTTGTCTATTTTTCCTAATTTTTTTTCTTCCATTAAAAGCCGTATTTATTTTTCTGATTGATGTAATAACTAGAATCCCATTGGTAAGAATTTGAATTGTTTAATCATGTCAACAGGACATCGATATTTTTTTCTTCCATTAAAAGCCGTATTTATTTTTCTGATTGATTTAATAAAAAGAATCCCATTGGTAAGAATTGGAATTTTTTAATCATGTCCACAGGACATCGATGAAATACGGCGTTGCTGATTCGATTGTTTTTGTTTATCCTCTATAAATATGTTAAATAATAAATAAATAAAATACCTCCTCCCAAAAATAAATAAATAAATAAAATAATAAATAACTGAATAAATAAAATAAAAAATCAGTTATTAAAAAGTACGGTAACATTGAGCCATATGTACCAGGACATTCCGGACAGGTAGATGGACTCTCTGTGCATCGTTTGCTGATGCAATGAATGCAGTCTTGTATTCTTTCATCATAGAACTCTCCTGGCTTGCAAAGTGAGCTCACGAGCACTGGTGCGATGAAGATCACCACGATGAAACTTGTGAGATTTATCTGCAGAAATGAAAACAAAATGTATAGTTACAGACTATTTCAACAGGATAATTATAGTTTTCATCACTTTCATAATTTTATTCATTTCCATTCTCTGAAAACAACGCTAATATATATACGACACAAGTGAGGGTCATAAATAAAAAGAAGTGATAAATTCATCATAAAAGCCAAGGCTTGATATGGATGGTATTTTTCATATGAACATATAATTATTTCAATTAAGACAACGAAGGGGATATGAGAGAAAGTGATATTTTAGGAGTTAACATATATATACAATGCAAAATATGATATATATATATATATATATATATATATATATATATGTATATATTATGGTGTGTGATGCGCGTATATGTGTGTATAAAATAAACGAATGTACATGATGAATGATGATTGGAAATTTACGGTAACTTTGTCAGTCAATTGAATCTTGAATCTTGTGTCGATTCCCGGCGGAGACATTTTGTCATACTTTTCAAAAAAGTCTTAAAAGGGAGGACAGCCCAATTGGCAACTTCAATTGAAGATACACAATCAGTACTCTCTCATTTCCTCACGTCTTTTCCAAATCTATTGTATATGTTATTTCACTACATTTACTTAATCCCGAAATAATTTGTATGGGATACACAACAGAATAATTAAATTGCCATTGACTTGATTTCTCCAAAGACCAAAAATGCCAATGTTTTAAAGACCTTCATCGTTTTTTATGTAACTGTATTATCATCTACGAAATAAATCTACCATGAGCTTGTGTTCTTTCAAAGCCGTCTTATTATACTTAAAGGACAATTGTAGTGTTTAAACAATATCCAGAATAATTGTTGTTTTCTCAATAAACTAAGTTTTCTCGTCGGTATTTAGGGTAATTAAATGCTAAAGGTAAAATTGTCAGATGTAAAAACTAAAATAAATTATAAAAGTCGAAAATGTTAGAGGTAAATGTGGCAGAGGTAAAGTGTAAGAGGTAAAACCGGCTGAGATTTATTTTAAAACGTAAAACTGTCAAAAATTGACAGAGGTAACAATTCAGAAGGTAAAATACTGCAGGCAAAAAATGTCAAAAATGTCAGCTTAATCAGTGCCAGAAGTATGAGGCTACAAACATTGTAATTTAGTCAGATGAGTATCGGCCAAAACAATCTTTGAATAATCAAGAAAAGGTTAAATCATTACATAATATGCCACAAGCAGAACAGATCATGGCTAGTTAGATATGGCAAAGTTCAGTTCAGTTCAGGTCAGTTTATTCAATTCCATCTTTAAAAACATTTTTACAAAGGTAAAAACATGCCATTCCATGTAAAATATAATACATATATTGGAATAACATATACATGTACAATGAATTAATACAAAACAGAATAAGGCACAGCTGTAAAAAATAAATTAAACAAAAACAAGAGAAGGTTTTGTCTGGACAGCTTCCTATCGAATTAGGTCTGATAAATATTGTAAGAAACGAATAGCACATTCAGTTTCGGATAGTATCATGAAGAAATTGCACAACAATAAGACCTGTACACGAAATACAGCATGAAAAGATGCAAAATTAAAAAGATATCAAAGGAGAAATGTGAGGAAGAGGAGAGAGAGATGTATTGGCCATTATTTATCTATGTTTTGTATTCATACAATTTATTATTTTTACTCTCATGATGTAATTGACAGCCTAAATACACATCAAGGAATGATAAAAAGTAATCGAATGCAGCTTATTCAATCAAGATGCACTTCTTTAAAGAAATTTAGCGTTAAATATAACATTACTATTGTAATTTACAACCGTTGGGAAATTAAGTTTT